>CM065377.1:48989182-49359182 GCA_033060915.1 Euryodendron excelsum | reverse complement strand
CTTACCTTATGGAATTTTTTTAACTAAGGTTTTTAAGCATTTCGAAATTGATTTGAATAATGAGAAGAAAAGAACCCCCAAGGCCATTAGTGATGAATACAATAAAAAGACACTCAAGCGAATGGGGTATACTCTACAGAATAACAAGTGGACTCCAAAGAAAACTGGAGGAGAAAGTACTTCAAAGGGAAAGGCTCCATCTGGGAGCAACTCCAGGCAGAAAAGCACAAAAAAGATGTTTGATTTATGAATTTGAAGAACTTACAGGGGATTTAACCACTTTTATGGCTCAAGTAATGGAATCTTTGGACAAGTTAAATAAAAAGGCAGATATTGTAACCACAAGGATGATGTTCATCGAAAGGAAGATGAGAGAACTCAAAAATGAAGTACAAATGTTGAGAAATGGTAAAGGCAAAATCTTAGAGGAAAAAGAAGATGAAGAAGAGGAAGAAAAAGTCGATGAAGACGATAAAGATAATGAGGAGGAAGAACAGGAAGGAGAAGAAGCTAAAGAAGAGTAAGACTCTTCGGCCACCGAATCTGATGATCACTAGTTTTTCCTTTCCTTATCCTATCTACCCCTACCTCTCTTTCCTTATCCTTTCCTTGTTCATCTCACATTCTCTCTTACCCCATTATTTTACATTTATATGGAACCTTTTTGTTTAATATTTTGTGAATATCAATTGTCAAATATTTTGTAATACTTTTTTAATGAAATATAACTCTGTTATTTTGCCAATTTGAGGCCCCGTTAATTGCTTGCTTGCTTGCTGTCCTGATTATACAATTTATCTTGCTATAAGATTTTTTGCTATTGTACCTGTCTTTGCTATATTGTTTTTTTTCTTTTTTTGATGAATTGACAAAAAGGAGGAGAAAAATTAAAGTAAAATGAAGTAAAATGAAAAATGATTGTTGAATAGAAATGATGAATTGGTTGCATATGGCAATGGAAATAATATAGAATGATATCATGAATTGGTTGTATATGGCAATGGAAATAACATGGAATGATTGAAGTAAGTAATAATTGATGAATGAACTTCATTCTATATAGAGCATGTTCTTAGGGGGAGTAATATGATAAAGGATTGTATTTCTCTCAATTCGTTTTGAATTCACTGATAAAAACTCCTTGAGAGTTGTTTTTTTAAAAGACTTTTATCTCGTAAGCATCAGTTGCCTAACTAAAAAACAAAGGGCGAGTTCTCTACTAGTATGCAAATTGATCTTGTCCATTTCATTTAATCGTATATCAATTTCATTTGCAAAAGGTTTTGTCAATATCAAAAAGGGGGAGATTGTTGACTCAAGCTTGATCCTCATGTTGATTTTGATGATAACTAAACTTTGTGTTATTCGACTAATCCATTTACTTAGTGTGCAGATTAATAATGATTATAATTTAGACTTAAATGTTTTAACTTAAAGTCTAATACATGTCAAAGTGGATGCACAATAAGCCAAATCAAATAATGCAATCTAAGAGTCATGCAATGCACCAAACAGAACAATGACACCTATTCCAACTTCAATCAAATGATTTGTATTTGAAGAGATTGAAGGTGTTCAAAAGAAGATTTCATCAAGTGTGCATAAACTCAATGAGAATGACTTGCATTCGAAGAGATTGAAGGTATTCAAAAGAAGACTTCATCAAGCGTGCAAAGATTAATTGAAGATGACTTGATTTTGAAGAGATTGAAGGTGTTCGAAAAGAGAATTCATTTTAATTGCAAAATCTCTACAAAGAATCCAAGTGAAGACTTCATCTGGGATGTGAAGATGATATATGTTCAAAGAAATTGAACATGTTCAGGAGTAGACTTCATCAAACTTATAAAGACTCATTGAAGTGATCCTAAAGAAGAAAGAAAAATTAATAGCTCAAAGAAAGAGCTTGGCAATGAGGTATCATGAATATGAAGTTCTACATGAAAGAAAAAGTCATTAGCAGCAGATAGAAAGAGCTCGGCAATAATGGAGAGGAGTTCTAGCAGCTTAGCATCAAAGAAGATTTATCTATCAAGAAAGAAATTCAATCCAAATTGAATGGAAGACAACTTTGATGGATTGAAGATCTTAGTTTATCATAATACCCTAAAGAGAAGACTCCTTAAAGATCTTATAGTATTGTTGAAGCTGAACTTGATCAAAAGAAGGATGAATGACGATTTCTAGGTAATGTGTTGACACATAAAAATAAAGAGTTGACACATGAGGACAGAAACCAAAAATTTGAAGACAGCATGATCAAGTGTCAACACATGGAGACAGTGAACAACATATGAAAAATGCAGGCCAGATATATCGACACATGAGATCAAGCGTTGACACCTGAGAAATAACGGCTAGTTTTTCTAACGTTATAACTGACTGGACTTGCATTAAATGAACCCCTAACAACCACTAACAGGCGAAATCAATATAGGGATTTATATACAAGCTTCCAACTGCATTTATAAAGAAAAGAGACAAGAAAAACAACATCTATTGACTGATCAAGCTAAGAAAAATCTAAACATTCCTTTTGTCTTCATTTTGGCATTAAGTGAGCTAAAACTTTCCTATCCACTCTTGATAGAGAGTTTGTATTTCGTTTGTATAACTTTATATACTTGTAAGTGAGAGTTTGAGAATTCTTTTGTAAAAGAAAAACTCTTGTAAGTTAAAGTGAATCTTGGACAAAACTACTTGGTAGCTGAAAGAACTTGGGAAGAAGTTCTTATGTAAAAGTGAGCTAAGCACTTAGGAAATCAGCTGGGAAATTAGCACTTACTTTGTAATTGGAGATAGCATAATGGAAGAAGTCTTCAAGGGGATCTTAGGGTGAGAACATAGACCACAAGTTATGGTTGAACCTCGGTAATTCTTGATGTGCTTTCTGTTGCTCTATTTTCATTTCTTTGTTAATTACATTGCATTGCACATATCTTAAATCATTGTTCTATTGATTAGATTAGTTTTTAATTAATCTTAATTGTATTAATTTTTAAAAAACCCAATTCACCTCCCCTCTTGGGTTACCTTTTGGGCCAACAAGCTCGAGCCAACCTATAATGGCTCGAGCCATGTGGCAGGTCAGCTCAAGAAAGGGTCCAATCTTTGAAAAAACAGTTGCATTATTGAGGACTCTTAAGCCAGGCACTATTTGACCAATCAAGAGGGAGTTGAGGCCTATGTTTTAGGTATAGAGATAAGCTATAGAAAGGCCTAGAGTTCTACATATTGTTTACATCTCTTTTTGATATAGAAAAAATACAGAGAAAGAGAAAACATAGCAAAGTGAAAGAAACAAAGAGGTGCAACAGATAATATGTGTTGTTGAGTTTACAAATCATATTCACCATTGTTACTGATTTGAAGAACAAAACAGAGAGATCGTCTTGGTGGATTCCGAGGACAATGAAGAACACCGTGGTGATTTGGTGTTGAGGTCAAAGGTAGGAAGAACAGAAACTCGAAGAGTCAAGCAAGTAAACTTCAAAGGGAGTTCGTGAGAATTCAGACCGTGTTCGTGGAGTTCATTTGTTATGGTTGTAAGTTGAACTTGTGTAACATGTTTATTATAGTGCTTGGCTTGCTGGATGTGGTTTTTTTTTAAGTTGAGTTTTCACAAGAAAAATCTATACGTCTTATTCTTTACTGATTTTATGTTTATTTTTTTATGTGGAATGCATGAACATATGTTAAGTAAGTAAGTAGATCTAAGTTTAAATTAAAATAGATTAAAGCTCATCATAAATGTTAGTAAATTCAAGAATCAAGAATTTTCATACACATCCATAAAAATAAAAAAAAAGAATAAATTATACTTTGCATCCTTACACTTTATACTAAATTTCACTTCAGGACTTGTACCTTCAATTGTATCAACAAAGTTTCTATACTTTTAATTTGTTGCAATATTATCCTTTCGTAGCTTCTGTATCTCCAATTAACAGTCAAAAGCCCTATGAGTCTCACGTAGCCCTTTTTGAAGGGGCAAAAATTGTATTTACCCACCATTTTGGCTCCCAAACGCCCTTGGCACCGGCTCCCATGAGACGATTGGGGGGTATTTAGTAACCCTAATTTTGTTTTATACACAAAATGACTTAAATAGAGACTTTGAGAGAAATTGGTGAGAGATGAGGGCATTTAGGCACCAAAATAGTTTGAAATCATATTTTTATTCTTGAAAAAGGTTGACGTGAAATGCACAAAGTTTTTTGCTATCAGTTGCACAAATAAAATATTACAGGAGAGTGACATTATAACAAATTAAAAGTACATGGATTTAATTGTTGCAATTGAAAGTACAGATTTTGAAATGATAATCGGAGTGCAAAGTGTAATTTATCCAAAAAAAATACAAAAAAAAAATAAAATCTCACTGTCTTAAAGTTGCTAGGTATTCGAACTTAATAGAATATAAAATTGAAGCCCCCAAAGTAAACCATTCAAAATGATTTAGTCATTAATGCAAACTCGACAAACCTATTGAGAACCATTCGGTCCTAATGCAAATGCCACATTATTGGAACAAAAAGGAAGTATAAAAAAAAAAAAAAAAAAAAAATAGCGCATCAGCTTTGCTCACCCTCTTGCTATATTTTTTTTGTTCGTCACTTTCATGTTATTAAAGAGGCAAAAAAAAATATGTTTTTTAATTATAATTATGCTCCTTGATTATAAATAAATATTTTTATATATAATACATATACACATAAATGTACGTTAATTTCAAACGTGACCTGATTTGCGGATTGACACGCAGCACATGCACTTACACTTTGAACAATTTGCGGGAAAATGTCATCTGCTTGGATGGTTTTAATTTAAGTTATGTTTAACTTTCGTCTAAACTTAAACAAGAACTGCGATATCATGTACTTGATGACATGATATCGTCAAGTACATTTGCTAAAATCTTGAAAAGGTTTTCATCCACGAGAGCACCAACAAATCTATGATTTTCATAAAATTATTAGTTTTTTAGTAGATGTGCTTGCAAATATTTCATTGGACTAATTTCTATTTAGTTTTTTTGCATAATGAACAATTTAATTGTCATGGATTAAGCTAATTTCTTGTTCTTTATTTTTTGGTACATCGAAAGGAATTACATTGGAGGAGGGACTAGTTCAGCAAGGGGATCAGGGGAGAGGGAACCGAACCCTTGACCTCCTTAAGAGAAGTCAAGATCTTGGCCAACTAAGCTAGTTCTAGTTGATCAAGCTAATTTCATGATTAAGCTAATTGTCATAGATTAAGCTAATTTCATGATACTAATCAAAGTGTATATATGTATTTTCCTGTGGATGCGGGATAAGCCTTCAATAGAGGGTCATGCAGCACTTATTCTTGGATCTTGCCTTGTTTTACCTCTAAGGTCACGATAGAAATTGACATCTTCAATGTGATAGAATGATTTAACCATGTGTTGATAGCATATAAGATTATGTTTAGTTTCTAACAACATCAATGACTCAATTTGAGAACTGTGAATCTTTTTCATTGTTAATGTAATAGCTAGCATTTACGGGATATTTGTGCACTAGTTTACTCATCAGGAAAATATGAAATGCTTACTGCATTGATCCATTAAATTTCTTGTATTTGTTCATTGTGTTGGTTTCTATTAATGACAGTTTACACTTTCACCTCTACCATTATGGAAAAATGTTTTAAATGTCATCATTAGACATGAGAGGATCCAAATGATAATCCTCATTCAGACCTGTTGTGGAATATAGATGTTGCTCATCTTCATGGCTGCTTGAATGCAACAACATTGACCTTGAATAATCCCTCATCAATGGTGGTAAAGCTTATTTTTACCTATTTTGATGAAAGCTTTTCCCTCAATTTAGATTGACCATAACCAAAGCAAGGCAATATGACGTTTGTGCCCAAGCAAGGCACAAACTTTTGCTCTTGAAAAGGAATTGGGAGGGAGGAAAAGAATATTGTTTTCTCTTATTTTAATTTTTTCTAAGTCTAAGAGTGTCAACATGTCAATTATTTTTCATCAAAGCAGTACATGTGATACTAATAATATTAGAACGAGAATTATTTTTGAGAGAGTATTAGATAGGGAATTATTTTGACAAAGAGTATTATTTTGAAAAAAAAAAAGTTGCATAAATTGGAGTGACCGCATATAGTCACACATTTGCTGACGACAACAAAACTCAATCTTGGTTTCACTCTATATGCTTGGGATGCATTAGTTAATGTGAAACTAACATGGCATGTGCTCATTGGTCCTCCACGTCACTGATTTAATGTGCTCAGTCTGATTATGTCCTCCTACCAGCAGGCATGGTAGCATCTCTGGATTATGTGGAATGGTAGAAAATGCACAAAATATCATACGACGATGGGGGTTTCTGTTTCAAGGATTACAAGGAAATGAATCTTTTTTTTTTCTTGCCAATGCAAAAGATGCATAATTCATATATGTATATATATAAATAATCGATCCTTTTTTGTTATTTCTATTTCTTCTCAATTTTGAGAAACCATTGCATAAGCTTTGTTCTATTACTAACAAAGACTAGTACTAGATGAGCAATTCAAAGTTAAGAGAAAGTTGGGAGAAATACTTGTGGTGTATTGTGGTTTGCTAATCCAAAAAAAAGTTAAAAAGAAATACTTGCCTTTTTTGTAGTGAATTGAGTGATAATGTTGTTCCTTATGAATTAAAGGATGTACTATCCATCGTTTTTAGCCTCAGTCCTTTTAATTCTTTGTGTTGCCAAAAGATAAAAAAAAAAAAAAAAAGACAAATGTAATCAAAGCAAATTAATCACAAGTGTACTAACCGAATGCATTATGTGGTTTAGGTGATAGAAAAACAGGACAATGTGGACTCCACTGTGAGTCCTGCTTCTGAAATTATTATAACACATATATATACTACCTGCATCTAGCTAGTAGTATATTGTAATAAAATCTCGCAGCATATAACTCTCTCTGTGATCTCTGAATGTATGTGAATACTCTCTAGACGTATTCTTATAGTATGCAATATAGGGTGGGCACTCCGTATGGAGCAGTTAGGAAGATCTGATATTACATGGAGTAGTTGAGGGTGTTTTTTTCCCCTTATTTACCCTAGCAATTGTTGTAGAGCATAGGTATTTGGGTTGTAATAGAACTATTTTCGCAAAATAATTTTGTAACTTTTACCAATTGAGGTTCTCCTTTTATATATTAGAATAAATATATATATATATATATATAATATTAATTCTTGCATTACTTGCACTCTCTATTGTAGAAAAAAGAGTCTCCACAAAGTGCAAGTCCAATTTGGTTATTCAAACATTAAACCATAGTAGAGAACGAAGTTCTTAGTCTGTGGAAGTATCAATCGATAGAACAATTTATTGCAGCTCTAATATTGAATTTCTGAATCTTCGATATTTAATCCTGTGATTGTGTTTTCAATATGAACTCCGTTATATAATATGTAGAACATTATACCTAAAGTGATTTTGCTCACAGGATCTGTCAACATTAAAATCTCTAAAAACAATTCCATTGGATAAGACTACGCATTGCACATTTGAGAGTCGAAAAAAAATAAAAGTGGTATATATACATATGGAAAATGACTAGACTGAAAAATTACCAGATTAAACCATTCAACTTTATTTTACCGTGCAATAATATCAAGAATAGAACAAGTGTTTTTTCTTTGCAGGGAATAACGACTTGATCATGACTGAAAGCACTGCCTAGGAATTTTAGGTACAATAGAACTGATATGAAACTAGCTCAGTTCATATTAATCTAAATATATGAAATTAATCTCTCAATTGTGAAACTTCATCTACAAAAAAAAAAAAAAAAAAGGAAAGAAAAACTTCATTTAGTGGCAGCAAAAGAATGTCGCTAATTTTTGTTTATATTAGCAGCATTTTTATGTATTCTTATGTTTTTAAGGTTCCTCATAAATTTTCTTATATATACCTTATTCATTTTTATCTCACATGGATTTTCTCGTTTTCCATAATATTTTGAATCACACTCCACGTTTTCATTTTTCATATTATATTTTCCTGTTATGCCTCAAACCCAACACCTTCATAAAAGTATATAAGAATCTAACTGCAAGTCCTGCCATTAATTTTTAATATATATCATGCAAACACTTAAAATAATTTTGTGCAATGACTAGCCAATTAACTCCCATTTGGATTGTTGTGATAATTATACGAGTGAATATCTATCAAATGTCTTGACTCAGGACCGACCATACATCCCTAGCTTGTAGTAGGATACAAACATGGCCGTCTGCTTCAGTTAGCTAGGACTCGGCCAATCATGTTTGTTTCGTCGATGTTACTTTCAGAACAGTCTCAGAGAATAGTGAGTTCGCCGGAAAAGTTTGAGCCATATCGCCACCGGTGAGAGAAATGATGTTCTGGACATTGAAGCTTGTGAGGTTTCTCTTCCTCCAACGGCCGGAGCAGATGAACCGCGCGTTCAAGGGCCTTTAGGAAATTGTAATCCAAAATTTTCAAGAATATAATTATATTGGTTGACATATTATCTTTTAGAAAATGTATAGGCGTCTTAGAATACGAAATGTCATCTAGGGATGTGATAGAAACATTCGCTAGAATTTTTCTTTGTAGTCCCATATAATGGATATTATCGGGTGATTATAGAAAACAGAGAAGAATGTATAATAGAAAAAGATATATTATAGAAGATTTTATTCTAGAGAAATATCAAAGGAGCTTTTATAGCCGTAAATCTCCATAACTCACTCACCTATTAAACAATTTTATATTTTGAGCTTCCACTGCCCCCAATAGGGCCGACAACATTATTAACTGCCAAGAATGATCTTCTTCCTCTTCCGGTTCAAATTCCAACCCAATTCCATTCATTTACAAACCTCTAATTCCCTTTTCATGTTCACCTCATTCTGACACAGAGAGGTATTGGGTAGGAAGCACTTTTGGAGGTATTGGGTAGGAAGCGAAGCGGTGAATAAGTGGATAATCTGGATATGTACATCTCCCTCTTCAACATCAACCATTTATGTAATCTATGTACTCACAAATTAAATGATCATAATAAGAATTGGTACCTGGTGTTAGGATTCAACCCATGCGCAAATGGAAGCAAAACAGTCACATCCACAATTTAAAGAGAAAAACAAGTAGAATTAAGATGATTTGGTAGAACAACAAGGTTGGCCTTCAGAGTGCCTTCTCTTAGTGTACTTGGCCAACCTTATTTTTACCAGCGTTTTCCATTGAGTTGGTAATTATCTTTCAAATAATATCATGAATAGACCAACAAGTTTAGCTATTTTGGCCTTGCCTTTGGTTTTGGTTGTGCTTCCTCAGATTAGTCCAAGCTCACTAAAAGCTCTGCCTATGAAATTTGGATACAAGAGGACGGGTATCAGACCAGCTCAGTTCATATCAATTCCACCATATGAAATCTCTTAATTGATCTACTCAATTTTGAAACTTCATCTACCACCACTACCAAAAAAAAAAAAAAAGTGGCAATTTTGGCAGCCTTTTTAAGTATTTTAATGTTTATATTGCTATTTTTAAGGTCCTTAATAAATTTTTTTATACATATCCTATTCATTCTTATATCACTAGAATTTCTCTTTTTTTCATAATGTTTTTGGATCACATTTCACTTTTTCATTTCTGGTATAGTTGTCATTACCATATGTCACCGTCATGCTATGCACCCAACCCGTGAATTTAGAAATGTCACTAAATCATCATTTACGGTGTTTCCAAACACTGCTTGTACTTTTTCTCTATATATCTGTTTTCTCTACGACGTATCTCCTCTCCCTCTCTTTCAGACTTCACTTTACTTTGTTTTTCAAATCCACGAAGAAATAATGATCCGAGTATAAATAAAAAATCCTTTACCAAAGAGTCCGTTCATTTGCCGACGCAGAAGATGCGGAGTACATATATGTAAATGTTCATGTAATAAATCCTTGTTTGTTTTTTTCTTTTTCTTTTCATTTTTGGTTTGTTTTATGCATAGTTACCAAAATCGAAAGGGGAAGCGAAAGCAAGAAATGTTAGGAAACATTAGGGAAAACGCAGCCAAAAAAATAAAAAGGAAAATAGGAAGCAGAAAACAATTGAAAACTTAATAAAAATCTTATTAAGAAATTTTTGCAGAACTTATGAAAAATTTATTGACACCTGTATGAATAATACCATAGACTTTTAGTTAGAACTTAAGGAAAAAAAAAATATATAAAAATTAACATTTTAAGTTTCTGTAAAGTTTTCCTTAATTTTTTAAGAGTTTCTGTCAAGAATCTCAAATGTATTCTAATCATTTCCTAAGAGTTTTTGAAATGCTTTCCCTATAATTTTGAAAAGTTTTTTTAAAATTTTTAAACGAGTTTCGTACCCGTATTAAAAATGCGCTTCTCAAAAAAGGCGCCTTCTCCTTCTCAATTGAGTTTCCGGCGACTATAGTTTTATGACTCACAAAATAATACACATATGTCCTTTTCATTAATTTCTTTTTTCCAAAGAAAGTGAAAGAAGACTAATGGAATCAAACCAAATTAACCACATCGACAAGTGTCTAACCAATGCAGAATGTGGGGCAGGTGATAGAAAAATAGGACAATGATGATTCCATTGTAGCTCCCGCTTTCAAATCTGATTGCGAAAGCATCTACAATGATCCAGTTTAAACGATTAAGCTAATCTGGAACAGGATAGCGCTAAAGCCAACTGGATAACCTAAATGACCCCACAGTAGCCTATCGTTGTAGCCAAAGCTCCCATTTAGCTGAAAGACAATATAAATAGCAGCATTTTTCTTCCATTTTCTCACTTCTCCAGATTTTCCCTTACTTTCCCACGTTTTCCTACGCATTGCATGTAAGTAGCATACTCTGAGAATTCTTGTTCACTTTGGTTCTTGCTAGACTTGCATGAACTAGAAGCTTAGTTCTATGGTTGCTTGTCCTGTCAATGCTACTGTTCCTATGCTTGTCCGATGTTCCACTGGCACCAAAACGGGTGATTAACCAGTTGTTAAGAGATCAGGAAATTACCAACCTAGCATTCGGGACAATGATTATCTACAGTCTCCACGAAATGATTATAAGGTGTGTATAACCTATGTTACATGGATTTAGCTACAAGTGTCATATACGGATATGTGTCTAAATATCGGATTTATTTAATTCTTATGTCGAAGTACATGCGAACATAGCTAGATTTTATATTTCTTAAATATTTTTTTTTACTTTTTTAAGATAAAATGGAGTTTACAAACTAGAATATAGTGTTTTGGGCATAAAATGAAAGTTTAATGCATAGTTCTCTAATAAACTCAATTATTTATATGTATTTGTTGAATCTATATCCAACTAACCATAGTAGACACAATCCAAGTATCGAGTGTCCGATATCGGTATTTCACAAATTTTAAAGAGTCCATATAACATAGTGTATAGCTGTTGGGTTGTGTTAACTGTCATTGTTGTAAGTAGTAGCTTTAATTATTAATTTAACAGATTGGTCAGCAGCTAAGAAAATAATCTGCGGGGAGAAGCATTCGAAAGAAAAGCTGAGAAGCTGAAGGAAGAGGTGAAGATGAAGTTGAACAACATGGTAAAGCCATTGGATCAACTGGAGCTGGTTGATGTCTTGCAAAGACTAGGATTGGCTTATCACTTCAAGGAAGAGATAAAGAATACACTGAACAACATCTACAAAAACAATGATAGGTGGAACCAAAAAGATTTACATACAACAGCACTCGAATTTAGTCTCTTAAGGCAGCATGGGTATCATGTCCCTCAAGGTATTTTTTGTTATACGATTTCTGTACATATCTTGCAATGTTAACTTGTTTAGTGGGTTTTAGTGTGTTAAGCCTAGTCCCGCATAGAAAGTTTTTAAATATTTTTTTTTTTTTTTATCTTTATAAGGCTTTGGCCACTCTATTATGGTACTTGAAACAGAGATGTTTTGAGGGTAATCCGGTGATTTGCATCTCACATGTGCGTGTGGTGCACCTTCCATTTTTTATCTTTCGCATCCATTGCAGTTTATAAAACTGGTTTTGGAATACATAAATATAATTCTGATTTTCTGTTCTCTCCTTCAAGATCGAAGTCTTAATACATTTTTCATTTTTCAGAGAAGTTCTAAAAGAAATCTTTAGATATTGCTGTCTATAGATTTCAGTGTGCCTTTGTCGTATCTTGAAAGTGATTAGCCTACAACCTTGTAGCAATATAGTGGGTGCGAATATCACTATGAGGATAGTGTCTATTGATATGCCTCAAAGCTGCAATTATTTTGATTATTTAACATTTTTTAAGGGGAAAAAAAAACACCATGGGGATACACACACAAGAAATACATGGTATAGGGGATGATGGTTTTTTCGGATGCAGAGGTTTTTTAATGTTTAATGGACAAGATGGGAAGATTCGAGGAATGCGTTCGTGCAAATGTTAAGGGAATGCTGAATATGTATGAATCCTCATAATTCTCTTTAGAAGATGAAAGTATCATGGAGGATGCTTGGCTCTTCACTACCAAACACTTGAAAGACCTCAACATGGATGTGGATCCAAGTCTTGCCATGCAAGTCATCCATGCCTTGGAGCTTCCATTACATTGGAGGATGCCAAGATTAGAGGCAAGATGGTTCATAGATGTGTATGAGAGAAGGGGTACTGACATGAATCCTCTCTTACTTGAGCTTGCTAAGCTGGTTTTCAATATTGTATAAGGACTGCATGCACAAGGAAGAACTAAGAGATATGTCAAGGTAGAGTGATACTATCAAGGGCCGAACTGCGTTGATAGGGGGGGTGGCACGGCACCTCCATCGTTTGAGTTACCTTTTTATATATACTATATATACAATGTTCCGGTAAAGATTTATGATACCGGCGCCCTTCACAATTTGAAACCTGCCTCCTTAAAGTTCTAACCCGACAAAATATCAAAATTTTTGTGTAGAAAATTGTGTGTCATTCCTACTTTTTTGTACATTCTAACCCTGTAAAATCAACAGTCAGTGGTGTTTCTATTGTGCATCAATCCAACAAATAGTTGCCTAAGTGCACAGTTTCATTTTTGGTGTAAAATCAAATTTTTTTTGTGACTTAGTCTTTTTCTCTAGGTGATTTAATAGATGAATCAATCTCGGAGTTCTTTTGGGGTTGTATCGTTTGTTTCTAAGTGATCCCCTTATTAGCGCTTTTTGTAAACATATATCTATATATATACATACTTCTTTGCTAATGAAAAAAATAGTTAAAATGTAATAAGAAATAATTAATATGTGAATATTTTCATATTTTGTCGAGGCTGAATAGAAGCTAATTTTATTGTTCATTTAAAAATTTAATACTACATCCTAATATATTTCTCAGGTATAAACTTAGAAATATGTGCAAAAAAATATAAAAAAATAATAATTAGTGAAAGTTTGTATTTTAAGTTTTGGCACCCAAAAAAAAACCCTAGTTCCGCCCGTGGATACTATATTGAAGATATGATTTCTCACTATTTGCAAGAGATATGATTCCATATTTGGCCTGCGCAGGTGGTGGAAGAACATTGCTCTGGGAGAGAAAATGAGCTTTGCTTGGGATAGGTTGGCGGAATCATACTTGTGGGACTGTAGGGATCACCTTCGAGCCTCAACATGAATACTGCCGGAAAATTTTGACAAGGGCAATAGCTATAATTACAGTGATAGATGATGTATATGATGCCTATGGTACCTTGGATGAACTTGAGCTCTTCACAGATGCCATAGAGAGGTCAGTGAGGAACTCCAATAGTCTAATGCTTCATTTTTCTCAATAATTACACTTTGCAAGCTCATATCAATGATGGTTTTCTCTCATTTTTTTTGCGTATTTCAGATGGGAAATTAATGGAATGAAGCAACTACCAGACTATATGAAGATATGTTTCCTATCACTCTACAACTCAGTAAATGAGATGGTTTACGACATCCTCAAAGAACAGGATTTAGACATTTTATCACACCTTAAAATAGCAGTACTGTATCTACACTCAATATTCTACACCTTGGACGACAATCATGACATGATATCTATCTTCTTATGCAATTATATATGTTTTAGTGGCTAGATTTAGTCAAATCGTACTTGGTAGAGGCGCGATGGTGTTGGGCTGGGTTTCCCTCCTATGTGGAGGATGGCCCAAGTTTACCTTTGTTTGGTAAAGCTAATGTGAGTTTGCAAGCCCACATGGAGAGAAACTAGATTTGTGGATGAATTAAAATAGACCTATGTCGACAGATTAAAAAAAAAAAAAAAAAAAAAGAATTTTTCTGCAGCAAAACAAAGAGTGAGGCGTTGCTGTCCAATTTTGTTGAATGGCTCCGATCGACTGCAATTCGTGGTCCGATTGAGCTGAAATTTGGTAGGCAAGTTCGTGACTCAAGACTTTGAAATCTGAACGGTGGAGATCAGATTTGCAGCGTTCAGTTGCAGGTTTTGACCTCGTGACCAGTACCTCTATTTTTGTTGAGATCTCTCATAATAGTTCATTGATTTCCAAGAAAGTTGTTTTTCTTGAGTTTGTTGTTGATTGTATATCTCTAGTGCTAACTAGAGAGAACCTTTGTATGCCCATTATTTGTTGATAGTGGAGATTTGGAGGAGCGGTCCTGTGATTTTTTTTAGTTTCCCATATAAGGAAACTTTTTCCACGTTAAATTACTTGTGTCCAAAGCGCATGACCAACCATTCGTACAACCCTTCATGAGTCTTGAAGGCAGTCTTCCACTCATCTCCTTCCCGGATCTAAATCTATTGATATCCGCTTTTCAAATCTAGTTTGCTGAATATAACAACTCCGCTCAACTGGTCCAGTAAATCATCCAATCTTAGAATTGGGAAACGATACTTGACTGTAATTTTGTTGATGGCTTGACTATCTACACACATGCGCCATGAGCCATCCTTCTTTGGTGTTAACAGTGCAGGCACGACACATAGACTGAGACTCTCCCTGATATAACCATTAGCCTGTAACTCTTCTACCTGATCCTGAAGCTCCTCGTGCTCTTGAGGACTCATACGGTAATAAGGTTGGTTTGGCAAGCTAGTTCTAAGTACCAAGTCAATCTAATGTTGAATATCTCGTAATGGTAGTAAACCTTAGGGTAATTCAGTAGGAAAGACATTTGGAAAATTTGTAAGGATTGATTAGACAGCTTTAAGAATAGTACTCCTTACCGAACTTTCTTTTATAATCAACAAGAACATCACCCCAGTTCGGTCACCTCCTCCATGAACCTATGCATAGATAATAAGTTGGGATTCTTCTCGACTGTAGGCCCTGGATCTACGTCTTTCTTTGGCATCAAGATAATCATGATTTTGTTTAAAATAAACGAGTAGGTATTTTTCTGACCGTTATGCTAGACACATTTATCAAACTGCCAAGGTCTCCCAAGCAGGATATGGCACGCATCCATTGGAACCATGTCACACCAAACATTATCTCTGTAATTAGAGCCAATAGATAAAGGAACCAGACAATGTCTGGACACTGTCACTTCATTACCTTTTTGAAGCCATGACAACTTGTAAGGACATGGGTGTTGCTCAGTCGCCAGTCCCAACCTCTTAATGGCATCATCTAAGATCACTTTCTCACAACTTCCTAAGTCCACCACGAAACGACACACCTTTCCACCAATGGTGCATGTGGATTGAAAGATGTTGTTTCAAAGCCAACCGTTATGTTCTGCCTCCCGCGATGTAAAACAGGTCCGACGCAATACCAATAACTATCCCTCATCACTAGTAACTTGTTCTTCCTATTTATGTTCATCTTTTGTGGGATCATAAGAAGGGTTTTGAATAAATTCATTACCTTCCTAACTCTTCAATAATTCCGTCAAAATCCATAAATAGATTTTCTGCTCGACGATCAACATTTTTGCATTCAGCTGTACGATGATTGAGTTTACCGCACTTCAAACATTGCAAGCCTTCTGTGGTGGGTGTTGTTCGTACAGCAGGTCCTCCAACTGTCTGTTTCCCTATGGCCGATTGGGTTTCGGTTGTGCGGCTAGATGGTCTCCCCCACAGCTGATAGTATGACTTCCAATCCAATTGGATTGTCCCCCAGATTTTTTATTCAATTGTTTTTCCAGTTGTAGGGCCCATTGATAAGCCTCATAAACTGAAAAAGGATTAAAGAGATTAAGAGTATCTTGAAATTGCTAGCGCATACCTCTAATGTAACGCGACGCTAACTGATCTTCGGTCTCAATCAAGTCATTACAGGCTACCATTTGATAGAAATCAGCCATGTAATCATCCACAGGTCATTATCCTTGGCGTAAATTTTACAAATTCTGATAATAAATCCTCGTGTAATTATGGGGCAGAAAGGAAGCACGCATATATTTCTTTAACTTCTCCCAAGAGTCAATCTTCCCTTTTCCTTGTCTCGCACGGGTTGCCTTTGTGTGCTGCCACCAAGCAGCAGCTCTCCTTTGAAGCCTTATGGCCACTAGCGGGACTTGCTCATATTCAAGCATTTCAATGAAGTCCAAGACTTCCTCCACAACATTAATCCAATCTAGGAATTCTTCAAGCTGCAGACTGCCTTTGAATTCAGGGATGTCGATCTTCAGGTTGGACTCCCAATGTCTAGAATTATCCTCCGGTGTTATGTCTCGTCGCTCTTTTCCTCTATGTGGGTACCTAGCGAAAGAATTGTCCTCCTTATCATCTTTGAACATATTATTCTCCTTGTCCACAGAATATGGGTGTGGGGGTGGTTGATATTGCATGGTGGTGGTAAGGGCAGCAACTTGTTGAGTCAAAGCCTCAATTTGTTGTTGTATCCTTGTGTTGTTTTCTTCATAGATTTCCTTCACAGCGAGATCCTTTCTTGGCGGCATGACTGTAAGAACGTAGTCTCGCTCTGATACCAACTAATGTAGGAAAGCGTGTAGAATAAAGGGATAAATGGACTTAATTCACACAGAATACCGAAAACTAGACTCTTCCTAATCTATTGATTCACACAGAAAGCTAGAATAAGGCATCAACCATGTTAATTCACACAAAATAACAAAGTCAGAAGGAATACAAGAATACTCTTAATATTATTGATCAAAAAACTGTTTTGGGGCAAAGCCCTTACATCTATTTATATAGCCAAACCCTAAACCCTAATGGATGTTAATTAAGGATAGAAAACTGAAACTTGGAGCCAAAGTTATTAAAAACTTATAGCTACAGAAAACTTGGAGCCAAAGGAATGAGTTTGATTTATTGGGCCGTCATAGGTTTTTCAAACTAATTTAGATAGCGTCGACTCGAGCCCATACCTAACACAATGCTCCAAGTAGGCTATTCCTATACGGTCTGCATCAAATAGTTAGAAGAAATAAGTTATAATTTGGAAGATGTAGTGAGAATCAGGAGAAAAATGACAAGTGAGAACATATATATGAACCTGGCAGGAGACAAAAATATATGTATGTATAAAGAGAGAAGGGAAAGAGAAAAACCTGGCAGGAGATAGAAAAATATGTACGTATATATGTATAGGGAGAAGGAGAGAGAGAGAGAGATAGAGAGAATAACTTGGCCGCAGATAGAAATATATGTATGTGTCAACGTATTTAGTGTTAGCATATTCTTTTGACAAAAGCACTTTAATTATAATTGTGTTTTGAGTTATATTTAGGCCAATTTAAACTAAGTTTCAAGTAGATGCTGTCAGAATACAATTTGAAGCTCGAGTACAAGCTGTTGAAGCACACAAAACTAAAACTTTAGAATGTCATATCTCTCAAACCAAAAGTTCTATTGAAGTCCATAATATATCGATTTCATATAACTTTTCGAGATCTACGCATTCATGTTTAACAGGCATTCAAAAAGTCTTCTTATACGTTCAAACAGTCGGACATCCGAAACCCTGACTAGAGGGTTTGAACGCAAATCAAAGTTTTTGAAAATTTGAGCTTCTACTTTATGTCAGTTTAGGAATCCTTTCGTAGTGCATGATAAACTTCGTCCAAGACACTATAAACATTTCATACATTATATAAAAGCTTCGAAGGTTTTATAAATGATACACATACATTCAGAAAAATCATCTACCTATTTAGAGAGCTTTATTGTGCTTTCCAGATATTGGAGTGTTTTTCCTTCTGGTCAACAACAGATCTTCACACATATCATCTTTAGCAGATTTCAAAGGTTGACGTCAAGAGTACGGGAGAACAGTGAATCGCGAGGTCTAACGATCTAGGATGAAACTTTTACCATAGTTGTGGATCAATGAGTTGGGTTATAAATTTATTCTTGTAACTATTTAAGGTTTATAGTGTTGAGTACGTTAGTGATTATATGTAGTCTCATGATTTTTTCCCTAGTTTATAGGGTTTCCACGGTAAAATCCTATGTGCTTTGTCTATTTACTTTACTACTTTAAAGTTGCACGTATGATTGACGTACCTTGATAATTGACCTATTTACATAGTTAAATACTTAGGTTAATTAATCATTATAAGAAAATCCACACTCCTAGGCCTTTTCAATATGTATGACATAGAGAGAGAGAGAGAGAGGGCGATGTTGACTCCATGCATTGATTTTGATGATAACAAAACTTGGTTAAGTTATCTAAATTATTCTACTTAGTGTGCAGATAATGTCATGCATTAATTAGACTATGACTTGAAGCTTGACATTTTAAATATATTGAAGAACTTATTAAGCTTGTCAAGAAGAATTGAAGAGTGTATTGAAGTCTTGAGAGGATGGAAGAAGTTATATTGATTGAAGGGCCCTATGCAATCAAATTGAAATGATTCTATCTCGAAGAGATTGAAGGTGCTAAAGATCAAGTGAAATGAATATCGCAAGTCTTGGAAGATCTCTTAGAAGGTTTGATGAAGTCTCAACAAACCAAGTGAAGTAATGGTTGATTGAAAAAATTCTTGAAATACAACATGTATGGAATGTGACATTTCAAGTCATAGAAGCCTAATCTGGAAAATCACTAAAGTGCTTGAAGGTTTGGAAGATGGTTGAAGAAGACTTGCAAAATGAAATCTATGAAATTGACAAGAGTCGACACATCCACTCCAAGAGTCAATACATGAAGATAGAGACTTGAACCTAAACCTATGGAATTGGCAAGAGTCGACACATCCACTTCAAGAGTCGATACATGAAGACAATGGTTTGAACCTGAACTTGCCAAAGTTAAAGGAGTCAACACATGCGTCCAAATTGCATAACTTTGGAAATGTCCTTAAAGGAGTCGACACGTCGAGATAGTGCCTTAGGATGCATGCTAGAACTTAAAGGAGTTGGCACTTCGTTCATCAAGAGTCAACACATGAAGGCAGATTGCTTAAGAAGCTATGTTCACAATAGAAAGGAGTCAACAAATCCAGCTGAATAGTGGACCCATGCCACTATAAAGATTATATTTTTAAACGTTCGAAAGCTCTGATCTTGCATTTAATGCAACCTCAACTACCTCCAATGGTTAGAATCAATGCTAAGGCATATATATAAAACCCCTATGGCATTTATACACAAGAGACATACACATTTAAGTGTTGAATCAAATCTGAGAGTTAAAACCCTAACTGCTATAATTATTTTACTGAGATATTAGGGCATTTAATTTTATACTTATTTATCCACTTTTTGAGAAAGATACTTGTGTAGACCTCATTTACTCTATTTGGGTAGTTTGTAAACCTGTGAGTTTGAGTATTCTTGTTACTAGAAGTGATAGGAATGTATGCAAGTGACTAATATCGGCACCTTGGTGGTTGCTGATTGCTAGTGCCTTGCTAATCAATGTTTTGAAACCCAAACTATTCAATGAATCGAAAAAGAGACCGAGTGATGAATTAGTGGTTCAACTATCAAGTCAACTGGAATTGAACCGTGACATTATAACTATGTCATTAATATAATATTTAATATTATAATAAATAATTTGAGAGTGTTATTATAATTACAATATCCATTTTCATTAACTATGAGAAGTTTAAATAGAAAAATTGTTGATTCAATTACAACTATGAAGTTTTAATTGCTAATATAAAATGACCACAGGGATCTAAATATAAGTATTTTTAGAAGGGTTAACTAAACTAACACTTTTTAAATTATGACTCAGTATCACTATACATCTCTCAACTAAAAAAGAGTTTATTCTGACCCCTTAACTATGGTAATTTAATTTTGTGTAGGTATCGTTAGCCAAGGGTCTGTAATTACAATATTGCCCTATGTGCTACCCTCTTTTTTATCTCACTATTTTCCACCCTCCCTCTCTCGATCACCAACTTTGTCACCACTACCTCATCCTTCCATCCTTACAGTTGCCTCCTCCTCTCCTTTGACTACTGTCGTCTTACCATCTCGGCCACATATGACCACCATCACCAATCCCAACTCGGCCACTACACAACCAACCCTTTCCCGCCCACCTCTAACCTGTAACCAGCCATCCGTATCTGCAACATAAGAACCTCTTCCTCTCTCAATCCATCATCTATTCTTCTTCCTCTCTCATTTTCCCTTTTGGTAGGAACCACTAGCAGACCCCTTACCTTGGTGAACCGTACAATCACACACCATCACACACTAACTCTCCAAACCACCATTGCTGTCTCTCCTTTTTTCCTTCCCCAATTTTTCCCAAATCCATCCCTCTCTCATTCACCTCCTCCCCCCTGAACCCTCCCTTCAACCACACTATCTCTTCTGATAACCCCATGTTAGCAAGCGCACTCAACCATCATGCCACTGCACACAATCACCCACAAAACCCCTATAACCCTATCATGGAGCCTCCACCAATTCCATCAACACCATCGCAACACCAATTTAATCACAAACCCATGCCCACTCATTTTGAGGGTTTCCAGTTGGTGGAGAGAGGTAGAGAGAGAGGGAAGGGAAGAGCAGGTGGTGATGGTCGTGGGCTATTGGTGAGTTATAGATTGGTGGTAATGGCTGTGGAAGGTGTTGATTGTTCAGTTGGTATATACGTATTAGTGTGTGTATAAAATGTTGGTAAAATATTTGTGTTGTATAAAGTTTTTCATATAATCTGTAGCCACAATAAAGTGAAATGAAACATAGTAATATTATTGTCATGTAATCATCATAAGGTGAAATCAACAACAATAAATAACATGTATGAAATAACGTAATATGATAGATTCAACAAGTCTCATATAATGAAATAATAAAATATGTGATGCAGGGGAGATCAAGTCGAGTGTTTCCTACTCTTAGCTTAAGACAGATTCGTCGCCCACACAGGTGCTCATGGGATGAATGGACGTCTATCTCCAGGATAAAATGATCACAATCTTGAATAAGTAGCACTACAATAATCAAGATTCAGCGAATTAACCTTTTGATTTTACTCTCTCAATGTATGGAATGTATGCATCATGTATGATATAAAATAAAGAGAAATTTCTGTCTAATTCTACACAGAATTATGACATTTAATTCCATACAGAAACCTACAATGTTTCTGATAAAATCAACATGATATGAAAATGAATACACTGCATTTTCTACACAAAAAATCTGCAGTAATTCTGTAGAATTTCAACATTGAAATTGACTACAGAAACACAGAAGAAAGTGATATAATTTCCACATAAATTAATCACACCGAATGTAAAATTAACCGAATAAAACCTGGACAGAAATTCGTGTACGGAATTTCTAAGACAATTGCCGGAATTCTGGACTGAATGAAGCGTCAGAATCTGTCTGGAACAGTCGCCGAAGTTCTGGACAGTACTTCGCCGGAGATTCACCACTGAATGTCGCCGAAATCTAGGCACGTCGTCGGAAGCCGAGAGAGAGAGAGAGAGAGAGAGAGAGAGAGAGAGAAAAAAACTTGCGTAATTCTATATCAGACGCTAAGATTCTGTTTTGTTCGAAGGGGGATTCTTTCTATATATAGAAAGAATCCCACCCCTTCGAAACGGTGCCAGCCAAATGTGCCCTTAGGAAGGGACGCAACCGTTGGAATTCAATATTAAACCGGCCCAAGTCATTTTAATATTAATTTAATAGCACCCGAACCGAACCGAACCGGCCGGACGGGCGGGCGGTGCGCGTGTGTGTGGTTTATTGGATCAACCCATGGGTTCCATAGGTCCTCCCCCTTCCACAAAAGTGGGGTGCCCCTTGGGGCCTAAACCCATCTTTAAACTTAGCCTTTATATACCCATCACTTTTCCCATAAAAAATCAATGTGGGACAAGCCTTTAGCTCCATCCATAAACCATACTCATAGTACCTACTTTGGAGACCATTATCTCATTCAAACCTCATAGATTTAAGCAAGTAAATGCTTGTTCTTCATCTCCTCATGGAGGAGAACACAAAGCATCTTAGACCCACTCAAAAAGACATGTGGGTCTCACCTTAACAATGGCTCAAAGTTGGTGTTTACACCAAATATTCCAACATAAAACATATGGCACTATAGTTTAAAAAAAATATATTTTATCAGTGCATTTTTTGTTCAAACAGACTGGTTCTCTCATTGTATGGGCAATTTAGTCTACAAAACATAAGTTTTCATTCACATGATTTTTCTAACGGTAGCCTAAGAGTAAATCTATACAACTTAATAGTTAAGGGAGTTATAATGTATTCTTTTCTAATTAAAGAAGGTATAATGATACTAAATTATAATTTAATAGATGTCAATGTGATTAACTCTTTTTAGAAATCTAAATTTCATTGATTAATCACACTTTGTCTATTTAATCACCACCTTATTGTTGATAGATACTGCACACTTGTAAATATTGGGTCAGGTTCAGATGAAGTTAAAATAGCACTCCTTTTGCAAATAATAGATAGATGGAACACAAAGCACCAACAGGTGATAACTCCCTCTTAATTATTCTTTCACCGTCCTGCCATCTGCATCGCTCACCGTCACCTTCCTCCCATCTGCATTGCTCGGCTTTGTTCAACAGATTTGAGAATGAATGAATAACAAATCCATTGACAGTCTCCAAGCTCTTTCTCTTCCTCAAAACCCATTACTCACAGAAACGCCATAAATCAAGAGAGAAGGAGAAAGATTTATCTACATCTACTAGCAGGTCACCGGCCATGGCTGTTGTCGGCGTCCTAGTCTTAGAACCCGAGAGGCAAACTGGTCGGCAAGGGCTGGAAACGAAGATGAGTTTGACCGCCCGGTTTCATAGAACCGCAAACGGTTTCAGCGGTTGGACGATTAAGCCAGTGGGTTGAACGGTTATTGAGAAATAAAGCGGTTATTTCCAAAAACGATTCTGAGGCTATATCCGGACTGCTTCTTGGCCCAGTTCTCAATTTTTTCGGTTGAACCGATCAGTTTTAAAACACTATCAGTGGACCATTGAGTGGTGGAAATTATTTTTGATAAACTAGGACACACAAAACGTGGAAATTAAGCTATGTTTGATACTTTAAAAAGAAAGGAAAGGGAAGGAAAATTTTTCTTCTTTTGTTTGATTTCTAATTTAGGAGGAAAGAGAAGAGAAAAGGGAGAGAAATTTATTTTCTACCCACTTTCCCTCTCTTCTTTTCTTCCCTTTCTTTTTTAATAGTTCTATTAATTTTTTTTCCTCTTTCCTCCAATTTCAAATAATGGAAAGTGATTTTCCTTCTACTTTCCTCTCATTTTCTTTGCGAAATCAAACAAAGGAAAGACATCAATTTTCCTGCCATGTCCCTTCTCATTTCATTTATCTTCTTTTTCCTTTGACTTCTACAAGTATCAAACAACCCTAAAAATGTTGAATAAACACTGCTACAGGCAGCCCAGGGAGTTTGCTTAAAATGGACTGTTTTCTGGGAAAGATTGATTATGGGGTCTAAGAATTGCAAAATGACTTGCTTTTTAGTCCGAGCAGTCCAATTGGAAAGTTTTATCAGGGTTTAATTCATTGCTTATAAACTTTTAGTCGACTATCTTCAGGATTGAAGCCTTTTATGCATTTTTGCATGTGTAACTTTCTTTTACTTTTTTGGTGTCCTAGATCATTTTTTTTCATTATGTTATTTCTTTACTTGTTAGATAAATGTCGTCTACGCTTCAATTTTATTAATTTAATTAAAATGTTGCATCGGCCAGTCCGGTTCAATTTAATTTTTAAAACATTGGATATGAACCGATTCAATTCTACAAAGAGAGATGTTAGTCTAGGTGGCAACCCAAGAAAGGGGGTGAACTGAGTTTAAATAATAATTCAATAAATAATTTCAGATTTAAAAATCTAATTAAATATTCAAATAAATATTAATCAACCAATAATATATTATAAATAAATGCAAGCAATTCAAACTATAAAATAAAATATATAAAGAGAAAAGAATACGACACTAAGATTTATCGTGGTTCGACTTCAATTTCAAAGTCTACGTCCACTCCTCAAATCTCCTTTATTGAGATTTTTCTTCACTATATCCAAATTGTAGATATAGCCACTAGCATTTTAACTCAGGCGCTAGTTCTTTTTTATAACTACTTTTTATGCAGGTGCTAAACACACCTAACCAAGTGATCCCTCACTCTAACTAGTTTTTTGTACAGATGCTAGTCACACCTAACTCCTAGCTATTTTTCCTAACTGGTCTCTCCCTTACAAGAACAAAAAATAAGAGTATAACCACTCTTGCTTACAAATAAAGTCTCTCAAAGAATGAATATGCCAATAAAACTCTCAAAACAATACAAGATAAAATATAATGAAGTTCTCAAAGATTTTGTAGGATAAATATCACTTTGATGCACAATCTCTTGTTGCTCTTGTTGTTCTTGATTGCTCCTCAAGTTTATCTCTATTTATTAATGAAGATAAGAGGATAATTTGTAGCTTCAAATGAGTTTCTAGCCGTTGAAAAGCATTTAAAACAATTCTTCTTGTTGAGCAAGTTGTTGCTAGGTTTGTTTTTAAATTTTTTATCAGATGGCTTTACTTCAACCTCAATTTTCTCCTTGCTAACGTTCAAATTTAAAAATGGCTATACGAGACAAGTTGTATGGAAGTCTTCTTTTCAAGACCTTAAGAATCAGATCAATCCAATGATCAGATCAAAAGTTATAATTAAAATACTCAAATTGTCTCTCAATTAGCATATTTGAATTTTTGTAGAGTTGTTTTCACTTCTACCTCGATTTTCTCTTTGATAACATTCAAATTTGAAAATAGATATGAGAGAATGTTTATAAACATAGAAGTCATCATTTCATAACCTAAGAATTTGATAGATCTAATAGTCATATCAAAAGTTATGATCAAATTACACAAGCTATCTTTCAATTAGCCTATTTGAATTTTTACACAGCTATATCAACTTGCATCAATTTTTTCATATGGCAAAAGTTCAATTTTAAAAATCTCTATCAAATATGAAATGTACATATGGATGTTAACTTTTCATAACTTCAAAAATTAGATCATTTGGACTTTTGAATCAAAAGATATGGTCAAATAATCATGACTGTCTCCAAGCTGCCTTATTTTGAATTTCAAATTCAATAAGTCACCTTCCAGCTCATTTTTGTTCCACAAACCGTTTCTTTCATTAAAACTTCATAAAACACCACAATTAGATATTTGAGTCTTTTTTCCAATCCAGTAAGAATAAGATCAATCCAATTGTTGGATCAAAAGCTATCGGTAAAAAACTAAGATTGTATTATAAGATATAGTTTCATCGAATTTTTAACTTTAGAAGAAAATTATATTCTCTAATTTTTTTCCTTAAATCAAGTTTTCTTAAAACATGATTCTCAAGAATTTAGATATAATTTTTCAAGTCTTGATCACTCTTTCAAGTACTTCATAATCCTGTCAAACTTTATTACACCAACTAGACCAATGATTAAAAGTATTGAATATATTTAATTAAGAAAATATTTATAAATCAAAGTAAGTTATTATCAAAATTATATATAAAATTTTATATGAATAAACTTAAGACTAACAAGAGAGAGTTTTGAAAATAATGGAGAGTGATGGAAGATTTTTGGATTGCATTATATAAGCATTAAATATTGTTAAATTGTCTAATACCAACTTTGCCCATAGTATTTTAGTGAAATTGTCGTATGACATGCATGGTAGATTTTATTGTCCAATACCAATTTTCCATAATATTTTAGTGAAATTGCCCTATGACATGCGCGGTAACTTTTACATAATTTTATTATATCTTTCTATTTATTACTTATAATTTTAAAAATATTTATAATATAATTATGACATTATGGTCGGATTCTAATTAAATCAACGACCCGGAACCCTATCTCTTTTTCTGATAATCTGCTGGTTTTTTTACCCAAGTAATTCATATTTTTAAATTTATTCTCAAAATATTAATTTGGCAAGTGTTATTCCCAAAATACCTTAAAACGCAATTTATTGTTGCATTTTTTTAAAAAAACGCAATTACAAATTGAGTTTTTTATAAAAAAAAATAATTATTTATTTGTAAATACGAAATTACTAAATATAATTTATATATATGTTTATAAACTTGAAAAACTAATTTTAAATTATTTTTTACTTTTTAAAAATTATTAAAATCATTGTTAAAATAAATTTTCTCATCCATTTATGTCAAATTCATGATAATAATATATTAATTTAAATTAAAATATTTTTAAATTTTACTAATTATAAATTATTTACTAATTTTTATGAATTTAACATAAATTTATTTTCATTAAGAACATGTTGTTAATAATTATGAAAATACTAATTTTTAATTTCGTTTTTTCAAATTGAGTTTTTAATAAAAATAAATAAATTATCTAATTCTTATTTATTTCTAAATACAAAATTACTAAATACAATTTATATATATGTTTATAAACTTGCAAAACTAATTTTAAATAATTTTTTACTTTTTACAAATTGTTAAAATCATTGTTTAAATAATTTTTCTCATCCATTTATTAAGAACACGTTTGTAGTAGAATGTCATATAACATTCTTAGCAACCAAAATCTTAACCGTGGCAGACCTAAGGCATCAATACCTTAATCGGAGCCCTAACTGTGTTGTTATAAACATGGTCCATAAAACTTGCTACTGGTTCTAGGGTTAGGGCAACCAAATTGTATTTAGTAATTTCATATTTAGAAATAAATAAGAATTGGATAATTTATTTTTTTTATTAAAAACGAAATTTGTTAAAACGAAATTAAAAATTAGTATTTTCATAATTATTAACAACATGTTCTTAATGAAAATAAATTTATGTTAAATTCGTAAAAATTAGTAAATAATTTATAATTAGTAAAATTTAAAAATATTTTAATTTAAATTAATATATTATTATCATGAATTTGACATAAATGGATGAGAAAATTTATTTTAACAATGATTTTAATAATTTTTAAAAAGTAAAAAATAATTTAAAATTAGTTTTTCAAGTTTATAAACATATATATAAATTATATTTAGTAATTTCGTATTTACAAATAAATAATTATTTTTTTTGAAAAACTCAATTTGTAATTGCGTTTTTCATAAAAATACAATTTATTATTGCATTTTTCTGAAAAATGCAATCCTAAATTGAGTTTTTCAAAAAAACGCAATTTAGAGTTGTGTTTTTTTAAAAAACGCAATAATAAATTACATTTTAAAGTATTTTGAGAATAACATTTGCTAAATTAATATTTTAGAAATAAATTTTAAAATATGAATTACTTTGGTAAAAACACCTAATCTGCTCAATGGTCCAAGTTTCAAGACATTGTCTATATCCACACACATCTCTCTCTCTAACCAAATTCCACATTAGCGAGAACACATTCATGGACACTTCTACAAAGAAAAAGTCCATGAAAAAAATAAATTAATTGATGGACTCTTCTGCAGCCACAAGAAGGCCTTCTTTCATAGAAGAGGACGATGGTCTTGCCTCTCTTGCAGACATGGAGGTTGATTTCTCACTAATGCACCACCACCCTTTCTTCTCTATGCCACTCTATTATACTATCTAACAAAGACTTTCACTCTCTTCTATTACTGGTTCTCCGAGATCTAAGAGGTTCTATGATGAGTTTATGAGGAAAACCAATCCCATTTCATTCATTCAGAAACGGATTTTTTTCAGTTTCAGAAATTCCAAGAACTGGCCAGTCCTGTTGGACCGCGAACGGTTCAAATGGATGCCGGTTCAATAGCGGTGACCTTTGGGCTTAACTCAATTTTTTCGTTTTTGATCAATTTTCGTATTTCCTTAGTTTCTATTGTTTCTTAATTTAATTAGGTTTAGGATTTGTTTTTCCTATAAATACAACGTAAGAACCAACCTCTGTCCTAAGAAGCTTTTAATTATTTAATAATAAAGAGAGAATTGATTTCTCTCCTATGTTCGTGTGTTTTGTTTAAGGCATGGCATATGGGTGAAGCAAGATTTTCAGCTAATGTGGTTTTCTTTAGAGCAAGACTTTTTAGATATTGCTACCTAGATGAGACTGTTTTGTTTCATTGGGCACGGCTTTACTGCAGTTATGGTTTATACTCTACGGTCATATGCTGTCAACACTTTTGGCCATGGAAACTAAATTTCTTTGAAAATATGGAACTACTAATTAATATGTCTTATTGTAAAGATTATTCGTGCCGAAACTTATTTTTAGTAAATGATTTTAGACTTCTTGTACATTACTTTCAAAAATTTTGACAAATTAAATAGTTAAATTTCTTCATATCAAACCGAGTTTTTTTTAGGATTAATGTATCTAGGCAAAATCTGTATAATGGCAGGTTTGAATTGAAGTGACGCTACATGACTACACATTTGCTAACAACCGCAAAACTGAGGATCCGTTTGCTAAGACTTATTTTAAGTTTTTTTTAGACTATTGCATGTACTAGTATGTTGAGAGGGAAACTTTGCAAAATTTTCAAAATGCAATTAAAGAAAGAGTATAGTACAGCTAGTTTTCGACACACCTATGCTCTCCATGACCACAAGCAAAATGTTAAAAGTGAAAAAAAAAAAAAAAAAAAAAGAGAAAAATATGACTCACAAAAGAATACACATATGTGCTTCCATTTAAAAGAAAAAAATTCCAAAGCAAGTGAAAAATGAATAATGGAATCAAACCAAATTAACCTGAAGTGTACGTTGCAGAATGTTGGGCAGGTGAGAGAAAAATAGGACAACGAGGATTCCTATGTAAGTCCTGCTTTCAAATCTGAATATAAAAGCATCTATAATGATCCAGTTTAAACGATTAAGCTCATCTGGAACAGAATAGTGCTAACCCAGATTGCCCAAATCACCCCAGAATAGCCTATGTTTGTAGCCAAGGATCCCATTTAGCTGAAAGAAACTATAAATAGCAGCAGCATTTTCCTTCAAGCATTTCGTTCCAGAATAGCCTATGATCTTTACAGCATTGCTAGAACTAGAAACCTAGTTCAATGGCTGCTTGTCCTGCCATTGCTACTTTTCGGATGCTTGTCTGATGTTCCACTGGCACCAAAACTGGTGATTGTCCGGTTGTTGGGCGATCAGGAAACTACCAACCTTGCATTTGGGACAACAATTATCTGCAGTCTCGACGAAATGATTATGCTGTAAGTAGTAGTTTTAATTATTAGTTTTAACAGATTGGTCAGCAACTAAGAAAATAATTCTGCAGTGAGTAACATACCGAAGAAAAGCTGAGAAGCTGAAGGAATATTCGAAGACGATGTTGAACAACATGGTAAAGCCATTGGATCAACTGGAGATGATTGATGCCTTGCAAAGACTTGGATTGGCTTATCACTTTGAGGAAGAGGTAAAGAATACATTGAACAACATCAACAAAAATAACAAACATAATTTGAGTGAAAAAGATTTATATGCCACAGCACTTGAATTTAGACTCCCAAGGCAGCATGGCTATTTTTAAGGATTAAAAAAAAAAAAAACCACACCATAGGGACACACACATGAGAAATACATTGTATAGGGGATGACAGTTTTTTTGGTTGCAGAGGTTTTTGAGTGTTTTATGGACAAGGCGGGAAGTTTCGAGGAAGGTGTTCGTGCAGATGTTAAGGGAATGCTGAGTTTGTATGAATCCTCATACTTCTCTTTAGAAGATGAAAGTATCATGGAGGATGCTTGGCTCTTCACTACCAAACACCTGAAAGACCTCAACATGGATGTGGATCTAAGTCTTGCCATGCAAGTCAACCATGCCTTGGAGCTTCCATTACATTGGAGGATGCCAAGATTAGGGGCAAGATGGTTTATAGATCTGTATGAGAAAAGGGGTATTGACATGACTCCTGTCTTACTTGAGCTTGCAAAGCTGGATTTCAATATTGTGCAAGGATTGCACCAGGAAGAACTAAGAGATATGTCAAGGTGGAGTGATAAGACTGATAGTATATTGAAGATATGATTTCTAGCTATTTGCAAGAGATATGTCTAGTTATGGTTTCATCTTTGGCTTACACAGGTGGTGGAAGAACATTGCTCTGGGAGAGAAAATGAGCTTTGCTCGGGGTCACCTTCGAGCCTCAACACGGACACTGCCAGAAAATTTTGACAAGGGCACTAGCTACAACTACAGTGATAGACAATTTATATGACGTCTATGGTACCTTGGATGAACTTGAGCTCTTCACTGGTGCCATAGAGAGGTCAGTGGGGAACTCTAATGCTTCATTTTTCTCATTAATTACTCTTGGCAAACTCATATCAATGATGTTTTTCTTTTATTGTTTGGGTATTTCAGATGGGAAATTAAAGGAATGAAGCAACTACCAGACTATATGAAGACGTGTTTCCTATCACTCTACAACTCAGTAAATGAGATGGTTTACGACATCCTCAAAGAACAGGGTTCAGACGTTTTATCACACCTTAAAATAGCAGTACCGTATCTACACTCATTCTACACCTTGGATGACAATCATGATTCATGAATTTATATCTATCTTCTTATGCAATTATATATGTGCTAGTGGCTAGATTTAATCAAATCATACTTGGTGGAAGTGCGATGCTACCACTGTAGATATAAGCCAACACTGGAGGAGTACTTGAGCAATGGATGGGTATCAATAGGAGGCCCTGTAATGGCTTTTCAGGCTTACCTTTCTGTAACAAAGCCAATCAAACAGGAGGCATTAGAATTTTTGGAAAGCTATCCAGAGATATTACACTGGTCATTAGTGATTTGTCGACTTTCTGATGATTATGGAACTTCATTGGTATGAGTAGTTTCATTTGATTGTAGTTCTGATTCAACTTTTTCCAATGTTTTTTGATGGGTTCAGGAGGAGTTGAAGAAAGGGGATGTTCCCACATCAATACAATGTCACATGTACAATACTGGCATTTCTGAAGACATTTCTCGCAAGCATATGAGAGATTTGATAAGGCAGACATGGAAAAAGGTGAATAGATACCGAGTTGCAGACTCTCCATTGCATAAGTCTTTCGTTGAAATTATGCTGAACTTCCTTAGAACAGCGAAGTTTATGTATGAGCACAAAGATGGACATAGGAATCATGAAGGCACAGCAACTAAGAATCGAGTATATTCATTGCTGGTTGAGCCTATCCCCTTGTGAAAAAGATGTGATTTAAATGTGTGAGGCTGATGAATTGTCTAGAATAAAGCTTATATGTAATAGAATGTTCATCTATATAAATGAAACAGTAGAAACAAAGAATCAAGCTCGAACAATTCATCTTTTCAAGTTTAATTAAAGATCACTACAATATTGTGAATATATATCCAGCAACAATTATTGGCCCACGTAGCTGAAAAAGAAATTCAAGGAAAAACCTTATGTCTTTTGTTATTTGTAATGAAAAATATGTAACAATTATAATTACAGGTATCCCAAGTAATTGTACAAACTCCAGAAAGTTGTGTATTACCATGCCGCCAAGGTATCACCTGCTGTTTTGCTGTAGTAGTACTTGAAAAATGATCCCAGTTTTGAAAGGAAATAACATATGTGTCTCTATGAAGCTAAAGAATTCAGCTTCTTTTCAAGCACTTTGGCCTGCCAAAGAGCATCAATGGCCTCAGCTTGCTTTCCAGAATGTTTCAAGTTTACTGCCTTCACCTTTTCTGCCTTAAATCTGTTCCTCCAGTCGGGTTCTTTCCTCGACAGAGTTTTCACCCTTGCCCGCAACGGACTTTACTGGCTCTGCTTTCTCAGGACTTTGGGATGCAATACTGGCATCTGCAAATCCTACTGCTTTCAAAGCAAACAAAAGCTGAGGATGGAGAAAATCCTCTACGCCAACATCGTCAACTGGCTTTGCTCCATTGACAAAAGATTTTGTAGAATCATGGGTGTGTGTGGAGTTGAGTGAGGGTGAGTGGTCAAACCTGTAGAGGATGACCCTCTAGGAAGTTAACGGCAGGTGCTGTCTAAGCAGAGGACCACCGGAGGTGGAGGACGGAGAGTTGAAGCGATCCTAGGAAGAGAGAGAGTGGCCGTGTCCCAAAGAGATTGGAGAGATTTCGGAGAGATTGGTGGTGAGCATTCAATGTGGAATAAATGTCTTGTCAATGGCGAATGAAGGCTCCTTTTACATAGGTGAGGGAAGTACTTCATGATTGGTCGTTCAACCGTCGAGATCTTTGGTGATTGGCTCCTCAAACCTGAGACGGAGCCTTTTGTTGATTGGCTCCTCAAACTAAAACTTCTCGAAGACCACATTCTCAATGTCAACGCTATAACTCTATAAGCAACAGTAATTCAGTGATTCAGACGACTCAGGCATTGAATGCACTTTGTCGTTTGCTTAGAGATACCTCTCTCTCTAAGACCGGTCGGAGGGGCAGAGCCCCTTGGCAAACCCCTAACTCTAGCCTCTAATCCACTTATCTCTTGATAATCCCGCGCGGAGGTCCTACGTCATGCTCCCAACCTAGGTTATGGAGAACAGGTCATGGAGAATTATGCTAAGTATGGAAATGTGCTCGGCGGCGAGGTTTCATGGCCGAGCCAGAAGGTACCGAGCGCGAGGCCATGAGTGGGCGACACGGAGGAGGTGTCCCGAGGTTACCTGTAGATGAAGACCTCTCGATGTCTTAGCTCAGAGGAGGCGCTTTTCGCCCTTTCCTCGGTGGGTGAGCCAACTTGGTGCACACGTTGCCTCGGTGAGCTGCCACGTGAAGCCAAACGTAGGAGGAGAAGCAGTACAGAGGAGTGGTGAATTACTTGAGTGTCCTTGTATGTAGCGAAGTTGGACACTTGTACCTACAATATGCCCCTTGTGCGTATGCCCTCACTAATACTGAGGGTGCGCATACACACTATTGGAGATAGCTTTTGAGAAGTCTGCCAACTAGTAGTCTCTTTGCCTTTTGGAGGTTTATTATTATTATTATTATTATTATTAATATAGGAGATATCAAGGGCAAGCAGATGTTGAGTGGAGTGGAGCGAAGCGAGAGAAACAAAGCGTGTCGAGCGGAACAGAACGGAGCAAAGCATCTGCCCCTTCGCGGGTCCAACTGTGAATTGGGTCAAAGGCTTGTTAATTTGGGGGGTGCAGGGGTCTATGGCCCGCGCAGTATAATACGGTAAGATAGCAATCAACTTGGGGTAGGAGGTTTCATTTACCGGAGTGATGTGATTTATCAAATAATGGGAAAGAGTGCAATTGTACTTTGATTGGGAGGTTTCTAATGACCCCTGGGTGCAATGGTGTAAGAGGGCTTTGCCTAGGTGTCGGGCTAGTATAAATAGGAGCTGGAATTCATTTTGCCCCTTTCACAAAGTTTTGAAGAGTTGTGTGAGTTCTCTAGTGCTTTGAGGTTTCTTCTGTTAAGGTTAGTTTGCTTAGTGCCTTGGGCAAGATTTGTTATCGAGGGGATTGTGTGTGCGTGGTGCCAAGGCTTTTGTCAGGATAAGTGGCGAGGGGGCGATTTGAGCTTGGCTCGATGGGGAGGAGTGGTTTTGGCCCATTTAGAATATTAACCCATAAAGGAGGATATGTATGTATAGATATATACATGTGTGTATTGATAAAGTTTGAGGTTTACTTTACTGACTCAACCAAGGTCGAATTTCACCACGTGTGAGTTACCGAAATCACCGAGGAGTGAGGCTGCTTGCGAGGCGTCGTCGCCGAGGGAAGGAGCTGCGGAGGCTGTGGGTGCTTTACCGAGGCGTCGCGGCGAGGTTTGTACGAACTTGAGTAGTGCTTTACCGAGGCATCTGGGCTTTCCAGCCGAGGCTTGCCGGAGCGACGGAGGAGGTTGGTTGTGTCGAGGGGTCGGTGGAGTGGGCATCGCTGAAGACCGAGGCATCGCGACGAGGGCTTGGGCCGAGGCACCGCGAGTCACAACAAAAGTGACGGGGGCTCCTGCTTGAAAATTTTCGCTGAAGTTGCGATCTGCGAAGTTGGGGCTTCTGTTTGAAATTTTTACTGGATTTTGTTTGAAATACTGCTGGTGTGCCATTAAGGAGGTTGGCATCGAGGTGGGTTGTGGGGTTGATGTTTGTTTACCCAAGCTGTTGACTTATGCTCCAGGTGTTTGACGAAGTGTCTTAGCGGGTGCTTGTCCTCTGGGCGTTAGGTTGTTAAGTGAGGTTATTGTGGGGCAGGGCGAGGGGAAGGGCAGAGGGGGCTAGCGAGGTGGTTGGGCGAAGGGAGTGCTGGGCCGAGGCATTGGGCGAGGCTTGGTGTGGTGAGCGAGTGTAATGGGCCAAGGGGTGGGCTGGGCGACAAGGGGACTTGGGCGAGGGGAGGGTGGGGTGCCGAGGTGATTTGGGCGAAGGAAGGGGGTGCCGAGGTGACTTGGGCGAAGGAGCCGAGGGGTGTTTGGCTGAGGCTTCGAAGTTGGGGGAGGGGTTGATCAGCCGAGGGAGGCTTTTACCGTTGATAGAGGGGTTGACCAGCCAGCTGAACCGGGGTCATTTGCTGGGCTTGGAAATTTTTTAGTGCTTGTGAGGGATGGCTAGTCAAAGGCAGCCGAGACATATTGTTGCCCCTCGTGTGGGGAAATATCCAAGCTTAGAGTGAAGTAAAGGCGAAGATTCTCCTTTTGTTCCTAGCGCTCGCCATTAGTATCGGGCCCCGTATTTGAAAGGTGACAAGTTTTAGAATTTGTTTAAAACATTTAATGATCATACCCGTCGTCTAGTGGATGCGATTTTATTATTTCCCGAAGCTGAGCAGGGAGCGGAGAAGTTGATTATGCCGAGATCAGTGCACCGTTTCTGTGTTAAGCGAGGGAACTTTCCATGCAGCTTTCCTCGATATGAGGGTTATGTTAATCCTTACAGAGGGATGAATGTGTGGATGCATGAGGTTTTAAAGGATGAGGCATCGGTGAAGCTATTATAGAGGGCTCATATTTTGCATGCTATTCGAAGCTCAACGAAGTGCTGCATTTCGAGAGACAGGGGTTAGCTATCCACGATTATATCTCGGTGGAGCACTGACACCCATACTTTTATCACTCATTGAAGTGAGTTATGTCCCACAATAGAGGATGTCTGTGGGTTGATGCAGTTGGAGTTGTTTGGCGAGGTGTCTTTCGACAGCTTAGTATTGAGTAGCGAGGAGCAGTTGCCTTGGATGCTTTGAGGGTGGCCGAGCAGGCGGCGAAGGCTAGATCAAAAAGTTCTTTTGGTGGTTGGATCTGCTACTGGTACCGGGATTTGAGGGCTGGTGATGCCAGCGATGGTGAGGCCGGCATTGATGGGCCGAGTTTGAGGAGTCCTCAGCATTTGGCTGGGTTTATTGCTTGTTGGCTGGCGAGACATATTTTTGACGAACCCCCTCAAGATGGGATGAGCTCGAGAGTCTTCCCTCTTGCAACAGTACTTGCGTCGAGGAGGTCACTGTCCCTTTCCCCTTTATTCCTTGGGACATTATTTCACCGTCTTAACTTGGTAAAGTCTTCTTCGACAAGATCGTTGGGGATATTTGATGTCCCTACTTACATTTCAGCGTCATTCCTGCTTATATTTTTCTATGAGCGATATTCTTTTGCTGCTCCTAGACTGATGTAACGAAATCTGATGGACAGGAGCATTCCGTGTTCTTGGAGGTGGGGAAGTCAATTGCCGCAGCGGCCGTTGACTGACGTGATTGATGACGAGCGCCAATTTCGATTTCAACCTTATGTTGGGGGCTTGGAGGGGATAGATGCTTTGGATATATATCAAAGGGAGGATCAGGCAGTGGATGTTGATCGGTCCGAGGGATATTTCGAATTTCGGTTGGTACAGTTAGGTGTTATGATTCTGTCATTTTTGCCGGCTTTTCAGGAGATCGGGAGCTATGGTGTGGAGGTGTATAGTACACACCGGGTGGCTTGACAGTTTGGGTTTGATTTGGTGGCCCCACGGCGCCTAGAGCCATTGAGCTTATCAAGTGCTTGCCAACACTTTTTGTTTGGGAGGGTGGATCAGTCTTTTCGAGGAGTTTCAGGAATCACTCTTCCCGAGGCCAATAGGGTAGGAGTGGCCAGTGCAGGTTGGAAACGATTCTGGAAACAGAATCATGGAGACTTCCATTCCTATGTTCTTATGGAGCCTACTGAGCTGTATGTCTCTACCATTTACTCGGAGGATCATTCTTCGTCGCTACCTGCGGTGAAGGTTCCACTGGCTGTGGACCGGGGTGAGAGATCATTCTATACGAAGCCGACGATCTCCAAACTAATAAGTGGTGAGGGTTTACCAGAGCATAGTGGGGGGCGGGGTCAAAAGCGGGCTACGAGCCCGGGGTTGCGAGGGGCATTCTAGCAAAAAAGAGTGTAAGTATTTTTTTTATTTTTTTTTATTTTTTGCCTAAGACGTATGACTAATACTTTTATTTGACAATAGGTTTCGAAGGAGGCGAGAGCACCGCGACTTAGCGATGCTGGAGGTTTGGAGCCGATAGGCAATCTGCTACAGGATGTGGTGGGGGCAGAACGCATAGCATTGGAGGAGGATTGGACAAGTTCTGGAGATGTAGGATCTGCTTCAGGGAATCGTGTGGATTCGGTGACTTCTCTTGATGCTGGCGACTCAGAGTCGGACGGAGATGGATCAGAGGAGGGAAATGGGGATGAGGATTGGACAGCCGATATTGAGGCCAGACACAGAGCTGAGCTGGCTGCCATAGGTTTGAAGGAGTTGCCACCTTAGTGTTCTACTAGTATTCCTTGCTCTCCTGGTGTATTTCTTTCGAGAAGTGCTACTTCTATTTTTGAACTAGCTAGTTCGAGGTACTCTGTTGTTCCTGCCTTTCCTTCTATTTTTCCATCACCAGCAGTATCCCTTGCTTCTGGTGTCAGAGTTAGCCAAACAATTTCTGCCACGTCATTGGGAACTATTCCTTGTGTGCGCCAAACACTACTTTTTGCAGGCATGTCTTCTGCATCTGTGACGACTGATTCCGTTGTGGAGGCCACAACCGTAGGATCATCTTCTGTATCTTTGTCGACCATTGCGTCGTCCTCGAGACTACAAGGGGGTGTGGGACTTGAGCTTGCAGCGTCGGTCGTGGAGGTGATTGTCGTTGCCCCTGTTCTCGATACTATTGAGGTTATTTAAGGAGAGGGAGGCACAATTACATTATCGAAGGCAGGCAAGAAGGTTGTGCTATCCCCTACTGTTCTATTTACAGAGGTGAGGAAGGATGTCCATCATCTCTTGCTCCGAGTTTTGAAGAGCTGGCCTGATACGTTCATGGAGATTGCTCGGAGGGGTGCTTGGTTTCGGAGGACCATCTTGGAGGCCCTTGGAGATTATTTAGGTATTCTGGAGAAGATGAGATTGGGTGACGCTTCGAAAGTGCATTTAGAGGAGTGGCTGGTTATGGTGGGTGATTTGAAGTTGACTCAATTGGGTCTTGATTGGTTGGAGCGGCGTATCCAAACAATGGCGAGACAAGTGAAGAAGGTTTTGCTTGATAAGGAGTTGTGGTTCGTTGATGAGAAATTAACTGAAGTGAGACTCGTTCTGAAGAAGCTGGAGGCAAAGAAAAGAGGCATAGAGGCGAGGTGGGTTGAGTTGGGAGAGGGTCCTGAAGGGGTCTTTAACATGAATGGGCACGCTGCGCAAGTTATTGTGTGAGTATAAGTGTGGGTATGATTTGTGTAATGATCAATCTTGATGTAATCCTCCTTTAGTATAATCAATCCACAGTTTGGTTCCTCTTGCATTTTTTTTGTCCATTATGCATCTTTGAGAGAGTGGAGCTAATCTTGATTGAATGCTTGTTTGCCTTAGCTGCCTTAGACTTGTGGAAGCGGTCTTGTCTTGTCTTGTCTTGTCTTTTGTCAAACTATTGAGCTGTCCCGTTGACGCTTTTTTAAGCGAGTGAGCTTGTCAAGGCTTTCCAAAAACTGTGCGTGAGGCTTTTGCTATCCATTGATGAGTCTTGTTGAGTCAAGGGTTTGCTTTTCAGTGACAAGTCTCTTCAATGGCTTTTCTTTATCGCCTTATAACGAGAATTGCAAGTACTTTCAAGCGCTAAGTCAAGGGGAATACATATAAATAGGACGGGGTAGTATAGTGGTTAAAGTATTGTGGGAGTTTATTTGATCAATTTTTCTTATGGTTGGGAGGTTATTCACCTTCGAATATGGAGATGTGAGCTTTGGGGCTAATTTTTTATAGGATGGGCGGCATCGAAAATTACTGTACCGCAGGGCCCACCTCTTTCTCAAGGAAGGAGGAAGGCTGCAGGGTGGAAGTCTTTGCCATTACGGCCCTCTTCCTTTTCCTTTTCCTTCTTTGGAATGAGAGGCGTCGGAGACACGGAGAGAGTTATAAAGGTGAGTCGAGGGATGACCATGTCCTGCACCTCCTCGATGCTCTCTGCAAGGGCCATTTTGGGAGAGCCTTTGGATATTTTTCTCGGGCTTCTGCCTTCCTGTTGGCATGGAGGAGGAAAGATAGTTGAGTCAAGTGGGTGGCTGGGGCGGCTCTTGTTGCAATTCTTTGGCTCTTTGGTCCGGTGCTCCAAAGAGCCTTCTTGGATTGAGAGGTGTCGAAAATATGCCCAGGCCGTTTTGAGATGGTGATCCGTTGGAGGGTGTACAATAGGACAAAGCAACAGAATCGTTGTCACCTGCCTTGCCCTCGTAGTCCTCGGAGCACACCTTGGAGTGGCCTGGGGTTCAGGTTGCATTTCGTTGGAGCGTCTGCTCGTTGGTCATCCTTGGAATAGCGAACTACCAATGGAGCATCTTCATCTTAGGGAGACGACGGGAGCCCCTGATTTTTTCAGAGAGTGGACCTCCAAGGAGATGAAGAGCTCCCTCTTCGTTTGGCGAGTTTGTTGTAATAGTTGAAGCAACTGGTCCTCGAACCCTCACTAGTAGTAAGTGAGCAGACAAGTTTGTTGTGATAGTTGATTCTTCTAATGATGAGATCCTTGGAATGCCGGGATATGCATTTGTAACAGAGCAGTGCAATAAAATATTTACATCTTCGCTTCTAATAAATGTATTGGTAGGAGTATGGGAAAGTCCTCCGTGGAAAATGTGCTTGAAGATAATGGGAATAATAACTGTTGATAAATTAAATTGGAATGGAGAAGAATTCATAATAAATCTTTTGCAAATACATGAAAATTCTGAAGACACATTGGAGATTCTTTGAACACAATATCTGTTTGCAATTATGGATAGTATTTCTTGAGCCACTTAGTGTTAATAGGAAACATGAGGTCATTGGAGCCTGGTTTGAAATTCTGTAGCATCCGTTTTCATTTGCCTCTTTGACCACGAAAGGGCCCTCCCATTTTGGAGAGAATTTGGGAGCCGAAGTACCCCTCATGACATGTTGGGCTGCTCGCAAGACTAGATCTCCTTCTTGAAATTGCCGAGGGCGCACGAGGACATCATAGGCTTTAGATATGCGAGTCTGATATGTTTGGAGGTTGGCTCGAGCTTAATCTCGCCGCTCATCTAATGCCTCGAACTTTGCTGATCTGAGATCGTTAAGGACCTCGCTTCTGAGGGTCATTCGAGCCGAGGGGACCGCTATCTCGATGGGTAGTACAATCTCAGTGCCATAGACTAATGAAAACAGGGTCATTTGGGTAGGTCTTCTTTTGGAGGTCCAATAAGCCCAAAGTGCCATGGGGAGGACGTGGGCCCAATCTTTTCGAAAATCTTTCAATGTTCGACTCAAAATTTTGATGAGGGTTTTATTGGTGGCCTCGGCCTGACCATTGTTTTGAGGGTAGTAGGGTGTCAACTTGTGGTGATTAATCTCGTAAGAGGCTAGGAGTTGTCCCACGTGTCGGTTGACAAAAGGTGTGCCGTTGTCGGAGAGAATGGCCTTAGGAATACCGAATCGACAAATAATACTTTTCCGAATGAAGTTTAAAACTGCTGCTCCGGTAGCCCTTTTGAGAGGGATGGCTTCCACCCACTTGGTGTAAAGTTCGGTGGCGGTGATTATCCATATATGTCCTTGAGAAGGTGGGGCAATAGGCCCTATGAAATCTATGGCCCAAGTGTGGAATGGCCATGGGGTGCCGAGGGCGCAGAGGTTAACTGCTAGAGTGTGGATGAGGTTGCCATGCACTTGACAAGCTCGGTATCGTTTTGCGTGGGCGAGGGCGTCAGCCTCCATTGTCGGCCAGTAGTGGCCGAGGTGGACGAATTGCTGGTATAGTTTTATGCCTCCCTGGTGTTCAGTTTCATGAGTTTGTTTCAGAACTTCTTGGATATCTTTTCCATTTAGGCGGCAGAAGGGTTGTCCGTTGAAACCTCAGCGGTAAAGGGACCCCTCATGGATGAAGAAGCGAGGGGCTCTATTTTTTACTTGGGCCGAATCAGCGCGGTTGGTGGGAAGGGATCCTTCTTGGAGATAGTCCATGTAGGGTTGTCGCCAATCAGTGAAAGCTTCTACAAAGCTGCATTCGGCTTTAGAGGGTTGTTGCTCTTGGCATGCGAGACATTGGCTTTGGGCCTCAGTGGCATCCTTTGACATGGAGGACCAGTAGTAGCCTTGGCGTTGCAGGTGGCGATAGAGGCTCACCTCGCTGGTACCACAAGACTTTTCATGAATAAGATGGAGCTTGATCTTTACTTTTTCAAGGTCTACACATCGAGCCAAGATTCCTCCTGATCTACGGTAGTAGAGCACCCCTTGGTATATGGTGAAGCGCTTGAGCTCGTTAACGAAAATTTTTCATTAAGAATTCTGAAGTTCTGCTATAATTGGTGCTCGCCAATATTGAGGATCAGGTTCAGGGAAGATCATGGCCACTGAATATGGAAGAATTCTTTTGAGCACTTTAATTTTTGGAGGTGCCTCACCTACCTCTACTTTGGAGGCGAGGGTGGCGAGGGCGTCAGGATAACAATTGTTGGACCTTGGAGCGTATTCGATATGAATGGCGTCGAACTTGTTCATCAACCTCTGGGTTATGGTCCTATATGAGGTGAGGGCTGGTTCTTTGATGGCGTCATCTCCACTCGTCTGTTTAACCACCAGTTTGGAGTCGCCTTTGATGCACAGATGTGTTGCTCCAAGGTTAAGTGCAACGAGGAGGCCGAGTATGAGTGCTTCGTATTCAGCCTCGTTGTTGGAGCACGTGAATTTGAGTTTGTAAGAGAGGTTTATCCCGACCCCTTGTGGCGAAATTAAGACGATTCCTGCGCCTCCTCCTTCAGAGGTAGAGGATCCGTCGAAACTGAGAGTCAATTTTCCCTCAGAGGAGGCCATTGCTGCTTGAAAATCATATCCGGGAAGTTCTTCAGATGGGGGCTTGTATTCTCCGCTCAAAAAATGGACTACGAGGTCAGCTAGGGCTTGAATCTTTACTGCATTTAGTGCTTTGCAAATGATGTTGTACTCGACAAGAGAAAGCAACCATCTTACTGGCCTTCCGACGAGTCCTGGGTGGGTAAGTAGAAAACGAATAGGGTCACATTTGGTGATGAGGTATACGGTGTAGGCGAGGAGGTAATGGCGCAGCTTTTGAGCAGGGAAGACGAGGGCGAAACAATGGCGTTCAATCGGGGAGTAACGTACCTCGGCTCCTTGAATGACTCAGCTAATATAGTATACAGGACGCTCGATCTCATCTACTTCTTGGGCCAAGAGTGCGCCAATGGAGCGAGGAGTGAAGGTGATGTAGAGGAGCAAAGGCTTGCCTTGTTGAGGTGGAGTCATGGTGAGAGATGCCTGTCATTGCCCGCTGGTAAGTGGCCCCGGCATTCTTGAAACCAAATGACATTACTATGTAAAAGAAATTGCCCATTGGAGTTCAAAATACTGTTTTCAGGGAGTTTTCGGAGGCCATATTGATCTGGTTGTAGCCGTTAAAGCCGTTCATAAATGAGAACATGTGATGACTTGCAGTTGAGTCGACAAGTGTGTCGATATTGGGCAATGGGAATTCATCCTTGGGACAGGATTTGTTTAAATCTCGAAAATCGACGCACACTCGAATTTGGCCATTCTTCTTTACCACGAACACAATGCTTGATAGCCATGTGGGGTGTTGAACAGATTTGATAAATCATGCGTCAAGGAACTTGACCACCTCATCTTTGATTTTAAGTTCGACCTCGGGCTTGTAAAAACGGATCGCTTATTTCACGGGCAAAGCCGAGGGGAGAATATTAAAGCGATGCACTGTGACAGAGGGATCCAATCCTGGCATTTCGTCATAGTTTCAAGCGAACACGTCTGAGTACTTGCGGATCAAGGCAACGAGGGAGGCTCTTTGTTCAGCGTGGAGGTCTTTGCAAATGAAAATTGGCTGAGGTGCCTCATTCATCGAGGCAAGGTTGAGCTCCTCGAGTTCTTGTTTTTGGGGGCGAGGGCTGTCCTAGAGGCACTCGAGAGCCAGCTTTACTTCTTAGAGTTCGGGAGCGACTTGTTATGATGGGGCCCCCGAGGTAGCCTTCTTGACTAGTTTCGAGAGGGCGAAGCACTCATGGTAGTCCGAGTCGGGGACTAAAGGATGCGCCTCGATGAGTAAACATCTTTCTTGTGGGGGGCTAACCTCTGTGTTGGACGATACCTCTCCCGCACATCGTCATGAGCGATACACGATCTTGCCGTCGGCTCGCTGGTAGCGAGTGACTCGGGGAACCTTTTGGCTGGAGCGAGGCAGGTGGTCTTGGCGCGAGCGCTTCCCAGATGTGGAGGGTTGTGATGGCTCTTGTTTGGAGACGTCCCTCCATTTGGGGATGGTGATACCCCGAGGGGGTGAAGGCTGAGGCTCCTCTTCTAAGTGGTCGTAGAAGATGGCATTAGCCATAAGAGATTTTTCGAAGTGGAATGGCTTGTCTGATCCCCTGATGGTAACAACCTCGTTCTTCTAAATGGCTTTAACACATTGATGGTAAGTAGATGGGATGGCTACATAGCGATAGAGCCATGTGCACCCAAGGAGAGCGTGGTAGGTGGTGTCTGCATCTATAACATGAAATTTGACAGCCGAATGGATCGACCCTACCGTGAGGTCGAGTCTGACATATCCCAGTGTCTAATGCTAACGATTGCCAAAGCTAGCGATATTGATGTGTTCTCGCACCAACTGCTTCTCAGGTATCCCAGTCTCTCGAAGTGTGGAGTATGGAATTATGTTGAGTAAGGCCCCTCCGTCCATGAAACCTCGTTGGAATTGGATCCCATTGATTAGGACCGGGACATAAAGAGGGCGGTTATGGGGAAATGGTACTTGGCGATCGCTGCTAATGGCCATGCATTGCTCGCCGTTATCCTTGGCTAGGCAAAGGATGGCCTTGGTAGCTTCAAACCGGGTGGCATTCGATAGACCAAAGCTGTCGAAAAAGTGTTTGAACTTGGTGGAGTTTTAAAGGATGGTAGCTCTTCGGATCTCGAAATCCGAACAAGTTTGTTGAGAGGGCTCGGTGGTTTCAATTGCAGCAACTTATTCGAGTTCTTCATAATGGGACAGCATCATGACCGCTTTGTCGTTGTCCTTGTGATGCAGGAGGAGGTCTTTATAGACGTCTTTCTGGGAGAGGTCAATTGCGTCATTTTTTATTTGGGCCTGGATGAGGTCTCTAAAAGCCCAAAAGTTCTTGGTAAGGTGACGCACTGTCCTGTGATAAGCACAGTAGTTTGGTTGGACCCAATCCTTTTGTGAAGGGGGGCGTTTGACTTCAGGCAGTCGGACTGCCCCGTCGGCCACCCAAGCGTCCAATAGTGCGACGGCATCTTCCACTGACATGGAAAAAGGTGGTGGTGCGTCGTGATCTCTTGGTTTCCCATTGTACTCCGAATGTCTTGAAGATCCCTAGGCAGTGTAGGCTGAGTGGCTCTTTCTCAGAGGGGGCCTCCATGAAGCGGTCGTCGGCGAACGATCTCGTCTCGAAGGCGGCCTCTACAAGGGGAGGCTTGGGGATGATAAGATGCTCGAACCGTCTCGCTTAAATTTCTTGCTGCGAGGCTAAGACTGGAAAAGTTTTCAAACTTGTGGTTCACCACGTGCATTTTATACTGAGGGAGCATGCCTTCAATACAGATTTCAACTATTTGTTTCTCCGTAAGAGAATCTTGTATCTCAATGACTTTCTCTCTGAATCATTTGACATAAACGAGAACGTCCTCGCTGAAGCGTTGGACGACTCGTCTAAGGTGGAGGGAGGTGAGGCGCTCCTTGGTGTAAAAAAACTTTTCATAAAACTTTTGCACCATGTCCTTCCAAGATGAAATGGAGCTAGGGGGGAGGTTGGCATACCATGAGTATGCCTTGTCTGTGAGGGACTTTGAAAATTCTTTGAGACAGAGGTTTTTGTCAACTCGGTAGGGTCCCAAAGTTTCGGTGAAGCGGATCACGTGCTCCCTGGCATTACCCTTTCGTCCATCGAAACTGGTGAATTTAAGAGCGACGTACCCAGCGAGGTAGGACGATTCGGCAGCTTCAGCGGAGTATGGTGGCCAGAAGTCGAGGTCGGGCACGACGGCAGACTTGGAGCACGCTTGCTCGAAGAGGGTTTAAAACTGCTCCTTGACTTGATCCATGGTCACGAGGTATAGAGGGAGGAGTGTTTGGGTTGGCGCAGGGATTGCCGTCGAGGCTATCCTCGTAGCTGGGGCCGCGATGGAAGTCGCGCCGAGATTTGTTACTAGGAGGTGACAAGCCGTAGGGCTCCTATTAGGGAGATCTAGATGAATCTCGGATCCTTCTCGTTGACTTGGAAGGTTGCCCGAGTCAACTGGCGCCAAGGGAATCACGGGTTGTGGTGGAAGGAGAGGAGTACCCCTCTGCATCGACAGTAATGTTTCGAGCATAAGCTGCTGGACTCATTGCATCAAAGTGATGCTCTCGGTGAGGGCTCCAAATTGGTTGGCACCCACGGAGATGATCGGATGGGTCGAATCGTCAAGTTGTTCTATGGGGAGAGGAGGGTCAAGGCCGTGCTAGGACGAATCCTAGACCCCTGGGGCGTTTTGTGAGGACACTTGCGTATTCTTCTTTGGTGCCATGGATAGCAAGTGCCGCTCTTCCCCAGTGGAGTATTGTGTGTGGAGTTGAGTGAGGGGTGAGTGGTCAAACCTGTAAAGGGTGACCCTCTAGGAAGTTAATGACAAGAGCTGTCTAGGCGGAGGACCACTGGAGATGGAGGAAAAAGAGTTGAGGCGGTCCAAAAAAGAAAGAGAGTAATAGTGTCCCAAAGAGCTTGGAGAGATTTCGGAGAGGTTGATAGTGAGCATTCAATGTGGAATGAATGTCTTGTCAATAGCGAATGAAGGCTCCCTTTATATAGGTGAGGAAAGTATTTCATGATTAGTTATTCAACCGTCGAGATCTTTGGTAATTAGCTCCTCAGACCTAAGACAGAGCCTTTTATTGATTGGCTCCTCAGTTTGAGGCTTCTCGAAGACCGAAATTCTCAATGTCAACGCTGTAACTTTGTAGGCAACAGTAATTCAATGATTCAGTAATTCAGGCATTGAGTGCGCTTTGTCGTTTGATTGGAGATCCCTCTCTCTCTAAGACCGACCGGAGGGGCAGAGCCCCTCGACAAACCCCCAACTCTAGCCTCCAATCTGCTTGTCTCCTGATGATCCCGCGCAAAGGTCCTAGGTTATGCTTCCAAACTAGATTATGGAGAATAGGTCATGGAGAATTATGCTAAGTATGGAGATGTGCTCGGCGGCGAGATTTCATGACCAAACCAGGAGGTGCCGAGCGCGAGGCCATGAGGGGACAACGCGGAGGAGGTGTCCCGGGTCACCTATAGATGAAGACCTCTCGATGTCTTAGCTTGGAGGAGGCACTTTTCGCGCTTTCTCTGTGGATGAGCCAACTTAGTACACACGTCGTCTCGGTGGGCTGCCACGTAGAGCCAAGCGTAGGAGGAGGAGCGGTACGAAAGAGTGGTGAATTCCTTGAGTGTCCTTGTATGGAGCGGAGTTGGACACTTATACCTACAATGGACAGCCAACTCCAAATAGGTTTCAAGGGACTTTGCCAATTCCAACTCAGCCTCTGCTTCTTCCATTTGACCTTCCCTCCGTAGCTTTAGTGCAAGCCGTTTGTGGCTGAGGGACTCCTGTTGCAACTTGAAACAATCACGACTGGACAGCGATTTTGGTACCAAATTTCATGAATTGTGCTCTTTTTGTCCAACAAAAGGGACATTGGAAGTAAAGCTTGAAACATCACCAGAACTAGTACCGGAGACGGAATTGTTGCCCATCAGACTCTTCTCTAAAAAGCTTTGCCTGCCAAAGTTCCTCCCTAGCTTCTATTAATTTCCCCTCTCTCTTCAAAGCAACTGCCTTCCTTTTGAGAACCAGGATTTCTTGCCAGATGGAACTTTGGTCATTGCAAGAAACAGTTGCCAGAACTGAATCAGATACATCAATATGTGGCTTCTTGCTCCTACGAATTATTTCGTCTCTTTTTTTATATGCAATTTTGTCATTACTTCTCAGATCTTCAATGATTACATGAACAGGATGTACAGAACTACTAGCAATTTGTTCAGAAGATTTTGCTTGCATGGTTGTAGCAGCAACTTCATCCTTCCACCCCAAATTCTTCAGCACTAAGAGCAGTGCCGGATCCTGCATGTCTTCTTCTGAGACACCCCTTTCATCTCCTTCAACTGCATTTGTATGGGGAGAACTTATGGTCTCATTTTCCATGTGCTTATTAGTTTCAGCTTGAGCTTTTTTCTTTAGCACTTCCATCTCTGCCAATTGAGCCTCTAATACTTTTGCCATTCTCAGCACTTCCTCTGCCTCGTCAGTCTCCCCTTGGCGTCTCAAAGCAAGTGCCTTTCTTTTCAAGCCTAAGAGTTCCCTTTGCATTTCACCTTTACTTCTAGATGCACCCATCTGAACAGAATTAGCAGACAGAGTAACAGAGGAAACACTGACCTGCACAGAAAGACTGCCATCTTGTTTAGCAGGTTTGGATGGATATTTAACATTTTTGTCATCTTCATCCTTCCAACCCAAGTTCCTTAGAATTGAAAGATAGGTTGCGTCATACATGTCCTGATCTGTCACATCACCATCTCTGTCTCCGAGATCTGGAAATCTCGAAACTGTTAAATTATCAGCCTGCTTGTTACCAACATTCACTAGTGTGGCCTTCACCTTCGAGGCATTATCCATCTCTTCAAGCTGCTGCTCAAGAACCTTCCCTTTCTTCAATGCTTCATCTGCCTCATCCAATTTACCTTCCCTTCTCAAAGCACGACCCTGTTTTTCGGGCCAAGAAGCTCTTTCTGAATCATTAGTCTACTCTTAGGTGCCAATTTAGGGTCCACTCGGTCCTTTCCATCAACATTTCTGACATCGGCCTTCTTTGGATTTGATGTGTTTTCGGCGGATTGAACAACTAAAGCCTTCTCAACTATTACAGAGTTGTGTGCCATTGAGTTAGTTCCTTGCGTAACATATTTGTCAAGGTCCTTTTCAAGTACTTTTGCCTTCTTGAGCAACTCCAATGCCTCCACAGCATTACCTGCCCTTTTCTGATTAAGAGCTTGTATTTTCAAAGACTGAGTTTCACTTAACAATGCTTCCCTATCAATAGGAACAAACTGGGCCTCAATATCCTCAAAATGATTGGTTTCAACAGTGCAACCTAATGACTCTAAAGCAGCAGCAATTTCTGGGTTATCCAAATCTTCATCAGTAGCTTCAAAGTTGCTATCAAAAACAAGATCATCAGCAGTGCCCATCTGGTGATCAAAATCAAAACCAGCATCTGGCTCACAGGCAACCGACAAGTTATCTTGTTTATCACTGTCAATACTACGGATCAAAGCAGAAAGCTCGTCATCAAAATCTTCAGCCTCAGCCAAGAATTCCTGTTCCTTAAGTTGCTTCTCAAGAACTTTAGCTCTCTTTAGTTCTTCCTTTGCTTCAGTAAGTTTCACTTCCCGCTTCAATGTGAGAGCCTTTTTCTCATGAGCAATGATTTGGGGCTTGTCAACAACATGACTTCCCTTTTCTGTATTAGTTTTTTAAGAGACTTCTCCTAGAAGAGTAGAATGTTCACACTCCAATCTCATGCCCGCTGGTTTCTTATCTGTATCACGAAGATCCATATCAGACCATCCCAGTTCTCTGAGTTCAGTAGCAAGGTTATCTTTTTCTTTACTTATTTGAGAAGAGAGTTTGTTTCTTCGGTCAGAATATGAACTGTCATCATTGATTTTCTGGATCTCAGTCATGTTACTTGAAGACAAAGCTTTTTTACGATTTTTTTGTAATAATAATTCCAAAACCCCAGCCTGCCGCTCAAATTCTTTTCCCCTTTTAAAGGCTTTTAAAGCTTCTTCACATTTTCCTTCTGCCTTCAGAATTTTATACTTCTTTTTAGCATCCAGAGCTTGCTGACGCAACTTTTCAGGGCTAGTAGATTCCCTCTCAGCCAGCACCTGACTAGGCTCCTCAACAGAAACATTTCTTGAATGTTTGAACATGATGCACCATTTGTATCCCTTTGGTGTTTTGAAACCGTGTTAGTGGTGGACCACCCTCCAGAAGAAACCAACTCCTTTCTGTCATTACCCAGAATCTGGTTTAAAACTTCATCCTCATGTCTAGATATCAGTTTTGGATCACCTGCAAATAGGCTATCAACATTTAGCCATTAGACTACCTCATAATATGAAAGGTAACCTAAGCCCTTTTTTCTTTATGCCTCTAAAACATTAAAAGAGAATAATGTTTGAATTCATGTGACAGCAACTCTGATTGAAACAAAGAAGATTTGGTCCAAGACCAGATACTCCATCTATCAAATACCAAATTAGGAGAATATTTCAAGTAGAAATGCCAACTTTCATATCAAGCCCATCAAGTTTTGGAGCAAGAATGATCCATGATTGAAAAACAGTTATCAACGAAATCAATTGCTTAAATCATGAAAATCCACTTGAAAACTTCTTCACTGCTGGCATATTATTTGGCACTACAGAGAGTTTCGACCAGTAGACTAACTTGTAAATAACATACAAAAACTTTGTTAGCATCCTGTGACCTTACGACTCAGTATCCCTTCCAAGCCCAAAAAAAAATATAAAAAAAAAAATCCCTTCTCCTAAGCATGTACAAAAACAATAATAATAATAATAATAATAATAATAAAACAAGAATTAACAATTAAAAAGGTGAAATAGCTATTTCTGCATCTACTAGATTGGTTTATTGTTGTGCATGGGTTCTGGAAAAGGACATCACTACTATATTCACAAAAGAAATGTATAATATCCACACTCAATTGGAAAAACCAAGATAGGAGACAAATAAACAATTTCCACAAAATCAGCTGACAAAAGAAAATTTGCAGCCAGAGCAACAACACTAGCTATCCAAAAAAGGTTGTAGCAGCTACATTGAAAAGATTAAAGAAGCACTCTAACCTAGGAAGCACGGACACTCCGCCAAAGCTCCCATATGCGTGTTGGACACCTCTAGGACACAGACGCGTGTTGGACACCTCTAGGAAATAGACGCGTGCTGGACACGTGTCTGACACAAATGCGTGCTGGACACAGACGCGTGCTGGACACGTGTCTGACACACTGTCAAACCTATTCAATTTTTTTTAATTTTTTTTTTTCTTCAGACACTCCATAGACACTGCTTGGACACACGTGTCGGATTTTGAACACCTTGTGGACATAGCTTGGACACGTGTGTCAGATTTTAGACACTTCATGGACACGACGGGGGTTTTACTAAAAATTTTGAAAATAAAATATGGGGTATATTTTGTAATTTTAAAACCTTGAATATGAAAAATAAAAAATAAAAAAAGATAAAAAGGTTTATAATTTATAATTCTTTTATGCTTTTATTTTGGTTCTGAGTTTAATAATTTAAAATTCTTTCATGTATAAAATTTCTAATTTTATTTCTGCTATAAATTTCTACATAAATTTATTTCTGATTTTTGGTATCTCTTTGAATAAAATTTGTGAATTACTTCTGCTTTTTAGTATGACATCTATATAAACTTTCTAACTTCTGCTAATGATTTTTGGTTTCATTTTATCTTGGTTCAATAATTTACTAAATAATATCTTGGTTTACTTTATGAATTATGATCTTTATCATTTTTTATGGAATGAGATGTTGATAATTAAGTTATGGAAGAGATGGTTCTTTAATTTTTATTAGTGTTATCTTGCATTTTTTATTAGTTTTGAAAAATCTAGTTATATATATGGTATATAAAAATATATAAAATCATATTTTTTGCCGTGTTTCCGCCGTGTCGTGTCTTGTATTTTTTAAAAATCGTTGTGTCGGTGTATCCGTGTAGTGTCGTGTCGTGTCGTGTCGTGTCGTGTCGTGTTCCCGTGCCTGTGTTGGTGCTTCTTAGACTCTGACTATACCCAAGAGATGTCAAATGAACAGATAAATGCAGTGACCATGTGCATTTTAGAGTGAGGCAGACATGCATTTGTGCTATGGAAACAAAAACTATATATATAGGAGGGAAAAAAAGTGAACCACATTGGCAACTAAATTTACAATCTTGAACAGCAATGAAATCTAAAGATGTACCTCTTCCAGTTCCGTTCTTATGCCCATGCTGCATTTCAAAACCTGCTGCCTCTTCGAGTTTTTTGCAGGAATCACCTTGTCCACGTAACACCATTCTTTTTTGCGTACAAGTGTTGCAAACAAGCCCCCACACCTGCGGCAGTGATGCTGAATATCCACAATGCATCAATAAGTAATGAAGAGTGCATGTAACATAGCATGGGACAATGCTGGACAGCAATATGGAATAGTTCACAAAAACTTTTATAGTGAGCACAAAATTTTGATTGTGATAGACACCCAAAGTTCCTCACAAAGTAAATAAATGAATAACAGATGTAACCCTTACGATTCTAATGAACAAAACACTGAATCTTCTCAAATTTCAAAAAATTTCCAATAACATTATTTTCTCTACTGTGAAAAATTATGGATTCTCAATAAACAAAAAATGCTATCAATATAGCCCCAGAGCAAATAATAAACCTAATCATGGTCATCAAGTTTCAAAGGTACAACCCTAAAGAATCAATTTCTAAAAATGGGTCTGCAAGAAATCTACAACATAATCATGATCACCAAATATAGCAATATAACCTAATCATGATCACCACTTTCAATAATCGACCACAATAGAACCAATTTTTTAGAAATGGCCACATGGGTATGCACATGAAACACAGTAGAGAGAGACCTTGCGATTGATGAAGGTGAACTGAGAGGTACATCCCTGACAATGTTCCCTCTCTGTGAAGACACCCATCTTCTCCAACATCTGGTTTGTACCGAGAAAATCAAAATCAGAAACGGGAAAAAAACAACTTACGAAAACAAACGCTTGGTTTCGAAGATCAGAAAGGGTCGCCTCTTTGAAGCTTTGTATCGTCAGTCTTCGCTTTTTCTAGTCCAACAGTGTGTTTGGAAATTTGTGAAAGGTGTGGGAGAAATGGGAAAGAGGAGTTTTTTTTTTTCAGTTGTTTGGTTTTGGAAGGGAAATGGAAGGAAAACTAGAACAGAGACTTTCACTTCGATTTTACAGGTAAGAGGAAAAAATAGATTTACTATTATTTTTGGAAAGAGGACAGAAATGAAAGAGAAAATACCTTTTTCTTATTTTTGTTATAATTTTTCTCTTGTTTTTCCTAACTAGGCACCAAACAAAGAAATGGACGAAATTAATTATTTTCATGTCTTTACCCTTTTTCCCCCTCAAGTTTAATTTCATGTCTTTACTTTTTTTTTCCCCTCAAAGTTCTAGGCATACCCTCAGTTTGCTTCCTAACTTGGAAGGGAAGAGAAAAAAATCTAAAGAAGAATAAGGGAAGATTTTCCTTCTCACTTTTTTTTTTTTTTTGGTTCTTTTCTCTTTCTTTTTTTTGTAGTACCCTATTGCTTCATTTCTTCTTCTCTTTCAATTTCAGGTAAGGGTAAGTTATTTCTCTTCCATTTTTTTCTCATTTCCACTTCAAAAGAATCAAAACCAAACAAAGAAAAATTACCGCTTTCCCTGTAGCAAACATCTTGGAGATGGATTGCCTTGTAGTGGTTAGACGTTCTGGTGACTCTCTCTCTCTCTCTGCTTTCTTAGCCTCAGACCCACTGAGAAAAAAAAAAAAAAAAAAGAAATTGAAATTTGAAGCCAAGTATAATGAAACAGTTTTGAAGGAGAGAGAATACCAAGGCAAACAATTTTTCACTACATTTTCCATCTCCTCCCCAGCACCAAACAAAGCAAAGTCAGCTCGGGTAGATTTTCACCAAAAATTGTAAACCAAGTTCATAAAGAGAACTGAAAAACAATGCCAAACTTGGTAGATGTTTCCATGAGAGTATTGAACACTTGCACTTTCTCATCAATTTGACCAATGAAACAATTCAATCAGTGTAATGCACCTTGTCTGAATTCAACTCCACACCTCAAGACTTGAATTTATGGAACTAAGAGAACAGCAAAATATCTCTACACAGTTTGACTTGATTTCATAAATTCAACCAAGGCCTCAGTTTTCAAATTCGGAGGACAACAAAAATTTAACTTTCATCTCCTATAGCAAATGAGAAATTTAAATTGTTTTTGACAAGTATGGGAAATTTTCAACTGTTGACAGCGAAAGAAGACAAATGGATTTTTATTTTTTTTCATTTCTTGGCCTGGGGCCAGGGGAGGGCATTGGATTCAGAGGGGAGGCAACACCCAAACTAGAAGAGAGCCATCAAATTTTGAGATCGTGTTGCAGGAGAAAAGCACGTTCTCAAGTGAGCATCCAATCCACCTTCCAAAACTCAGTAGCCGTTAATCTGAGGCCTTGAGGTAGGATTCGTCAGTCGAGAAAAAGGCATCTGGCCCCGGCTGGGAACACCTCTCTGGCCGGGAAATTGATCAGCTGTTTTTGGATCTGATACTGATCTTGAGAAAGCTTGGGCAAGCTCAACTGCTGAAGCTGCTTTCCTGTAACGCATTCCGGGAGCATCGGGAGAGGCTGGTTTCAGCTGCTCAGCGGGCTTGCGCCAGGTCTCTGGTGAAGGCGGCCTCTCCTGTGGTTGGTGCTTCTCTGTTTCCCTGTTATTCCTTCGATTCTCACTTCGCCAATTTGTCCTCTGCATATCAGCCCTCTCAACATCTACCCGGTTATCCTGCCTATCACTACTCTTTCTAATCCTATTATCAAGGGGAATATTCTCTACTTTTTCGTTGTAGCGGCTATGAGTTGCATATGCAGGCACGGGTTCAGTTCTGGGAACATCTTGATTGACCCTTCACAGAACGATTGATAAAGCATAATCTAAGATATAATGGCTGCTGTACAGAATTAAGCCATCAAGCTCTATCAAAGTAAAAAACAAATGAGATTGAAGGTCACTACCTATTGGGAGGTTGACCCACGCCATGGTTGTTGACAGCAACATCATCAATGCCCCGATCCTTCAGAACCTGAGAACAGGATCAGCGATGACATCAAGCTAAAATCATACAACCAGCTAAACTATTGAAGAGAGGAAGAAAGACAGAGGTGGGGCACGCAGGGGGGAAATTTATGGAATGAACTTTAGAAACTAACACGGTCTGAGAACAGACATAGGGTTTCAAAAACAATTTTCAAAAATTTACACCGAGGCATGAAGAACAAAAGGCACAAATCCCTGTAAACAAACAATACTCATTTTCTGAAATGCGGAAATCTCAGACTCGAGATCAAATCAGGATAACAGGACAATAAAACTTACCAATTCCCGTGGGCGAGCACCACCAAAAACTGTGCTCCTGCATCAATTATGGATATCACTAACAGTTGGTAACAATCACAAAACATGGAGAGAGAAAAAAATGGAATGCTGAAACAACACAAGATAATGAATCCCCAAACAAAAAGGCCACACCATGCCATTTGCCAAAGCCAGAGTTCATTTTAGGCAGATTGACTGCTAACTAAAAGGGAAAATATATGATTTCATTACATTTTAGAGTTCAAAGATGTGGTTCTTTATAGCAAAATGATTTTGTGAACTTTCTAACACGACCAGGATGGCAAAAAACATACCTCCAGTGGAAAGGCAGTAAATATAACTTAACTACAAGACAAAACTTAATAGGAATTTGGAATTTGCGTCAGCATGTTGCACTGAGCACCACTAAACCATCTTAACGAATTCACAGTTTACACACTAAAGCCAGTTTAGTTAGAGTGATCCAAGAAGCAACTCAAATAGATTAAAGCACTAAATGAGAGAACGCATACTTCGCTGTAGAGAATGGGATCAATGAATTTCATATACTCTATCTATAACTTGCAGACATGAAAAACAAGTGTTAAACTTTGACTTGAATATTTGTTTGATAAGTGAATATAACATTAAATGAGCATCAAAGGGATGCAACCCGTGTACAACCAAAAAAGGACAAAAGGACAAAAGCTTTACACGTCTCATCCAACTAAACTGTCCATGAAATCCAAGAATATGCAAAGCTAAACAAGGTAACTCCAAGCATTTAGGTGGGGGGACATAATGACATATCAGTTTGGGAATATGTTGTAGACAAGAAGTTACTACATCCAAATACCATAACCCACTGAGCACAAATATAAGCATTTGGTGGAATTCTCTCTCTTCTATTTGAAGAAAATTAAATGGAAAATTACAACAAATATCGGAACACAAGTCACCTCATTTCACATTTGGCATCCCTGACCAAGGGTTCATGGACCAATATCCAAGAGAAGTGACAGAATGCAGCCCTTATCTCGTCCTCCTCCATCTCCTAACTACTTCACTTATCTCCTCTTATTACAAATAACTTTGCAAAAGGCACTACCTGATGGCCTGGGCAGGGGCAAGGTTAAACCCTGTTGTGAAGCCCATCACCAGTGGGCCCAAAAAAGAAGAGACACTACTTAATGCCTCTACTCTTATAATTTCTGAAAGAGATTTTTAATATACCAAGGGCCTATGTTGCATGGACTCAGGTATAGGCATCAGGTGCAGGTCTGCGTCTAAGTGTTGAATTCATATAACTCCCATGTCCAAAAATACGGGAATGCAAAAAAAATATACAATTTTCTTTTATTTTATAGAATAAATAGTATTTACAAGAGCTTTAAGATATTTCATGCATAATATGAGAGTTTTTATACATATTTAATACTAAACTATAATTATTAAATATTTTTGTTAAATAAATATCTAACAATATATGTCGAACACTTACCCGTACCCATGCCCTTACCCAAGTGTCAGAGTCCAAGTGTCGAATATTTGACACATTTACTGCCTGCGTTATCAAAATACTTTACTACTTAGCAATTTAAAGTTTTTAGAACGCCGTTTCGAAACATGGTATATAACATTCCAAAACAGTGAATTTAACGATCCAATACGATCCCAAACTTTTTTCCTATTTATTTCTTTAAAGGTCACCTAACGAGGAAAAAAAAAATCAAATATAATGAACAAAAATATAGGGAGAATAGAATTTTGGCATAACAATTTGCAAAAAATGAACCATAATACTCCTAGAATGCATTTTTAGATGATTAATTTTAAAAAACATTAATTATATTTTCTTAAATGTCTAATTTTTAAATAAAATTGTTGTAGAGGTATCTTAATTCTAATAGTAGAATCTATATAAGTCTATCCCTGATGTACCATATTCTAGAACATATAGCGTACCACGTTCCCGTTCCCGTTTCCGTTCCACATACCTGAACGATCCGCGTTCTAAGTAACACAGGGTACTTCATACATTTTAAAAGGCTCCGGATAACATAGTCAAGGACAATGTGCCAGACAAATCATCCAAAGTGTCAAATAGTAGTAACTCAATATTGCATAGAATGAACTGTGGATATCAACCACCATTCTGCCAATATCTAACAGCATACAGCTTATTGGTCCATTTGGTTGCAGGGAAGAGAGAGAGATGAAACATATAAACAGGCAAAGAGATGAAACATAAGTTGTGGAAAGTACATAAATTCAGAAGCTAAAAAGTCAGTCTACATTCAAAGAGGTGAAACATATAAACAATTTCAAATAAATAACAGGTGAACAGCCCCATTGGGTTCTATGACTACATGAGTCATACACATTTGTTTTGTTACTCTGAACTCACTATTGGTCATTAGCAATACTTAGATTTTCAATCTGCTGTTCAATAATACGTCCCAGTTAGTTGTCTTGCAGCATTATAAGTCATATGAACAAAGTTGTGTGAATAAACATGAAAAATCTCTAGAAAAAAGTAGACAAATTTTGAAAAACCATTGAAGTAGATCATTTAGTGGAGTTTCTTAACAGTGACAAAACTATTTAGCTACCTTCCGCTTTCAACGTTTCCTTCCAATTGTTCAAGAGGCTGAGACCGCGGCTTTAAATTCAATTTCGGGCGTGCAACTGCTCGATTTCCAGTGTCAGATCCAGCTAAGCCAGACTTTGTACAATTTGCATTTCCATAGGATTGAATGACATTTTCCACATGATCAGGAATTTGTGGTTGCTGGTACCCCTACATTGAAGACGTGATAGGAATTAGAAGTCACCATGCAATTTCCACAAAGAAAATTCCCAAAGGGTATCATATGTTTACCTTATTGATATGGTATACCTGCTTATAGTCAACAGGTGGTTCCAAACTCTCCAGTGGCTTGGGTCTCGGAAGTAGCTTTAACTTAGGACGTTCTGATTGTTCTGAAGGCACTGGTGATTGCAACTCTGACCCGCCAAATATGCCCTCATCACGAGCCGGTTGAAACCCATCAACATAGCTTGGAGGATTATTTTTTATTGTTTCTGGGAACATGGGAGACCTGGCCTGCTCATAGGTTGGCAACTCCCTGTCCCCACCCCAAATTCCATCATCAACAGTCAAACACCCTTCAGCATGCCTTGCCAACATTGCATTGTGATATTCTACACCAGCTGCTACATCGACTGGATGGTAGCTGCTCATATTGTAAAAACTATCACCCTTGGAGTGGAATTCACTCTCTATTGCAGTATGTCTAATCACCTCAATATCTGTCTGATGATGGATTGGTTGCTTAGATTGCCATCTCCCTGAAGAGACTTTGTCAAGCGCACTGGCATGAGCTAGCTTCGAGGCAGCATTCAGACCAGACAACGTGGCAGGCAGTGGCTCAGTGGTGCTTACTGCCTCCTTCCTTATTGTCCATGCATTTGGGTATGCCCCAGAAGAAGCCTGCCCACCATTGCCACCCAAATTTGAAGAATTCACACCCAAATTAGCTGCTTCAGAAACTCTAGCCGAGTAAGAACTGTTGCCATCAAAGTCTTGAGAATTCACTCCCACATGAGTTACTTGGGTGACTCTCCCTGCATATGAACTCTTACTAGTACTAGGCAACTGAGACGCCGGAGATGAGACTTTTCGACCAGGCAATCTCCCAGAGGATGAATAATCAGGTTTCAGCTCCGAACGCATTGGCAATGCACCAATGCCCTCATCACTGACCATCCTACGTGGACCCGACAGACCATCTAAAGGCTTCCGCTCATCCTCATCAAAATTCCGGCCAATGAGTGCACCGGGACTGAGAAATGGGGCCTTATCATCAAAGTTTCTCACTGTCCCAGCCGACCCGGGCCGCAACCGATGATCCGATCTTCCCATTGGGTTTCCCCACGACCCCTGGCGGTCGAAACCAGAACGGTCCGAAGGCCTCACGGCTCTGCCAAAAAAATGGAAACTTTAACTAGGGCTTCTATTACCAGATCTACTAATTTCAACTATATGAAATCAAAAATACATCTTAAATGCATACACATATACAAGCATAGATGCAGGCATATTTATACATATACGTGCTCAGATCTACGGTATATGCAAATAATATCAGAAATCGAAACCGGAATTGAGATTGAAAACAAGAATTGAACTTGTTTTGGGAAACAAATCAATTTTCCATTAGAGTTTGAAAAAATTGGATAGAAAAATTGTAGCATAAGGGATTGCGATGGAACCATGAGATTAGAAAGAGGAACTTACACGCCGGGAGCAGAAGGGAGAGGAAGATCGGAAGGTATGGCACCACCATGGAAGTCCTTCAGCGACATGGTGGTCGAGCCTCCCGCAGCCTTCTTCTTCGACATTCTCTCTCCTCTTTCTCTCTCTTCCCCTCCCTCTCTATCTCCCTATATATTTTATATATCGCTCTTTATCTGTCTCTCTCTCTCTCCCTCTCTATCTAAAATCTCTCTCTAGAAATCTATCACAGAGGAGAGAGAAGCAACAGAGAGGTGAAGATTAGCGTTCCACACTTCTCCACTCAAGGGTTCACTTCCATACATGTGTATGCATCATTGACCGTGCTAGTGATTTTATGAGATAATTATACGACGTCGTCTCTTCTGCTGTTAACTGTTAAGGCAGTTCTGAGCTGTATTATAGGTCTGTCAGCCGATCTGAGCCAAACCCATCCTAATATTAGGTTGTTTGATTTTACAGCATTAAATTATTTGCGAGTTTCAAAATATTTTTAAATTTTACTTATTTAATTTTTAAATTAAGTTAAGACGAATTTTAATTAAATCGAGCTTAACAAATTTTTAAGCTTTAAAAAGTTTTTAATCTTGACTTGTTTATATAATAAATCAATCTTAAATTAACTTTTAACAAATCAAACATAAGCCAAGCTTGAATAGGTTTATTTGTTTTACAATCTTATATGTAAAAGTACAAGTTGAGCTAAGCCGTGAATTACTAAAGCTCAATCTTGATAACTTAACAAGTTTTAAAATATGTTTGAACTTAGACTTCTTTTTATAATGAGCGCACCTTAAATTAGTTTCTAACAACTGAACATAAGTCGAAGGTAAATTGATCTTACATCTCATTGCGCTGAGATGTTTCTCATATAGAGTCGTGTGAATAAAGGATTTTTTTTTCTTTTTTTTGTTTTGTCTATTTTGTTTTTTAATTTTTATTTTAGTAAGGAGGGAAATTAATAAGACTCGAATTTTTGCATCCCTCATAATAATACTCAAGTTATCATTAGACTTGAGACATTATTGTATTTTATTTAATTTTATGTGTCTCACTTACTAGTACTAGTCGCATTCATCATTTGATCTTACAAATCTTTTTTCTTTATTATGCATCCTCACCAAATAAAAGAAGTGGGTCTCTTTTTACTAGAAAGAAAGTAGGTATTTTGAAAGGGCTTTTTTTCTCCAGCTCATAGGGTTTTTGCTTTTTTTTTTTTATTTTTTCTTTTTTTGGGTCTGGATGTAACTCAGGTTCGAAGATCTTTATTTGGACCTTGAAGATGCAAATGGGTGACTGGCCCCAAGGCCCATTAGCCCATATAATAATTGGACATGTTAGAACTTTTGAATGGCTTTTGCCGATCACTGACTCAAATTTGGGTTGGGAAAAGAGTCTCCACCTTGGCCGCCTTATATATGTATATATGTATCCACTGTTCTGAAAATAATCCGCTTCCTGTGTCCTATTTCATTGTTCAGGTCTATTCTGCAGTTGTAGCCAAATCTCCATCTTTCCAGGATGAGCTTGCCCAAGCTGTGTGTAATCTGAAACTAACTGACTATTTGACGTGACCTTTTATCCTTTTGTGCATTCGCGTTTGGTTGTGATCTCGATTTTTGTTTTCTAATTTTGGTTTCTGAAAATCATTATAACACCGTATGTGGTAAATTATTCTAAAAACTATTGTTGAAAAAAAGGCTTTATAAAAAATAGTCTATATAAAAAATAAAAAAATTTAAAGAGGGGAAACAAAGCAAGGAGGAGTGGGAAAAAATCTTGATCCATCCCCTCCTCTATACCCGTATGAATTTTCATATTAATCTCCGTCTCCACCTCTATCTCCGTTTTAAATCTTTCATAACCTCCTTAAACGGAGTGGGTTCAGTTAGATCTCCACTTTATTCTAATTCACTATTTTCCCTAACCACAACATAACATGATATGTTAAAGTTAAAAAGTACGGTCACTTCTTAGAAAATGTATTGTATCCATATTGAATACCAATGCTTGTCAAAAACTTCGTAACACATGTCGACTTGTATCCAAATATGTCCATTTTCTTTTGTTTTGAAAATTTTTGTGTCATGTAGTATTCGTGCCCCATATTTGTATCCGTGCTTCTTAGTAAAGCAACTATTTTCATTGCTTAGGATTTTTCCAACCGAAATATCAAGGATCTTTTTATAACTGGTTTCAACAATTCAACCCATTAATCTCCAAAAGCAAATATGTTATTATATGTAGTCATTTTAGCCAGGATTGGTACTATGAAGCTCTTCAGTTCTGCAGAAGCCCCATAGCCTTGAGGTAAGCCACAGATTGATCATAAACTTCTTCAATCCCATACTTAAAACTGAATCCCTCTTTGACAAGCTTTTCAGATGAGATTATCAACTTGGCTTTGGATGGGAAATCTCCAAAACTGCAATCGGTCAAATACAAACAAGTTCAATTACTACTAAATCACTTCGCAAGACAGTTCAAAATTTCAGAATTTCATTATATAACGGCCCTATGAATATATACAGACATATATACAATTGTTAGAGGATCATACATTCATCACGCATTACTATATTGCAAAAAAGATGTCCGAAACATAGTTGCCAAAAAGGAAGTGGAAGAAGGAAACAATGCAGGAAGTAGAAGAATAAAACGTGGCCTAAAAAAATTATAGGAAATGGAAAACGTTAAATTATATAAAATTAAATAGAATATTTATCAAAAAAATATATTAAAAATCTAGAAAACATAATTTCAAATATTTAGAATACTTTTATGATCACATAAAATACTAATATTGTACAATATATAGACTTTTATTGAAAAATTATACCTTATTGCCAAGTAATAAAATTTGATAATATAAAAAAATACTTAAAAAACACTAAAAAAATTATGAGACGCAAGTTTCTAAAAAGTTTTCAAAAATTTTTTTAAGAGTTTTTGACAATTTTTTATACAAATTATATTAGAGTTATAGAAATGTCTTAAAATTATTTCATATAAGGTTTTTGTTTAAATTTTATGAGAGTTTAGTTTTCTTTCTGAAAATGAATTTCCAGGAAAACGTATTTCTCCCATCCATGAGAGTTTTTTTCGATAACTATGATCGGGAATGTTCAGAAAATGGGGGCTTACGCAGTGGGGATATTATACTGTGGGTATCTCTTGTTGAGGAACTTGGCAAGTTCTGGAACACTGTATTCACAGCACAGCAAATGTATCGGCCGGAGGCCGATTCTTTCTCTGCCACAAATATGTGAGCCCGGCAAACATCTTCGACATGGGCAATGGAGATTGAGCCTGACAGCATCTGCATACCTTTTAGCGCGTTTACGAGGAACTCGTTCCCTACAGAATGTTGAAAATGCAATCAAGTCATCAGCAATTTGTCAGTCTTTTGACACAGTCAAAAGTCCGAGACCAATGCCAACAAAATATGATTGTCGGGTTCTGGTTTCATACCTGTGATCAAGGACATGGCAATGCCGATGCTGCTAGGGATCTCCGCGGTGGGAGAAGGGTCGGCCATGAGAGTAGGGATGACAGTGATAAGGTCAATGTTATTTTCTTTGGCAAATTTCCAAGCTGCTTTCTCAGCTAGTGTCTTTGATACAGGGTAGCCCTGCAAATGCAGATAAATTCTTTCTGGATCATCTGTTTGAAAATGTTTAATGGTTTTTTTCTGTTTTCCTTTTCTAAAATTTGAGGGAACCGTGGTTATTAAATTAATTCCGATAACTATTTCCGTCGAAATCGTGTCTGGAGAATTACTTTCAGAACTTGTTTTCAATAATTTTTTGAGAAAATACCACTATTTTAGAAACCAATAAAAAAAATATGTTTTTTAGTTTCTGGAGCCGTTTCATTTTCGAAAAAAAAATGATATAAAAGCGATGGTGTTTTCACCTCTCATATTTTTTTTTTTGTTTTCAAGAAGCATATGATTGGATACAGTTTTTGTTTTTGTTTTCTGTTTTTTGAAATTTGATGAAACTGTATTTAACAGATTGATTCTAAAAATTATTTTCATAATGCATTTGGTAAATCGGTTTATGAGCTTGCTTTTGCAAAATTTTTTTAAAAAACAGTACAATTTTAGAAACTAATAAAAATGTATTTTTTGAGTTTCTAAAATTATTTTCATTCAAAAGTTAAAACGATAGAAAAATAATATTGCTTTCTATGGTCTCAAATTCTTTATTTTCCATAATACGAAAAACCAAAACCAAAACCAAAACCAAAACCGGAATGCGAATAGTAACCAAAACAGGAAAAGTTACCCAAGTGGGTGGCTTCACAGCAGTCAAGAACTCAACATCAATTCAGTGACTCTCATTCATGACCAGCCGTATTCCATTGAGCTGATTAATGGTTACAGCGGCTGCTGAAGATGTCAAAACGACACGCTTAACCGATCCTGCTTTCGCGCAGGCTTTCAAAACATTAACGGCTCCTTGGATTGCCGGCTTTATCATGTCATTCTACATTAAAAAAATTCATCACAAGACTTGTCAGAAAATCGACAGTTCGTCTTGAAATATTTCTTTTTTTATGGCAATTACAATGAAAATACCTCTGGATCTTCTGAAGCAAAGTTGACTGGTGTTGCAACATGGAAGACCAGGTCAAAGCGTGCTATGGGGCCATCAAAGCTCTGTTCATCAGTTAGGTCTGCTCTGAAGATTTTTAGGGGCCTTAAGTTTCCCTTACTATGTAGTGCTAGGAGGTGAGAGATCTTTCTCTGATTGTCTGCAATCAAAATAGAGAAGATTCGTATCAAGATAATTCATGTTTCAAGAGTCTTGTTATATAACTGTGTGTGAGAGAGAGAGAGAGAGAGAGAGTCATATCAAGATTCTCGTTGTAGCTTGTGCTTTTATTTTATTTGTTTTTGGTATTGCAACGAGGGTGTTCGAACCAACTTATACCTACATTGACTAATTTCCTTCCTAGTCCTGTCAAATGCAAGCTATTCACGTTAAAACTAAGATATGGATAAATTTCTTTGATAATCCGTGAGGTGCTTTGTATTCATCTCCCCCTCCCAAAAAAAAAAAAAAAAAAATTAGAGTTTGGTTGAGGCCAGAAGTGGCAACCAGCCTTTCTCAATCTCAACCCAGCATGGCAAAGCTTTGCAACAGCTATGATTATTGTCAATATCTTTTTAACATGTAATTAAATATTTTGTGAAAAATAAAACTACAAATTGATGATACTCATTGTTTGTCTGATGGAAGCTCATCATAAAGCTCATATTTAAAACTAAAAATAATATTATTTAACAATTTTAGCAATATAATTTTGTACAGAGAGATTTGATGATTAGAATATTTCAAAATATATTTACAAAGAATGAAAAGATTTAAGTTCTTAATATCAAATTTAGATTTTTTTTAAAGGTAATGCATTTAAGCAAACGCTATAAAAGAGTAAAGCGATAGTTTTAGAAGAACATGACTGTACACTCTGACTTTATTAAAAACTAAACCCAATTGCTTGCCCTTGCACTACATGTAAAACCATTACATGCACCTGATCTAAGGTCTTCTATTTATGCCAATATTATAGCTTAGGCAGTAGCTGGTTGGTCTCCCTTAATAGTTAGGGGCTAAAGTCTGCTCACGTCTTGTTTAGTGCTTCACCCAAATAAGTAAATAAATAAGCTCTCTGAAAATTGTAAGTCGAGGGCATAAACTAAAAATGCGAGGCAGAGGCGCAAAAATTATCATGCAAATATAAAGGTCATGGAAAACAGACATATCGGATGCATGTGCTGGACTCATAGGATAATTGTTTAGAGAGAAGAGACTCACCAGGGTCCCGGACGGTCGTGTTGACGGCATATCCTTTCTCTAGCAATAGCCTGACAAGTGTTGCCGCCACGAAGCCGGTGCCGCTGATGACACAAGCCGTCTTCCCTCCTATCACTTGGGTTGCCATGTTTTCACTTTATCTGAGAATATAAGTGAACGAGAATGATGAAGATACCCACAATAAATCTGTTCGAAGAATGAGTGGTTCCTATGTTTGTCAGTTTCAACTAATTGAACATGAAGGAAGAAGGTAAGCAAGTGATGTCACACCCACACCAACAACGACTCAAAGTCTCGAACCTTCTTGCTACCTTTTCATGATCCGTTCTTGTATGGAATTCACCACAAACAACACAACAAAGTTTAGTTGGAAAAACCAACTGTTACTAGTTCAGCTAGAGTTTTTATTATAAAGTCATTCTTAATATACATGGTCTAAGTATTAATATGCTTACACACTATCAAGAAATGATTATAAAAATTTTAGATCAAATTCCTAATACAATCATGGAGACTCAAATGATTGAAAATTATCTGAAACAAGTTAAAAACCAGGAGGATATTCCTGAAATCACTAATGCTTATTGCATGTCTGAGGTTATGAAACGATTTCAAAATAAACAAGAAAAACTTGTTACTTTATAGAATTTAAAAACTAAAATTAATCAGCTAAAAGCAGATATTAAATCTCTAAAAGATGATAATTTAAGTCTTAATACTAGAGTTAATAACCTAGAATTAGGAAAAGAGGTTTCCTCCAGTTCTATTCTACAGATAGAATCCTCTTAGTCTTCTATTCCTCAATATTTGGGCTATTTTGAATGAAGTAACTTTTCAGAAGTAATTCATCAAGATTACTTTATTCGTTCATAACGAATTATTAATTGAAAATCTCACTGCTTTAGTCGATAGTGGTGCAGATTTGAACTGTGTTCAAGAAGGGTTAATTCCAACCCAATATTTTGAAAAGACAAAGCATTTTTTGACTTCTGCTAGTGGCAATAAACTACAAATACAGTATAAAATTACTGATACTCATATGTAATAAAGATATATGTATTCCATCTATATTTCTCCTTGTAGAAAACTTACAACACCATGTTATACTTGGTACGCCTTTTTTTCATAGTATCATGCCTATTGAAAAAATTGATTCAACAGGAATTTATACGAATTTAAACAATCAACATATTGTTTTTTAATTTATAAGTGACCCCCAAACTAGATATTTAAATGAAATAAAAGATATTCTTTTAGCAAAAGAAAATCAAATTAATTTTCTAAAACAGGAAATTTCTGTATGGACTATTGCTGAATCTTTAGTTAAAACTAAGATTCAAGATCCAATCAAATTGATTGAACAATAATTTCTTAGTGAAATTTGTAATGATCATCTCAATGCTTTTTGGGATCGCAAGAGACATATTGTTTCTCTTCCTTATAAAAATGATTTTTCAGATAGACAAATACCAACAAGGGCTCGTCCTTGTCAAATGAGTCAGGAATATCTTGAACTCTGTAAAAAGAAAATTGCTTCCTTACTTGAGAAAAAGATCATCAGAAAACCCTATTCTCCTTAGAGTTATACAAGATTTTATGTTTATAAAAATGCTGAAATTAAAAGGGGTGTTCCAAGCTTAGTTATTAATTATAAACCCTTGAATAAAGTGTTAAAATGGATTATATATCCTATACCTAATTAAAAAGATTTACTTGATCGCCTTCATAAGGCTCTTATATTTTCTAAATTTGATTTAAAATCTGGATATTGGCAAATTCTGGTTGCTGAACCTGATAGATATAAAACAACATTTACTGTTCCAATAAGGCATTATGAATGGAATGGTATGATTTTTGGTTTGAAAAATGTTCCGTCTGAATTTTAGAATATTATGAATGATATTTTCATTTCATACACTGATTTTATTCTTGTGTATATCGATGATATCCTTGTCTTTTCTCAAACTTTAGAACAACATTTTTGTCATCTAGACATATTCTGTAAAATTATATTAAATAATGGATTAGTTATATCTACTCCTAAAGTGAAACTATTCCAAACAACTGTTCGCTTGGATTATAATATCCACCAGGGACAAATTGTTCCTATTATTAGAAGTATAGAGTTTGTCTCCAAATTTCCTAATGAAATTTTGGATAAAACTCAATTACAAAGATTTTTAGGAAGTTTAAATTATATTAAGCCCTATTATAAAAATCTTGCAAAAGACGCTGCTATATTATATGATCATTTAAAGAAAACTCCTTCTCCATGGACTCCAGATCATATTCTGACTGTTCAAAAGATTAAGGCTAAGGTTAAAAATCTTCCTTGTTTAACTCTTGCTAATCTTGCATGGTTTAAAATTGTGCAAACAGATACTAGCCATATTGGTTATAGTAGAATTCTTACTCAGGTTATACCAGATACCAAAAAGTAAATCTTGATAAGATATGCTTCTGGTAAATGGAATCCTGCACAGCTCAAATATGGTACTGTTCGAAAAGAACTTCTTTATATTGTTAAATGTATTTCTAAATTTCAAGATGATATCAAAAATTTCTGTTAAAAACAGATTGTCAAACTGCAAAAAATATTTTCAACAAAGATGTTAAACATAATGCATCTAAGCATAAAATTGCTAGATGGCTGTTACAATTATATGTGTTTGATTTTGATATAGATTATATCAAAGGGAAAGATAATTCTCTTCATGATTTCCTGACTCGTGAATTTTTACAGGAATGAATCCATATAAGCTTGGAAAAGGAAGGGGAAATAACCCCAACCGAGGCAGAGGCAGGGGAAATACCCCCTCAAAAAGTCGTGGTTCTAACCAGGCCTCATCATCTGGAACTAAACCAGATAAAGTTTCAGTGATACTTGTGACTAATCCTTTATATACAAAAGTTCAACAACTTATTGAACAAGAGCACCAAACTAGTGGTTCTCAACAAGGTAATATTGACCTTGAAGCATCATATGCTCAAATGGTGGAATCTCTATCACATTCTCTGGCTCCTATCCAATTACCATATACATATCATATTCTGTACTTAGAACCTATTGATAGGCAATGGAAAAATGATCCACGGTATCTCATGGATAAATATTTTCAAACAATTTCTTACCCGTTTGGAAGTCAAAAATTCCGAATGGTTATGCAAAAAATTTTGAAAATCACTGATTCCTGTGATTTCACAAATTTTTATTCAAATATGACAACCAAAGTTGGCCCTATCTACTTTTCTAAATGTTATATTAAGAAAATTATTTTCCCTTATGAATGGAGATTAGTTCCTCATAATGAGAAAACTTTCATTTTGCAAGATATTCGTCATACTTGCAATTATTGGGATTATGTCCAAGCTTTTACATGGGTCTTTTACTATGAAAACTCAAAAAGAAAACATACATAGTGGATTAAATTAAATCCACAAATTTATAAATAAAAAAAAAGATGGCCCCAATGATTTTATGTTTGGTGGAAAAACTTTGGCCCACTTCACACTATATTACCTGATGTTGTCAAAAAACAATTAAACTTTTGGGCTGCATATTCGCCCCAAATCAACAAAATGGACCCACCTCATTATATGGATGGATCCAATCTTTTACATTTTTTTCATTAAATTCGAAATACCCTGGATTTGGAAATGGACTCCTGTTGTCAAAAAAAACCAAGATAACTTTCTAGTCTCTATTGTCAATTCCATGTTGGATGGTAGTCCAAATTGGACAAAGAATTGGATGAGGCTGTAGTAGACATAGCTGCTATTATGAAGGATTATCAACACGAATTTAAGTTTCAGAGATCTCAAACTTATCCTTCTACATCCAAATTAGATATAATGAATAATGCATTAAAAATGCAAAATCCTCTCATGAAGGATAAAGAATTAATGTACAAATGTTTACGCTAATTAAAAGGAAAATTTTTTACCACATTCAAATCTGACTCAGATTCTGATGCAGAGATGCAATCACAATCCTCTCATCACACCTGTTTAACAAGAAAATCCCAAGATCTTTATGAGGATGATCGTGATTCGAATCCAACTTCGACCACAGAGGATCTTTTTGATATCATGCTCGAGATAATGGCCAAGAAAAATTCAAGAAGACCTCGGTCTCATGCTTCTTCAGATAAGGATAAGGACGATAAAAAGTATCCGTCCCATGTGAAAGAATATCTTCACTTTTCAGTTGTCGCACTAAATGACAAAAAAAAACATCTTGCCTTTAACACAAATGGCTAACCAACTCCAACTCATCTAGGACCCACCACCATTATGCGTAATTGCTTTTATAAAGCAACTTTTGACTTTGTATAAAGATTTTTATTTTTGTCTCTCCGGACTTGTAATTATAATTTTAGAATCCGGAACAGATCTTTTCTTTTGTCTATAAAAGGGACCCTTCACCCATTTGTTGAAGGCACCATGCATTCTCTCCCTCTCTTTCTCTTGTTATTGTACTTTCTATTTTCTTAACCCCTTGTTTTCTTTCTCTACCTTTGGTAAGATTTCATCTTGTGTATCTTCTTGTTTTTCTGAATTTTATATATATATATATATATCTATTATATTTGTTTGTTGTTGATATACCTGGGCGAATTTGGTATCAGAGCCATGACTCTGTTCATGGTAGTGTAAATTGAGGCATGTAATTCTAAGTATAAAGGTCGTATATATGGTTTATATGGATTATTGTTACTATTTTCCTTCTTCTCGATTGCACAAACAAATGGTACGGTACCCAAGTCGCGTCTAGTTTTGTTATCCCTTGTCTTATACCAGCGCAAAAGGTTGGTATTGGGATGTGCCCATGAGTCATTGACAATTGTGCTTATTTAATCAATGGATGGTAGCTCGAAAACACTAATGATATTTCAAATTTTCTGTATAACAATATTTTATACAAGGAATTACATACTCTTTTCTTGCCATGATGAATCCTTTTCATTGTACATCTTCTTCTAAGAAGATGATTAAAGCGGCTGAGGTAAATGAATACCCAGACTAATTGGTAGCCCTTAATAAATGAGTTATACCTTCTGTTCAACCTTCTTCTATTTATAAGATAGGCACATTTGATCTAAAAGGAGTAAAAACTATTAAAACAGTTGAACAAACTATAAGTTTGAATTCTGAAGAATAAACTATCTACCTTTTGGATGCTATAGATATTATATGATATCAACATAAATATAAATTTTTACATATAGGACTTATACAAGTTTCCTTTAAACCTCTTACCTTAAGTGGTTTACCAGCTAGTTTCTTAGCAATTCTTCGAGATGCTAGATGTCTTGATTGAAAATATTCCCTTATGGGAATTATGCAATCTAGTGTTGCTCATAGACCAGTATATTTCAATGTATACCCAAATTTACAATTATCCCTTACAGATACCAATTTATTGGATGCTGTGAGTTTGAATACCAAACTCCATGTTTATAATTTTAAACCAGAATCTGAGCTACTGTGTCTCAATTATAAGATTTATTTTAAAGTTCTTCACACACTTAACCTAATTGTAAGTTGTTTAGTCCCTCTGGAAATACTGTTATGATTGAATCTAATCTTCTTAACTCAAATATAGTTACTAATTGTCAAATCACTTGGGATGAGATCCAATTCCCAGAAACATAGCAACTTCAACAAGCTATTCCACCTGCTCCTCTAATTCAAGAAAAATTGGATCAAATTATTCAAACCCCTGAAGGAGATATAGAGGTAAGATTTACTTCTGGATCTTCTCAAGGATTGAGATCATGATCTCTTCCCGAATCTTCTTCTACTAGATCTTTAATTCCATCTTATAAGATTTCTCTTCCAGAAACCTCTAGAGTTTCTACCTCTAGACTTTTTGATAATATTGAGTCTGTTAGGATCTCTGACCAACAGATTCCTCAAGGAATTCCTAAATTTTCAGTAAAAATACCTACTGCTTCTGAAATGAATTTTCGCCTTTAATGGATTTAAGTCCAGGAAGTGCAACAAGAACAATCCTTAATCAGGAATTGTTCCAACCATATTATAAATCTTTTTGTGATTGATATTTTTCTAGTTTCAGTCCAACTGAATTAGAAAATTATGAAAATCAATATTTTGATCATTTGAGTCATACTCAACAATTAGAACATTTTGTTCCATGGTTTCTTCAATATTATGTGGAAACTTACTATGTTAATATGCTTGAAGAAAAAACTTGAATGACAGATACTGGATCTGTTATACATTCTGTTTTCCCCCTACGGAGCCTCTAAAAGTCACTAGCTCTTCAACTTCTCAAGTTCTAAAAGCTAATGCTAACGTTAAACCTTTTGTGGTTGACATAGTGTCTATCACTATAAAAGATTTGAATCAGGCTTTTAAACAAAGTAATTATACTAATTTATATTTGCAAACAATTGGGCAACAATTGTTACATCTAGATCATAAGTTAGATCAACTACATATGAAGATTTCTCAAATGAAACTTCAAGAGGTTAAACCCTCTAAAGAAGTCAAGGTTACCTTACAACCCCCTATAGAGGTTAAAGGATTCAAATTAGAATTCACAGATGAATTTGTTTCCGTATTAGAAAAGAAATAACATTCTTTTCAAATTTCTATTCTTTCTATAAAATCTTATCAGACTTCTGATTAAGATGATCAAGATATTTCTGATCAAGATACTAATATTTGTAATTTTGAATCTGAACTCAATAAAATTAAGGCTGAACCTAGGCGTTTAGAACACTATTATTATAAACGACCTACTCCTCAAGATGTACTATTTGAGGAAAATAATAATTTTATCCAAAATAATTATCAAGGTAATTCTATCTATGAATGGAATCTTGATAGTCTTGCTGATGAACAAATATTTGACATATGTCATCGAATCTGTATGTATAGTATAATTTGAAAACAACGTGGCAATAGTGATAAAGCCATAGCCCAAATAATAATTAGTGGGTATACAGAAACCATTAAAGGATAGTGGAATAATTATTTGTCCCCTACTGCAAAAACTGAAATTATAGATGCAGTTAAACATGAACCTTCTCCTACCTCAACTGACCCTAACCATGTTACAATCACTGAACAATCAATTTATACACTGATTTTAGCCATATGTGAGTATTTTACTGGCAGACATTCAAGTAATAATGAAAACATTATGACACTTTTTCAAAATCTTAGATGTCCTACCTTAACCCATTTTTGATGGTATAAGGATGTTTTCCTTAGTCACATTATGCAACTTTCATATGCTAATAGTGATTATTAGAAGTCTAAATTTATTGATGGTCTTCCTTTTCTCTTTGCTGAAAAAGTTAGAAAAGTCCTTAGAGATTGAAATGATTGAATTTCTATTCCCTATTCTAATCATTCTTTTGGTAGTCTTATGGATACCTATATTCAGGAATGATTCGCTTTATGTAATGACATTAAGCTAAAAAGTCAACTTAAAAAGCAAATGCTTACTGAGAAGTCTCAATTGGGAGATTCTGTGATAATTTTGCCATGGATATGCCCAAACCTCCTCCCGATCGTTATACACGATCTAAAGGAAAGAAGAAATCTTCTTCTAAATCCAAATCTTCCTATAAGAAAAAGAAGCATACTCATAAAGCTTCTACAAGTCAAACTTCTAAGAAGTTTGTAAAAAAATCTTCTTCTAAGAAGAAATCACCTACTTCTAAAAAAGAAATTAAATGTTGGAAGTGTGGCAAATTTGGCCACTATGCCAACAAATGTCATACTAAGAAGAAGTTAAATGAACTTCAAATTGATTAGTAGCTAAAAGATACTTTAGCTAAATTAATTTTGCAGAGTGGAAATGAAGATCATATATGCTAAAACTTTCATTTCTTCACAAGATGTTGGATTAGATGGCTAAAACTTTACAAAAGCTATCAAATGATATTGTAAAGATCATATATGCTAAAACTCAATATCATTTGATAGCTTTTGTTATATAATTTTATATAAAAACATTTAATGGTCAGAATACTTTGAAAAATATTCAAGAATTTGTTTGAGGAATCAAATGGTTAAAGTTCTTCACATTGAATTGAATTTTTTAGGAATAATACATCTAATGCAGTTACATATAATGATTGTCGTGCCTAGATTTTTTGCACTCGAGGAATACTCACACAAGTGGAAAAAATGCTGTACTCTCTCGTTAGAACTCACCCTCCTAGAAGAATGAGTGCGACTAGGTTTGAATTGAAAATCGATTTGAAATAAGGGCTTTTGAAAAAGATTCGGAGTCGCCACCTAACTTGATTAAGGTAAGTTAGGTCACCTAAAAACTAAGAATAATCCGAAAACTACACTTAGGGTTTTTGGAAAAAGGTTTGAAAATATCTCCTCAAGAGAGGGTTTTTAGGAAAACAGGTTGTTTGGCAACCTTTGGAAAACGTTTAGCCCTTTTTGAAAAAATAACTCCGTTTTGGTCTATGAAAACAGTGATCCTAGGTTCGGAGGTTGGTTACGTGTAGGGAAGACGCACTAAGCTATCACGTTACCCCGCCCTTTCGGTACCTACATGTCAATCTACCCTAGATTCACCTATGAAAGTCTTCAACTAACTATTGGCCAATTCTATCCACTTTGAAAAACAATGCTTGAAAAGAAACTAACATGATGCATGATATGCAAGTGCAAGTTAAGAGAATTGAAAAATAGATTTGAAAAGAGATTGATTTGAAATTGATTTGATTTGAAAATACATTTGAAGAGATGGAATTGAAATTGGAAAGTTTAAAAATTGAAAGTAGAAATTTGAAAATAGAAATTTTGAAATTGGAATTTTGAAAATAGATCGGAATTTGAGATTTGAAAAATGTGGAGAGCGCACCCATGAGGGTGGAATTGAAAGTTTGAAAAGTATTGTGACCGCACCTATGAAGGTTGCCTACGTATCTCTTTGGGAGAATCAAGTCAGTCGTAGTTCGGACAAGAGTCCGATTGAAAATAGAAGAGTTGATTTGAAGAAGGAGATTGAATTGGAAATTGGATTGGAAGATTGAGAGATTGAACTTAGAATAGAGGATTGAAAATTGGAATTTGGAATTTTGGAATTGAAAAGATTGAATTTTGATTTGAAAAGATCGAACTTGGAAGAGAGAGATTTAGACTTATTTTTAAAAGACGAAGGTTTAGGAAACCTAGACTTAGAAAAGGGAAAAGACTTAGGAAAGATTTGACTAGGCTTGGAAGATTTAGGAAATTAGGAAGAATTGGATTTAGGAAATATTCAAATTAGGAAAGTTCCAAATTAGGAAAGCTTTGAATTAGGAAAGTTTCATTTTTGGAAAGTTTCAAATTAAGAAAGTTTTGAAATTAGGAAAGTTTAACTTAGGAAAGTTTTGAATTAAGAAAGTTTCGAATTAAGAAAGTTTTCAAATTAGGAAATTTTTTGAAATAGGGAAGTTTTGAAAATTGGAAAGTTTAGAATTTTGGAAAGGTTTGAAAAAGGAAAGTTTCCAATTAGAAAATGTTTGAACTAAGAAAGTTTTGAGTTTAGAAAAGTCTTAGATTTGGAAGGATGTTGAAGTATTGGAAAGTTTAAAATTTGGAAAGGTTTAGGTTTAGAAAGATTTAACTTGAGAAAGTTTCAAATTTAGAAAGTTTTGAATTTGGAAAGATTTGAAATTTAGAAAGTTTAAGATTTAGAAAATTTTAGAGTTTGAGTTTTAGAAAATCTTGAGATTAGGAAAGGTTTGAATTTAGGAAAAGTTTGAAAACTTAGGTTTGAAAAGTTAAGATTTGAAAAGAAGGTAGAACTAGGAAAGAGTTGAATTAGGAAAGATTTAAAAGTTGAGTTTTAAAATTTAGGAAAGATTTTTATGTTCAAGTTTTGAAAGCTTAAAGTTTAGGAAAGTGAAAGTTTGGGAATGATTTGAATTAGGAAAGATTTAGATTTTGAAATTTAAGGAAAGATTTAAAGTTTAGGTTTAGAAAACTTATGGTTTAGAAAGGTAGGAAATTAGGAAAGTTTGGATTATGAAGGGATTGAATTTTTTTTCTAAAAGAGAAGGTTTGATTTTGTTTCCAAAAACGGAGGACGGGATCTAGTTTCCTAAACGGGGAGATTGGATTTGGTTTCCTAAAGGGAAGATAGGATTTGGCAAGGATTTGGAAAGAGAGATTCTATAAACCCTAGTTTTGAAAGTGTAGAATTTTAACGTAGAAAAGAGATTTTGGAAACGTGTATCGTTTGGATGTGAAAACAAGAGGTTTTGGAAACCTAGGTTGGAGGCAAAATTTGAAAATCATGTTTTTGGAAAGAAAATTAGGGTTTCCTAATCGTGGGTTCTAGGGCTTGACTTGGGCTTCTAAGGAAAGAGGATTTTTGGAAAGTGCATTTTGGAAAACGAAGGTTTTGGAAGGATATCCTAGGGAGGAGTTTTTGGAAAGTGTGTTTGAAGATGGAGTTTTTGGAAAAAGATTTTAAAGAGAAGGAGTTTTGGAAAGTGTGTTTTTAGAAACGTAAATTTTAGAAGGAAAATCCTAGAGGGGAATTTTTAGAAGGAAGATTTTAGAAAGAGAGTTTTTAGAAAGATTTTTGGAGAGAGTTTTTCTAGGAAAGAGACCTAGGGAACGTTTTTGGAAAGTGGACTTTGGAGAGAGGATTTTGGAAAGGAGTTGAAAAAGGGGGTTTTGAAAAATAGATTTTGAGAGGGAGTTTTTGAAAACAATTTTGGAGAAGAGAGTTTTGGAAAAGTATGTTGAAAAAGAGATTTTTAGGAAGAAAGACTTTTTGAAAAGAGGGTTTTTAGAAGGTGTGAAAATATCTCACTTTCCTAAAGCGATTCTAACCATAAGAGGGCTAGAACTACTTTAGGAAAGCGGTTTTGAAAACAACAAGATTTGAAAATATGGACCATATTGTTCACTTTAAATGTAACACTTTCCTAAAGCAATCCTAGCCATGGAAAAGCTAGAATCACCCTAGGATTGTGATTTTGAAAACATATTTTGAAAAAGAGATTTTGATGCAATGTTAAAAACAAGTTTGAAAACAATTTTGAAGACGAGTTCGAAAATGAATTTTGGAAAATGCAAGATCATGAGATGCACAATGCAATTTTGGGGTCGTGAATATACAAGATTAAGGCTTCACCACATAATCAAGGGGGCCGGACCCACATGGTCTCTAGTTAGACTAGAAGAAAGCCCCCGACACGGTGACTCTCCAATAACCCAATCCTACACATGGACCGGGAATCCTCTTGTTTCAAGCATGCAAAGAAAGGGGGGAAAGAGATGGGGGATTAAAATAGAGAAAACCCAAGTGGGTTAGGAGAGAGAAGAGAGAGGGGGGAAGTGCGAAAATTTAAATAGGGAGCCTACCGTATGTCTTGTTATTTTGCGTGCCTTGCTTTCTTCGATCTTCGTCTTGATCTTCGTCTTCAATCTCCAAGAGTTGTCTTCAAGCTTTAAGTTGCAGCTCTTCAAGTCTTCAAAGGAGAGTTGAAGGCTAGTGTATGAGTGTATGGGGGTGTATAGGAGTATATAGGAGGCTAGAGTTTAATGTATAGTGGCTAGGGTTTGGAAAACCTAGGGAAGCTAGGGTTTAGGAGGTGCTCGAGCTCTGTATATCGAATTATATGATTTTTAGGTTGAATTTGCAGATCCTTTTTATGTTGAATGAGGCTCTGTATTTATAGAAGTTGGACAACACTGGCGCCTGTTGCAGTTGCGCCAGGCTATTTTTTGGCTTGGTGCCAGCCATTTAAGAAATGTTTAAGGTCGGCAAGCAACGTATCTTTGACTAGATTTAGGCGCCTGTACTAGTGACTACCATGGAATTTTTAGCCTGGCTTCACTAGGAGTGGCTTCGGAAAGTCCGGGAATGATTTGAAGGAGCCGGGAATGACCCGGAAGGCCGGAAAGGAGTAGGAACACTTAAAATAGTGTCCTGGAGGTATTTGATTGACTTGAAAAGTGAGGATAGGATGTGTCGGAAGGGTTGACCGGGCCTTTAAGGGCAAAACTGTCGGGACAGACTCGAAATGTCCCGGAAGAAGACTTGGGATCTGGAAACATTATTCAGAATGTTCCCAGAGGTTGCCGGTTTGATTTCTAGAGCTGGCGTGGTCAGAAAAGGAGACCGGCCTACCAGGGGCAAAACGGTCGTTTTGTATCGAGTTGGCCGGAACTGACTCGGAATGATCCGAAAAGGTAAAGGAAGGTTGAGAATATTATAAAAAGTAATCTAAGAGGGTTATCGGTTTGATACCCAGAGCGGTGTGGTTCTCGGGGCATTCGGATGCCGAGGGGCAAAATGGTCATCTTAACAGGAAAGACTCGGAAAAGGTCCAAAGGGCAGTTTGGTCATTTTTCACCGAAGTGGGCTAACAGACACTGGTGTTGACCTGGCTTTTGAGTGTTTCCGCCACTCTAACGGCAGTCGTCGTGACACGGGTTTGTTGCCAATTCCCTATATCGACCTATTTGTGAGTATTTTCGCTACTCTAACGGTTTTGTGAGTAGTTTCGCTACTCGGACCGTCTCAAGGAATAAACTGTCTGAGAGAGGGATTGGAAATGGGACTTATCGTCTCCGAAGAGACGTGCCTGAGTTGGAACCGTCTTGAGGAATAAATTGTCTCGAGAGAGGGATTGGAAAGGGGTCTTACCGTCTCCGAAGAGACGTGCCTGGATTGGAACCGTCTCGAGGAATAAACTGTCTCAAGAGAGGGATTGGAAAGGGGACTTATCGTCTCCGAAGAGACGTGCCTGGGTTGGAACCGTCTCGAGGAATAAACTGTCTTAAGAGAGAGATTGGAAAGGGGACTTATCGTCTCCGAAGAGACGTGCCTGGGTTAGAACCATCTCGAGAAATAAACTGTCTCGAGAGTGGGATTGGAAAGGGGACCTATCGTCTCCGAGGAGACGCGCCTGGAGTGGAACCGTCTCGAGGAATAAGCTGTCTCGAGAGAGGGGTTGGAAAGGGGTCTTACTGTCTCCGAAGAGATGTGCCTGGATTGGAACCATCTCGAGGAATAAACTATCTCGAGAGAGGGATTGGAAAGGGGACTTATCGTCTCCAAAGAGACGTGCCTGGGTTGGAACTGTCTCGAGGAATAAACTGTCTCGAGAGTGTGATTACTCTTAGAAATAGTAATCTTTTGGCTTAAATTGTTAGTTGATTAGTTAAATTTGGTGTTAATTTAGTAATCTAACTCCTAAAACGCGTTAAAACTCTTTTTGTACACTTTTTGCAGGATTTGGAGCTTAAACTAAGGCAAATGGGCAATCTTGAGCATAACCGATCGATCGGTGATCGATCGGTCCACGAACGTTCGATCGGCCGATCAATCGGTGATCCTGCGATCTATCGGTGATGCTCTGTTCGACCTTCTGCAGCAAACTTCAGAGAGGGCATTTTTCCGATCGATCGGGCGTTCAATCGGTGACGTCGGAATCCCCCAACAGACTACACAGAAGCAAACTTCAGAGGGGTCTGTTTTGCGATTGATCGGGCGTTCGATCGCCCTGACCATTCGATCGGGCGATCGATCGGTCGTACACCGATGGATCGGTGTGTACAGGGTCTGTTTTTCTGCAGAGTATAAAAGCTTTTGTTCGAGACAAAAAGTGATATAGGGTATTTTTCTGCAGATTTTGGACGGGAAAGGAGCTCCAAAAAGAGATTTTTGTTATCTTGTAAGGTTTTTAAGTTAGATTTACTCTTAATGTTTTGTATTTAATGTCATTTATTACTTTTGGATCATTGTAATGAATGCTTGATATATATATATGAAGTGAATGATTTCTACTTTTTCTAACAACTTTCTATCATTTTCTTGGCACTTTCTCTCATTTATTTGGCAACCAAACACTAGTTCTTTATAGTTTAATGGTAGATTTGGCTCCTTTTAGGTTATTTAACATGGATTCTAGTAGCTAAATACCCCTTGGATATGGTTGTGAAGATCCACCAAGGATCTTCAAAGGGTTGAAAATGGGTTGTATGAACTTCAAAGTCATATTCTCAAAATTATATGGTTTCATTTGATTTAGCATGAGATTCATTAGAAAAACTTAGATTCATAACCCTTTGGTAATATTTATGCACAAACCAATATTTGGTATAGGTATTGCACATGTTTAAGGTTTGATTCTAGGGTACCAATTGTAGATTCCCTCTTTATGCTCAATCAAACAAAACCCACTTTTTTATAGTCGACATTTTCCGAATCAAGAATCCAAGGTGTGATTCTTGATTTGAGTTATAAACCTCTCATTGAAAACCCTTATTGTGAATTGGTGGATCAAGACAACCATATCCAAGCTTTTCTCCTTAATTACATAAAACTAGCTTTTGTTGTCTTTAATAGTCACTAAATTATTGCATGAAGCATAGAACCATCATCATCTCAAAACCAACATATTTTCGGTCTCTTTTATGTTAAGAATTTTCATTTGCAATCCATTAAGATAAGTACCCGTGCTAGTTGAACTTTGTTGCTATATTTGCAGAATTCCCTTGGGAGAGAACGACACCGGATCCTCCGGTTTTACTACAAGCGCGACCTCCGTACCCTTGCGGAGTGGCTCCAGTTGAAGCACATCTGGAGGCGTGTCAGAGTGGGATTAGAAAAGGGACCTATCGCCTCCGATGAGACGGGCCTGGAGTGGAACCGTCTCGAGGAATAAACTGTCTCGAGAGAGGGGTTGGAATCGGAAAGGAAAGGACAATGCCCCTAAGGGCATTTTGGTCATTTTGCCTCTATTTGGGCCTGACAGGCCCGCGAAGCGATGGAAAGACAGGATTTGGACCTAGAGAATTGGTTTCGATAGGAATATGCCCACAATGACTTAAACACAAGTCTGGACGGAGCGTAAACTGCCGAGCGATAAAAAATGGGGTGCTTACAATGATTGGCTCTGATTTTTGAAAATAAAATAAAAATAATCTAAAATGAAGCAACAACATAAATCTCTATACTTGTCCAACAGCAGCAAAACCAGACCAAGTGACGAGAATTCCTATACCTTTTGTAGCCCCATTTGTCGCCTCTCATTGGTCGTTGATATTATAATAATATGGGTGTGCACATGGATCTGACCAGCCCATGCAACAATGAACGTACGAACCGAATTGAACCGTCGGTTTGGGCCCGTTTGGGTCGTGTCCACCTATTTTATATAAAACTTGTTTTTATTCATTTAAAAAGTTAGACTCAATTTTTCATCCTCAATTTGTAAAAAAATTAAAAAAACACAATATATAAAACAAATTTACAAGAACTAAGTAGAACAAAAAATGTTTTGAAGATATATATACAATATATAAAAAAAATTCAAAAATATATAAATCACATCTCGGACCATTCAGGTCTTAGAAATGCTAACCCGATAATCAAATTGAAATTATCAATTTGGCATAATAATACTCCAAAAAAAAAATTAAACTTTTAACGGACCGAAACCAAATTGACCTAGAGATTCTCGGATATTTCGATTTTTTTGTATATAAGAGTTGATAACATGAGATAGTATTATATATGTCCTCCTTACCAAGAGGAATAGAAATTACATACATGGTCAAATGAGTGTAATTTCTTCTTCTGTTTATTTTTTTCCTTCTCCTTGTTTATAAAATGGTTACATACTCATCAAACCTTTTGGAATTATTTGAATGAGCTGGTTTGGACTTGATTAGGACCTCAGAGCTAGAAAACAATCTCAGTTAACAAAGGGTCTTTGTCTTGGTTGTAAGTCATTTAATGTGGAGAATGGGAAGTTTGTGATGTTGAGGTTACTTCTATATCTAATGACTTTTTCATGAACTGTGGATTCTCAATAGATTTAGAGTTGAGCTTCAGCTTCAGCTTGAGGTTGAGCTTGACCTTATAACTGTTTATTGAGGTTGAACTGGTTTTTCATGCATGACCTTTTCTTTGGCTGAACAATTGCCATAAGAAACAATTTTAATGATATGGGTAAAACTGAGCAGTCGGTCAGTCCTTCCTAAGTAGCCCAGAGGTGTCCAAACCAAGGCCACCCCTAGGTACCCCCTTGACCAGCTACACCGGGCAAACCTGGACAGACCACACTGGTGCTATGCACCAGGCGTCATCAGAGTTGTATCCTGAGTTTCTCGCCTGAATATCAGTTTCCACAACCCCATCATTGGGACGATTACTCCCATAACTAGAAGCACGATTGATGCCTCCTATCCATCATGCTTAATCTAAGGGCACAATTGATGCCTACAACCCACAATCCAAGGCACACTCCATGCTAACATCACTGTATAAATGGCAGTCACCATCTCCAAAAGAAGGTACGAAAAAATACCCATCCCAAAGCATCATTATTTTGCCTATTTATCTCTAGCCTAATTTTGGCATCGGAGTGTCCTTGGTAGGCACCACATCAGTGTCCCTATTTGAAGTTTCCTTCCGGTCATCCACACCAGAGCTCGGGAAAATCACGTAAAATTTACTGCATCATCAGTTCGCGCCATATGTGGGAATGATATTTTGGTTGTTTCATGGTCTTAACCCAATCTGGTGCTACATCAATCAGGCTAGACGAAGCAATAGAGGATCAAAGCACTGTTAAAATCGCTGCCTTAGAGCAGCAAATCAACAAAATGATAACTGCCATGAATTAGCTCCAAGCCCGGAATCATTTTTGGAAAGGAGACTACCTCCACCACCGGTGGCGTCGGTAGTAGTGGACCCTCCTCCACCAAAGGATCCCCTGATGCCTGCAGACCAGCCGACAGAAAGGAACCAGGAAGGCAACGTCGATGAAGGAGCAGAGGATCCAGCACTCCCTAGGGGAAACCCTCCTCAAAGGGGGGCTGGAGCCCATGCTGATGAAGCTTAGAACCACATCGCCCAATCCAAGGCAGTGACAATGGTGCTTCGAAAACACACTAGCGAAACTCGTCCAGTATGGGACGAACAGTTGAAAGAGAAGCAAGCTCATTGGCCGAAGTAATTGCAGCTGTAAAAGAAAAAGCCCCTAACACAGTGGAAGAATTGGTGAACAGGACAGACACGCCCTTCACACCAATAGTAATGAAGGTACCCTTACCCCCAAAGTTCAAGATATCTCCATTAGAGTCCTTTGATGGCACAAAAGACCCCCTGGATCATCTGGTAACGTATAAAGCCCTGATAGACCTCCAAGTTGTCCCTGACGAAATTATGTGCAGAGCATTTCCTACAACCCTCAAAGGCCCAGCTCGGATTTGGTTCCACAGACTTCCCCTCGGGACCATCAGCAAATTTGTGGATCTAAGCAGATTTTTTGTCAGCCACTACATTGGAGGGCAGAGGCAGAGAAGGCCCTTCACTTTCTTGTTCAACACTAAACAACGCAAGAAGAAGACTTTGTGCAAGTTTATCACTCACTTCAACCAGGAGACTCTCTACGTGGATGACCTGGACCAGAAGGTGGCAATAGTAGCTATTATTGCAGGGGTCAAAACCCCCAAGTTCCTTTTCTCCCTGGCTAACGAGGTGCCGAAGACTATGGTTGCACTAATGCTTCGAGTGCAGAAATACATGAACGCAGAAGATACCCTCAAAGCCAAGAAAGACCTGAAGAATGTCAGTCCAAGTGTAGACAAGAAGAAACTAGCTGAGGAAAACAAAGATGACAAGGCAGCAAAAGCCCCTAGACTGACTGAGCAGAAGCCCAAGACAGAAGGTGATAGGGCCAAGCCATCCAGCTATAACCAACACTTTATCCCCCTAAATGCTCCCTTAAATCAGGTGCTTTACGAGATCAAGGGGGACCCAGCGTTGAAATGGCCAGGACAAATGAGGTTCCCACCAGAGAAGAGACCGACCAACAAATGGTACTAATTCCACCAAAACCATGGCCATGATATAGAAGATTGTTATGGCCTCAAGCAACAGGTGAAGAACCTGATCAAGCAATAGAGGTTCGGAAGATACATAGCAGGGGCAGGCACGACAAGAGGTGAGACCAGCCCTCCCGGCAGGTCGAACGACGCAGTCCTGAGAGGGAAAGGCAAAATCAACAACCAATAGGGGAGATAAGGGTCATTTCTGGGGGATTCGCAAGCGGCAATAAATCTTCATCTGCCAGGAAAAGGCATGCCAAGGAGGCCCCAAGTCAGAGGGAAGTTATGTCTATAGACCGATCAGTCAAAAGGTCTAGGGTAGAGTATCACGCCTCGGTTTTTGGACCAAGTCTTTTCGGCTCGGAAAAACACAGAACTCTGTCATTAGAACTCATCCTTCGAGAAGAACGAGTGCGACTAGGTTTAAACTCGAAATTGGTTTGACTAAGGACTTTTTAGAAAAATAGGAGTCACTACCTAACTTGATTAAGGTGAGTTAGGTCACCTAAAACTAAGTGTTAATCTGAAGATTAAACTCATGGTTTTTGAAAAAGATTTTGTAAAACTCCCTTAAGATAGAGTTTTTGAGAAAATAGGTTGTTTGGAAACCTTTAGAAAATTTTAAACCCTTTTTGAAAGTAACTCCATTTTGCTCATTCGAAAACAGAAATCTATGGTCTAGGGGTTGGTTACGTGTAGGGAAGATATACTATGATCATCACCCTACCCCACCGTTTTGGTACCTACATGTCTATTCACCGTTTGTTCACTCACTAGAATAATCGGTTATCATTATCCATTTAATATCCACTTTAGAATTTTAAAAACGGAGTTTAGTCATCACTTTTCGGATGAATAATGAACGATGCGAGTTTTGGAAGAAGTTAGAAAATATGGGAGTTTTAAAGGGGTTTGAGATAGAAACTTTGAATTGATAAAAACTTTTGAAAAGAGGATTGGGGTTAAAGTAGAAGTTATGACCGTACCATTTTAGGTTGCCTACATATCTCATTTAGTGAGAATCAAGTCATTCGTAGTTTGGGTAAGGGCCCGATAGAAAAGAGGCACATTAAGGCCTTTGGAAAGATTGAAGACACTTTGAGGTCTTTGGAAAAATTTGAAGTCACTTTGTGGTCTTTGGAAAAAAAAGAACTTAAGAGTTTTAGAAATCAGATGTTGGAGTGTTTTTGGAATAGGGCTCAAAGGTTTTTGAAAAGTGTTCTTGAAATAAGGTTTTGAAGTGCTTTGAAATGTTTTGGAATAACTCAATGGAGCTTTGAAAATGCTTTGAAATAACTCAAGAGGGCTTTGAAAATGTCTTGAGGTCTTGTTTTGAAAACCTTGGAGGTATAATTTTGGAGTGTTTTAGTAAATTGGTTTTTGGAAAGTTTTTTGAAAGTGGTTTTTGAAATCACCTAGGACTTTGGAATTCTAATATGGACAACCTTGAAAGTTGAACTTAATGTATCACTTTCCCTTAGGACCCCTAACCATAAAAAGGACAAGGACGCCTAGGGTTCTGAGTTCTTAAAAAAAAATTTGGAAATAATTTAAAGATAGAGTGTAGGGGTATTTAAAAAGGGTATGGAGTTGGTTTTTGAAATCTCAAGAGGGTAGGAGGTTTTGGAAAAATGGGTTATAGGAATAGTTTTAAATAGAAAGATCGTTTAAAAAAGGGGTCTATGAGTTGGAACCTTGAAGTATACTAACCTAGGTCAGGTTGGCCTAAGGTTATGGGTGACCTAAAATTAACTAACTTAGGTTAAGTTAACCTATGGTTGAGGTGACCTAAGGTCAACTAACTCAGGTTTAATTAACCTAATGTTAAGGTGACCTAGGGTTAACTCACTCGGATAAGGTTAACTTAGGGTTGAACAACTAGGGTCAAGTTAACCTAAGGATAGATTGGAAAATGGTTTTGAAAGGTGGTTTTACGCATTTTTTAAAAGATTTTTATAAAACAAATCATGTTATGCAAAGGACTTTGGTAGACAACCCTTTTAAAGATCATTTCTATAAAAATTTGACTCTAGACAAGGATATGGTTTTTATGGTTAGTGCTTGAAAACAGTTTCGAAGAAGGTTTTCTTAGGACCATTATAACATTTATCTTGAAAAAAGTAAGGATTAAGAAAATCACTACAATGATGAAAACTTTTTAAAAAACCATTTTTAATGCAAAGATGGAGATAATAAACTTTTAAAAACCATTTTTGCGAAGAAGATTTTTGAAAGCATTTTTAAAGAAAACCATTCTAACAAGTTAGGATTTGTATGACCAATACAAAAAGGAGACCACTTAAGAGATGGTTCCATGGGGGCCATTTCAACCACTAAACTTGAGAGAATAGAAATCTTAGAAATCAAAGAGTTTGAAAATTATTTTTGTGACAGAGTAAAAAAAGAAGAGAAACATTCTAACAATTTAGGGCTCCTATGGCCAATATAAAAGGGAGACCACTCAAGAAAGGGTTCCATGGGGCCATTCTAACCACTAAACTTGAGAGAATAAAAACCTTGGGAATTAGAGAGCTTGAAAAGCATTTTTATGCAAGTTGGAATGCAAGGGTGAAAAAACGTGAGTTAGGGGTTAATGGGGGAATTTTCTAAAGCATGGTTTCCTAGAACCTCATTCTAAGCTTCAAGGGACCAACTCTTAGAACTGTTTTGAAGGGGATATAGAGCTTAAAAATGGCATGTAAATAAGAACAATGTAAGTTTTGAAAAATATGGTTATAAACATGGAAATAAAGCTAAGCACACAAGACATGAACAAGATAGCAATATGCAAGGAAGTCATGAATTCATACAAGGCTTTAGACTACATCACATAATCAAGAGGCTCCAAGATCATACCATCTTAAAATAGGCTAGTGAGAGATCCCCCTACACGGTGGCTCTCACTAACTTTCCTCTAGGCATGAACTAAAAGCCCTCTTGCTTCAAGCATACAAGAAAGGGGGGTAGAAGATGGGTATTAAAATAGAGAATAACCTAAGTAGGCTAGGAGAGAGAAAAGATGAGTGGGGGAAGACAAGAATATAAAAGAAATACCACATTTTGCCTTTAATACACTTGAATCTTCTATGGATGGCTTTAGGTGTGCTTGAAGGGCTGGAAGAAGATGTTCTATGGTATGGAAGGCCATGTAGGTGAAGTGTATGGGTTAGGGGGAGGTGGAATCTAGCCTAAATGTTTGAGGTGTGGGATGTATATAGGAATTCGAGATTCTGGAGCAGTTTTTGCAAAGTTTCGCTATCAATTTTGATTCTGGAATATGCAAAGGGGGAGGCCTATATTTATAGATGAATTTTTGGACACTGGCGCATGTAGCACATGCGCCTGTGTAAAATTTACACAGACGTATGTGCTACATGCGCCGGTACTGTTCCATAGAATGAAGGCCACGTGTCACTCCCTATACTAGCTAAATCGTAAGGGCTAAGAGAAGTTTAATCGATCTGATCAAAATCTAGGCTCATGTAGCATACGCTCCGTCATCGGGAGTGTTCATTTAAATTTTGCCTCGATAATTGTGCTAACCGGGAAGGTTTCGGAAGAATCGTTTACATCCACGGTGTTCTCTTAGGGCTTCTCGTGAACTTCCATGCTTTCAAAAAGTTTAAATAGTGTTCGAAAGTGTGAGATATCATCTCGGGAAGTGTGCATAAAATCGCATCTCCGCGGAGCGTCTATGATACGCTCCGTGGGGATTCAAAAGTGGCTGTTTGTGTGCCGCATGATCGAGGCCTTCGGGAAGCGATCTCTCTGATCAGACCGTACCGATGAAAAGTACTCTAGAAATACTTTCGGGACTTCTCTAATTTACACATTTCTCAAGTCCTTTGACGGTGCAAAATAATTAAGGAATTGGGGAAAAAGTCAATCTTGGTGGAGGGTCTGTGAGACGCTCTAGGGGTGGCTGAAACTAACAATTTTTAAGCCACACGATGAACGATTTTGGGGAGCAATCTATCCGATCGAGCCGTATCGATGGAAAGACCTATGGACAAGCTTCTAGGAATTTCTCGTTTTACACATTTTTCAAATCATTTGATGGTGCGTTATAACCAGGGAATCGGGAGAAAAAATAATTTTGGCAAAACATCTGCAAGACGCTCTAGGGAACCTTTATTGAGTTGGGGGTATTTAGTGTCGTAAGGTCCTCTTTAGTTTAAACAAGGGTGTATGGCAAGACCCGCCATTCAAAATTCTGGAACTGGTGCTGTTTTCGGAGCGCGTTCAAGTTTTTAGGGGCAAAATGGTCATTTTGGCCAGGTTTGGTTGAAAATGGTCAGGAATGGATCGGAGTGTTATGTTAAGCATGCCGGGTTATTCAGGGATGGTCCCGGGAGAGTCTTTCACTGTTCAGTGGAATTTATGAAGTGCTAGGGCGTTCAGGGGCAAAACGGTCATTTTGACCAAAGTTAGCCGGAATGGGACTAGGATTGGACAGAATGGCGTGCAAAGTACGTATAAATGCTTAGTAGCACTTTGGAAGGGTGGACTTACCGTTTTGAGGGATTTTGAACTTTCGCTCAAAACGTGCCTAGAGACTCGAGGGACAGATTTGGTCATTTTTCACCGAGTCGGGTTAGCAGGCATCGATGTTGACCTAGGTGTTGGTTCCCGAGACTGCCTAGTCTCGAAAAATTACATGTGCGGTGTTGGTCCCTAAGACCGCCCGATCTCAGAGAGCTATCTGTAGGATGGTGTTGGTTTTTGAGAACGTCTAGTCTTAGAAAGCTACCTGTGAGGGTGGTGTTGGTTCTTGAGAACGCCTATCTCAAAAAGCTACCTGTGAGGGTGGTGTTGATTCTTGAGAACACCTAGTCTCAAAAAGTTACCAAATGATGGGCATTCTACATTGGCGGGCTAGCAGGCGCCAGAAGTGAACCGTTTGGAATTTGATAAGGTGTTGGTCCCCGAGATCGCCCGATCTCGGGAAGCTACCTAGATAGTGTTGGTTCTCGAGAACGCCCAGTCTCGAAAAGCTGCCTGGAATGCCTAGGGGTATGATGGTCTTTACAACTTCAATTAGGCCTTGTGGGTCTGGGAAGCTATTAGTTGATTGGATTGGAGTTTGAAAGATCCGTCTTGGGCTCGCATGTGTTGTAATGTTTGAAAACTAGGTCCGGTCGGGCCAGAGATTGTCGAGTAGGCAAAAATGGGGGCTTACATAGAGCATGCCCCTATCACATTTACCGTTGAAAAGGCAGAGACCATATGTCAACCCCATGATGACCCCCTGGACATTTCAACAGTAGTGCCCAACTTCTTGATACGTAGAATTCTTGTGGATAGTGGTAACTCGGCAAACATCCACTTCCTAAAGGTTTTTGAGCAATTGAAGGTAGGTGTGAAAAAACTGCAACCGGTCGACTCCCCCTTGGTTGGTTTCACAGGCGACAAAGTTACCCCTTTGGGTTCTATAGCCCTCCCAGTGACGATGGGGACCGCGCCGCAACAAGCCAACAAGATGGTGATTTTCTTGGTAGTGGACTGCCCTTCAGCCTACAACATCATTGTGGGTAGAACAGCCCTCAACGAGTTCAAGGTTATACCGTCCACCTACCACTTAAAGGTCAAGTTCCCCACACCTCAAGGAGTAAGGGAAGCTAGGGGTGACCAATAAACCACCAGAGAGTGTTACATGGTATCCCTTAAAGGGGAGACCAAGGAGGCCATACTGATTAAAGAACTGGAGGTTTGAGATGAGGAAGAGGTCAGGAGGGGAGAGCCAGTGGAAGAACTCAAGGAGGTCATGGTCGGAACACAAGATCATACCAAAGTAGTGAAGATGGGGACAGTAGCCCCAGAGGAATTCAAGGATAGACTAAGGTCCTTTCTCAAGCAGAATGCCAATGTCTTTGCCTAGTCTCATAAAGACATGTCAGGCATCGATACGCGAATCATTGCTCATCATCTGAACATAGACCCAATAGCGAAACCAATAAGGCAAAAAAGGAAGAGTTTCGCCCCAGAATGCTAACGAGGTGGTAGCTGAAGAGGTTGAGAAACTAATCAGAGCTGGCTTCATAAAGGAAGCCCGGTACCCCTCATGGCAGTCCAATGTGGTCATGGTCAATAAGGCAAACGAAAATTGGAGAATGTGTGTGGACTTCACAAATTTGAACAGGACATGTCCCGAGGATAGCTTCCCCTTACCCATAATAGATCAACTAGTAGATTCAACGACAGCGTACAAGATGCTAACCTTCATGGATGTTTTTTCATATTATAACCGGATAAAGATGGCAGAGCATGACCAGGAACACACGGTGTTTATGACAGACAGAGGCCTATACTACTACAAAGTAATGCCCTTCGACCTGAAAAACGCTGGAGCAACATAACAGAGGCTTATCAACCACATGTTCAGCACTCAGATTGGCAAAAACATGAAGGTGTATGTCAATGACATGTTGGTAAAAAGCAAACAAGCAACCAGCCACTTGACAGATCTAGAAGAGATATTCTAGAACCTGAGGCCCTACAAGATGAAGCTGAACCCTACCAAGTGCACGTTTGGGGTAGCATCTGGAAAATTCTTGGGGTTCATGGTCTTCAACCCGAGAATAGAGGCAAACCCTAAAAAAATTAGCAGTACTAGACATACAGTACCCATCGTCCACCAAGGAGGTCCAAACATTGGTAGGTAGAGTGGCAACACTGAACAGATTTATCTCCAGATCTACAGATAAGTGTCTTTCTTTCTTTAAAATTTTATAAAAAGCTATTGAGTGGACCACTGAATGTGAACAGGCCTTCCAGCAATTCAAAGAATACTTGAGCTCAGTACCACTACTGAGCCGGACTATTGAAGGAGAAGAACTTTATCTCTACCTCACAGTATCGGCCACAATAGTAAGCTCAGCCTTGGTCAGACAAGAGGAAAGAGTCCAAAAGACAATTTATTACACGAGCAGAGCCCTAAGGGGCGCAAAAGAGCAGTATCCTAGAATGGAGCTGTCGGCCTTTACCCTAGTGACTTCAACACAATGGTTGAGGCTATACTTCTAGGCACACACCATAGTCGTTCTGACAGACTAGCCATTGAAGACGATCCTCTATAAACCAAAAACCTCGGGCAGGCTTGTCAAATGGTCCATAGAACTCAGCTAGTTTGACATTCACTATAGACCAAGACTGGCAATCAAGGGATAGGCTGTAGCAGATTTCATCGCTTAGTTTACCCACCCAACAACCCTCCCTGCTGACGACTCACTGGAACCCCAATGGGTCCTCAATGTTGACGACTCCTCCACTGACAAAGCAAGTGGTGCCGATGTCTTCCTTGTCACACCTAAAGGGCACAAACTCGAATATGCCATCAAATTTAAGTTTCCTACCTCCAACAATGAAGCTGAATATGAAGCCTTATTAGCTGGACTCAGAATGGCTTGGTGAATAAGGGCAGAGCATATCCTGGTACGCAGTGATTTTCAACTTGTGGTAGAACAGGTGCAAGGCGATTATGAGACCAAAGGAAAAAAGATGCAAGAGTACTGCCAGATGGCCAAAAACCTGGCCAAGAAATTCTCCAAAGTACTATTAGAAAGAGTACCAAGGCTGCAGAATGAGGAGGCAAATCAACTGGCCAGAATAGCCTCATTCCATGAGGATGACCCAGGAGTCCCAATAAAGGTGCTAGATACGCCAGAGCCCAGAAATACATCAGGTAGAGTAAGAAGTTGAGTGGACAACCTGAATAAAAAACTACTTGGAGCAAGAGGTCTTACCAAAAGACAACTTTGAAGCCAGAAAGATTCAGTACAGAGCTAACAGATACACCCTAATTGATGGCATCCTATACAAAATGGGGCATACCCTGTCTTGGCTCAAATGTGCAGGAAAAGCAGATGCTGATTTTATTATGAGAAATGTGCACGAAGGGGTCTACGGCAACCACTCAGAAGGAAGAACTCTAGCCAAGGAGATACTCAGAGCAACTTACTATTGGCCCACAATGAAAAAGGATGCCCAAGAATTTGTAAGAAAGTGTGACAAGTGCCAATGGTTTTCCAACATCCCGAGACAACCGCCCTAGGAGATGACGCCCATTCAGAGCTCATGGTCTTTCGCCTAATGGGGGTTCAACATTGTGGGGCTCTTGCCTTTGGGAAAAGGCCAGACCAAGTTCGCGATGATGGCAGTAGACTACTTTACCAAGTGGGCCGAGGTTGAGGCCATTGCCACCATCACCGAACAAATAATTAAGAATTTTCTATGGAAGAACATCATCTGCAGGTTTAGAATTCCTAAGGTGATTATCACGAACAACGGGAAATAATTCAAAGGCGATCAGTTCAGACAGATGTGCTCAAACCTTCAGATCAGCCATCATTTCTCTTCTTCAGAATATCCCTAAGCTAACGGCCAAGTTGAAGTCACTGACAGGACCTTATTCAATATCATCGAGGCCAAGTTGGAGAAAGCAAAAGGTTTGTGGGCTGAAGAGCTTCCCAACATTTTGTAAGCTTACTGGACAACCGAAAGGGTAGCAATTGGGCACGCCTCCTTCTCTTTAATGTTTGGAGCAGAAGCAGTCATCCCAGTGGAGATAGACCTACATAACCCCAAGGTCAAACACTACAAACCATAGGCTAACAATTAGGCGGCCCTGGAGGTTAGCCTAGACCTACTTGAAGAAAGAAGGTTACAAGCATCCATGGAAGTAACAGCCTACCAACAGAGGATGCGCAGGTACCATGATGCCAAAATGAAACCCAGGACATTCAAGGCAGGAGATCTAGTCCTCAAGAAAGTTAATCAATCCACCAGGAAGCTCAGTGACGGCAAACATGGGCCAAATTGGGAAGGGCCATACAGAGTGAGAGGGTTTTCCCGAAAAGGGACATATTAGCTAACCAGATTGGACAACAAGGACCTACCCAACCCTTGGCATGCTGAGCACCTAAGGAAGTATTATGTATGATGTAATCCACCTTCATTAATGGAATTCCTACTCTTCGAAGCCCCAAGTGATCTCATCTACTCTCATGGCTCGTGAAGCAAAAGGCTACTAAGCTCAACTGGTCAGTCCATAAGACTGACCAAACAAGCCAAAAGGCCACAAAGACAAGTCGAAAGGCCATAAGGCTACCAAGCTCAGTTGGTCAGTCCACGAGACTGACCAACAAGTCAAAAGGCCAAAAAGGCTACCATATCTAACCTAAGTAGAAGTTGGTCAAACAACAAGTCAAAAGGACAAAATAGAAGTTGGTCAGACCACTGTCACAAATAAAACCTAAGTACAAAAAGTACGAAGGGAGCATACCCTTCCTACCTGGTCTCCCCCTCTGTCTAGGTACGCGAGGGGTCTAGTCAGTTACCTCCTCCTAGTGGGCAATCTCCATGCCCTCACCATACACAAAAAAGAACTTCTCCTTCCAACGCTTGTGGAAGGTAGAAAGACCAGAGACCATGGCAGGCTGACCTTCCCTAGTCGAGAAATAGTATCAACCTGAGCCATCACTCTTAGTTACCTTGTAGCAGTAGAAAAAGTCTTCATGGGTCAGGTACTCCTCTCCTCCAGTGGCCGAGGGCCATAGAGCGGCACAGCCTACCAGGATATGCCACGAATTGTGCAAGATCTGCCTAGGGGCCAGTCCGCATCTGCTCAGAACCCCCTAATGGGGGGAGTAATGGGAAACCTCAGCCACCCTAATAGAGCACCTTGTACACCGTTATCTCCCCAGGACAAGAGAAGCAGGCCCTATCATTACCCCCGGGGACTTTATAGCTCATGGATGGGGGGAATTGATAGACAGACCAAAGCTTGCTTATCTTCGGCCCATCTAAAATAGATACGATATTCCTCGCCTCATACCTACACTCTAGGGCTGGGGGCATCACCTCCTCAATCTCATCCATGGGAACCTCCTCAAAGCTGTCCACTATGGCCACAAGGCTCCTTGCCCCCCCTGGCCTCGTCTCTCAGGTAACATCCTTAATATCCGCCCTGGAATAGTTAACACAGGCACTAGAACCCTTGTTTAGCCTCACCATATCCAAATCGGCTGACACGGTGCACTCTGAACCAGTCAAAAGATCAATAGGGTGTGGGCTCATGATCCTAAGTCTTCAATCTCATAAAGAGTTCCAAAAGCAACTCTAGACACCTCAAGAACACCCCAGTATACTGACTCAACGAAGGATGGATTACCTACAAACGTTAAAGGGTACGAAGCCCTAATCCTCCACTCGTAGTACCAAATGGCCTTTTGCAAGAGCCATAACATAAAACCTTACTCGACAAACACAACACCTTACCAAAAGTTGAGATGGCTGAGAGAAAAGAGCTTGGAATAGCCTTAAACATGGTCCCAAGAACGAAAGATGAAGAACTTTCAGAGAGAATGGGGAAGACAGTTGCTGGGAATTTGAAGGGTGTAAAGTGAGGGGTTTCTGGCAAACCACCAAGTCTTAAAACCTCTCGTTTTGAAAGTAACGTACAGGATTGCTTCCGTGATTCAAGATCAACGGCCAGCATCCGAAGCGTTCCATCACAGACTGAGAACCAACCCAGAACGACCATATGGCGGACACCCCAAGGGTCGCACTGATTCGACAGCTACTGTAATCATTACGGATTACAGCACCATAAATGCTTCTCGAAGATGACGTTCGAATTCCCTCAGGCAGACCAGAGTTGCCCAAGAGAATTGGGGGCATCTGATATGGGTAAAACTGAGCATCCGGTCAGTCCTTCTTGGGCAGCCTAGAGGTGTCCAGACCAAGGCCACCCCTGGGTATCCCGGACAGACCACACCAATGCGATGCACCAGGCGTTATCAGAGTTGTATCCCGAGTTTCCTGCCTGAATATTAGCTCTCACAGCCCCATTATTGGGACGGTTACTCCCATGACTAGAAGCATTATTCATGCCTCCTATCCACCATGCTTAATCTTGGGCACAATTGATGCCCACAACCCACGATCCAAAGCACACTCCTTGCTAACATCATTGTATAAATGGCATTCACCATCTCCAAAAGAAGGTATGAAGAAATACCCATCCCAAAGCATTATTATTTTGCCTGTTTATCTCTAGCTTAATTTTGGCATCGGAATGTCCTTGACAGGCACCACATCAGTGTCCCAATTCGAAGTTCCCTTCTGATCATCTACACCAGAGCTTGGGAAGATCACATAAAATTTATTGCATCATCACTTAATACTCCACTTGAAATCTCCTAAAGTAAAGCCGGTTAAGGAATTCCAAGACATTGAATCCCGAGATTATAAATTATGAGAAGAGTAGTTTTGTAATTTAATTTTTAATGAATCACTTCTATATACATATATATATATGTATATGTATAATTCGGTGTATATGTAATATAGACTCAAGTCTAAATTGCTTGTTCCAACCTGTTTTAAGCAACGAATAAGGGAGAATTGGACATGTACTGTCGAATCCCGACCCACTAATCACGTGAGGGAATTCCTATTAAGGTTTCCAATCAGAAATGTTTGGTGAGAATTGTTTTTGCATACATTTGGCGGGGTGGTTGGCCAAAGCTTATAGATGATGCATGATGCCTTCTAAGTGGGAGTCTTTTTTCTTGGTTAAATCAATTCATAAAAACAAATTAATCCCTCTATTTGTGTTATGAACTGCATGTCTGTATCTGCAAAGGGAGTATTAGGCATGTGAGAGAGAGTACTCACCCAGAGTTTGGTTTTGATTTTTAGAATTGAAAAGCTAGTGAGCAAAGCCTGTGGAATCAACTAAATGTTCTTGTTTGACTGGAAAAGAAGGGATTCCAATGGATCAAACTCTTCAAATTTCTTGGACAGAGTATAATAGTCTGTGAAAAATTGATTGTGGAACCGAGCAGAGAGAACCCGGGGCGGGCAGGAAGATACGCTAGCCGGAGTAGTCGCTCTGGAGCAGGTTCTTTGACTAAATTGATGCTTATAGGAATCCTTTTGCACAGCCGTACGTAAATAATACAAATATGAAATAATCTTATTAACATGTGCCCAAATGTTAAACATGTTTCATCTAGCCTCGTTTCTGATTTTAGAGCCATTATCTTATGGGTTTGGAGCGTAGGTGCCTGATCTATAAGACAAAAATAAAAACATATCATTTGGGCACATGTGCCCCGAACTCAAAAAATAATTTTCTCATAGTATTTGTATCTTTCGTTTTTTATACTGCGATCAGAAATGTTCGGGTCAATTTACACGTATCTCGACTAATATTTTCCTTAACCCGATCAAAGACATAACATCCATGCTGATACCTAAGTAACATAATTTGCCTAAGGAGGGTGCCGAATATTGTGCACTAGAGCATGAACCAATTGATTGGCTGTCAATTCGGATCAAATTCACAAAATATAATGGTTAAAGGTACTTGGATCAGTTTACACATATCTCGACTAGTCCCCTCCTTAACCCGATCAAAGACATAACATCCATGCTGAGACCTAAGTAACATAATTCGCCTAAGGAGGGTGTCGAATATTGTGCACCAGAGCACGAACTGAGGGATTGGCCATCAATTGGGGTCAAATTCGCGAAATATAATGGTCAAATCCGCGCATTGTAGACGAATTAACCACTTACAAATTACAACGCTGCCACGTGGTAAGCTTATAACGAGGACCACCGCACAGAAACAGCAAACTAGAGAGTCTCGCCTTGAAAGGTGAATGCTTTGGAGAAGTTTAGAATTTGTGACCACTTCAAAGGCAGTAAACTATTCTGACCACTAAACCATGCACGTGGAACCTCCATATGCTCTCTTTTATTTCCCTTATAATGTTTTCTTTGCTTTTGTTAAATACTATTATTCACACGTGGAATTGAATTATAAAAAAATAAAATTATTTAAATATATTTTATAAATATAATATTTATTTAAATATATATATATATGCATTCTAGGAATGCTTTCATTTTTAATCTTTCTGACGAAGGGCACTCAAGTGCACCTGTACTCGCTCACGCTCGCACTTTATGTGACTTAGACTGAGACTAGAGTATTTCTTTACTACTTGTCCCTAAAAGTTAAACCTAAGTTAAAAGCACACCCATTTAGCCAACTAGGCAACCCCTTGGGTTTTCTCATATTTTGAGTTGCTCAATGTTCCACACTTCCAAGTAGTCCCCTTTGAATACTTGTGGTGTATTATTTTTGAGCCTTAGGGCATCATGGTACATACCTAGCTACTATGTAAGTAACAGACTGCAACACAGTTGAGGCTCATCAAAGGCTACATTTTGAACCTTCTAATAGGCAGGCCTGCTCAACATGGTTCGAGGTCTTAGACGATGATTTTAAATAAGATTTTTTATATTTGTTTAATATTATCATAAAAATTTTATAATTTTTTTTATTTTGTAAACCGGTGTTTTTTCTTCTAAAGTTTACTAGTGTGCTAAGTTTTTGGCTATTTTTTTTATAGTGGTCATTTTTCTCACTTAGACCAAGGCCTCTTTTTCCAAAAAAGAAAAAATAGTTAAATTACATAGAGCCTTAAAACTATATAAAGTTTTAAAAAGTTTAAAGCCTTAAATTTTTTTTTTGTATAGTTTTTTGTTGAGCCAATATTTTTTTTAAAGTTGACTAAGGGAGTTAGTTTCATGCTTTTTTTCCTAACGAATCTTCTTTTCTCACCTATGTTAAAGCATTTTTTGTTTAAAAAAGAAGATGTGGAAACTATATTTGACTTTGATTGTAGTATATAATGTTTTAATATTTTATGGGCCTTTGAAAAAAGCTTATTTGTAGAGTGTACTAATTATTTATCAAACAAAAGTTTTTTTCTTTCGAAGTTCATTAATGCACTATGTTTTGGACTCTTTTTTTTTTAAAAGATAGTTTTCTTTTCATTTGTACTTGGGTCTTCTTTTTTAACCTAAACATGTAAAAACTATATAGGGCCCTACTGGGTTTTAAAAAAATTGGGCCCTTAAAAAATTAGACTCCCTTTTTTTAACGGATAACTTCATATAAAAATTATATAGAATTTTATTAAGTTTTAAAAAAATTTGGGGTCTAAAATAATTAGGGACCCTAGGCGATGGCCTAGTTAGCCTAATGGAAGAGCCGGCCCTACTAATAGGCTAAATTAGGTTGAGGGTCCATTTGGTATTTTTTTTACTTTTTATTTATTTATTTATTTTTACTTTTAAGCAAAAAATTTAAATTTTTTTCTTCTGCTTTTTAACTTTTATAAGCTGAATGCTTGCAACCATTGGATTCCAAACTCTGGCCTAATTGGATTTGGGCCCCTGTATGTTGTTTTGGGGCGATAGTCCAACCAAAAATTATCTTCTGCATGTGACATTCTTTGTTTGTTACTGGCTGATCTATCACTATGACTAGCTCAAATTTTAAGTACATGTAAAGACCAGGTTTAGGTTAGATAAGTACTTTCCCACCCTAATCCACCCACTAAAACCCACAAGAGGTAGAAAATTAAATTTCAGTTTAAAAAAGCGAATTAAAAAAAAATTGATAAAAAAATTGACCCAAACGAGGGCAATAAAATTATTTGGTATCATCTCCAGAATCTTTGTTTTCATTTTTCTTATTTTCAAAAACAAAAAAAATAATAATAATAAAAAGTTCAAAATTACTATCATTTTTATTTTCGTTCAAAAATAGTTTCAAAAATTTAGAAGGCACTAGTTAATGAAATATCAATGGTGCTTGTTTTGCACATTATCAGAAGGACAAAATTGAATGGGATGGTCACTACCATTGCTCAACAGTGAAAAGAGCTGGTGGTTCGAAAATAGTTTCAAAAATTTAGAAGGCACTAGTTAACAAAATATCAATGGTGCTTGTTTTGCACATTATCACAAAGACAAAATTGAATTGGATGGTCATTACCATTGCTCAGCAGTGAAAAGAGCTGGTGGTTCGTTCGAAAATAGTTTCAAAATTTTAGAAGGCACTAGTTAACGAAATATCAATGGCGCTTGTTTTGCACATTATCACAAGGACAAAATTGAATTGGATGGTCACTATCATTGCTCAGCAGTGAAAAGAGCTGGTGGTTCTAGATGTTGGGTCATGTTTGTTACTAAGGTTAAGGTAAACCAATATTGAATGTATGAAGAAGGATTTGAATCCCTAGTGTCCACAGGGTTATTCAGATTTTGTCTCATCCATTGCAATCACACATTCAAATTTATGATGCGAACTAGTGTAATAATTACCCTGTGCCTTCAACTTGTCTCTATCCAGTCTGCAGGAGGCCAATCCAATGATCCCCTGGTTTTGGTGCAGGATACATTAAATAAAAGATCAGTGGCCTCTCTCTCTCTCTCCACTGTCTCTCTCTCTCCAGAGTAAGAGAGTTTTTATTGCCCCATTATGATCAAGCGGTCGCAGATCCTCATATTAAGTAAAAAAATTTAAGATCAATCTCTTCTCACACATTTTTTTATGATCAACCTTCACTTATTCAATATATAAAGTATATATGATTCGTGTGCATGAATAGAGTCAGAATTTTACCTTCAAGGGGGCCAAGATTAGGTCTATAATTTTAGTGGGAGCTTTTTATTTTATGAAGGGGGCCATTCCACTTCATGTGAAAATGTTTAGGCTTAATATATAATACATATAAGAGGTTATTTTGAAGCCAGGGGGCATGGTCATCCCTGGCCCTAGTGTCCCATCATCCCTGTTCATGTGAATGGGTGGTTTTGTACGAAGAAAAAGTTGGTCAAAGTCTTGGATAGGATGTAGCTAAAAAAAATAAAAAATAAAAAAGCATATACATGTTGGTTGATTGTCATCATAATCTTATTTTTTCAGTTGGGCAAGCCATCTCTCTGTTATGGACATCATCAAAGAAGCAATAATTGCAACAAAATCAATAGAGTTTTTGTTTCTTCTATCTTTTCAAATCAAAAGAGAGCTCCTCCATTCATTCATATGCTGAACCAGGGAAATTTTTTAGCATTAATGCACAGATGGAGAAAAGGAGAAAGAAATATGCTTCATCACAGATTCAAAATTTTGTAGGTTACTGCACAATTCTCAAATGAAATGAAGCAGAAATGGAGAGGGGAAAATTCAAGAAAATTTCAGTAAGCCTAGTTGATTAAGTCCTAACCTAACAAGCACTTGCATTTTTTCAATTTTCATGGTTTGTAAATTACCACAAAGCAAGGAAGGAGAGCTCTAGGATTCAGCAAAAATAGTTCCTCAATATTTGAATAGAGACCCATTTTGCCAGCCACCGAGTCAAATCCTGATTGGCCTGCGAGTTCTTGAAAATTCTCCAGAGGTCTGTGGACTCTCCCGGCAATCACTCTGCATACTATTAGAGCCTTCCTTAGTGAAGAATTATCCTCATCATATAGTTCAGTAGATTCTAATGCTCTTCCACTTGTAGAAGTTGTGAAAACACCTATGCCACTTTTGAGCTCCTTCTTAGTGCAAAACCCATGTCTTAGAATTTGACAAACATTGCATTTATCTGATATGCAGAGGCTGGATGAGCCATTCACACCAAGGGAGCATTCAACAGTTGTGCCATGGAACCTCAAAAGCTCGTTCCCATCGGCTATGCAACGGGGGTGTTTCTTTTGCAGTTTGCTAGCTTTGATCTTCACCATTTCTCTATGTTCTTCAAATTGAGCAATTATTTTTTGCATATTATGGACCTTCAAAATTCTCTCAATGTGCCCACAATTGTTTTCAGACTTCAACCAACCGGTTCGGCAAATCATCTCTACTATCTTCCTAGATGAGTCTCCTTCAACCAGTTCAGTGACTGCAGAACAAGAGAGGACACTTTAAGGTCTCTTAACTTACAAGAATTTCCAAAAAAAAATTGACTGGTTAAAAGGCAAAAGCAAGTGAAATTGGAATAAAATAACTAACCCAAATAAAAATTTAAACACGAGGCTCAACCATTATGCTTAATGAGAGAAATCAAGTATCAAAAGATTAAAATTGAACATGAAAATAAACTAAATCAGTGAGACAATGGAGAAATTAAAGCTGACATGAACTTTTTGCTCTCAAGGTTGTTCCTGTAGCCTATCATACTGGTCACAATACATATAAAGACAATATATATACATACAATGAATACAAACCAACAATGGAAGAAATAGCCTAAAACCAAACAGTTGCATAAATGAATTCATTAGTTAAAAAAAGGGGTATCAATGTAGGGTTCCTCTTACCAGCATGTTTGGAGAGATGATGAGCTTCAACAGCTTCCCATTTTGCAAATTGGTCACCACATTTGTGGCAAGTCAAAGTTGAAGAACCAAGAGAATCTTTTCCAAAAGAAGCCCTGGGGTTTGAAGGAACACCATTGAATCCAGAGCCTTCCCTCCTGGAAAAACTCCTGGGGGTATTTCTTGGAAGGGTAGTTGAGTCCCTAGGGTTGTTATGGGGCACCAAATGGTGTCCTCCAGGGCCAGGTGTACCAGGCCTCAAGGTACCCACAAAGGTTGAGCCTTTCCCACCACCACCACCGCCGCCGCCACTCCCAATGCCATTACTCTCTTGGAAAGCACCAACCCCTGTTATCTTGATTTCACAAGCTGAATCACTCAAGACCACTTCATGGGTTATTGGGTTCAGAAATTCACTGCTCCCAATAGATCTTGGACTACAAGTTGGTGGCGGTTCCATGTATCTCTTGCTTCCATGGATGACATCTTTGAGATTTGAAATAGACCTTGAACAGCCAGACCTGATTGTTTTCTTTGTCGATATGTTGCTAAGATTTCCATTGACCTTTGGAACATAAACATCTGATGGTTCTGATCTGCACTGAAGTGACCTCTTCAGAGCAAACCAAACTGCTGGCATCTTCTCTCAGCTCTCTCTCTTTCTCTCTCTCTCACACACACACACACAGAAAAGCTTAGCAATGAAGAGCTAAACACTTCCTATTAACAAAAGTTTTCAGCCATTGGAACAGAAAGCAAAACAATAGCAAGGAAAGCAATTTCCTCTAAAATTGTTTCTGTTTTGAGAAACAAAACTCACCATATCTGCAACTTATCTCCCTCCTTGGACCATCCCAACATAAAAAGATACATTATTTCAAACTTCAATGCACTAAAACCAATGCTCCTCGTAAACCAGTCTCAGGAGTCGGGACCAACATAAGGAGCTCTTCAAAACAATGTAACCCATTAAAGAATAATATTCAAAATAAATAATTGAAATTAAGAGTAAAAATGGTAAAAATATTTATAGTAATAAGCTAATGAATTCCTGGCCATTGACCTTAGGAGTTAGGGCATGTCACATGTGAACCGACCTGAAATTTTTTTAGTCAGTGTCATTAATGAATGAAGACAGGCAGTACTTGGTCTTCCTTTGAAGATAAAACAACGGAAATTAATGAGTAATAAATAGATGATAAGAGGCAAACAATGGTCTGAATGTAGGATCCAAACTCTAGATCTTAATTACAAAAATATTATTGTCACATTATTCTGATAAATTATTATGTTCAAATTTTTAGAAAGACAATATTTTTTTGTATGTTATACATATATATATATATATATATATAAAAGTCAATTGCCCTATTCTAGATTAGGAGAGAAAAAAAAATTGGATTGTGATGAATAGTTGCCCCTGGATTAATTTTCTAAGTCCATCACTGATCATTGGACTTATTGGCCAATTGAAACCCAGTCGGTTTCTCAACCTTCATGCATGGGGTTTAATCTTTTGGTTAAAAATAATGTCAGTCTAGCATACGAGATTCTTGCCAATACGGTATTTGAGGAGGGTTAAATGTGCATATTCTTACCTCACATGCAAAGACAATTGTTTGGTCCACGTGAATATCCCTAATGAAGGATTTTTAAAAGTATTTTAAGCTGTATTTAAATTAAAGATTTGAGAGGAAAAAAGAAACAAAAAAATATATGAAATAACATAGTATATTTGATTGTTAGAAAAAAATAAAAGATAAAAGAATATAAAAAAAATACGGATATGAAATTTCTCATGCTGTTGTTTCGAGATCCAAACCTCAAAGCTAGAATTAGTTAGAATTATCAAATGGCTGCAATTAATGAGCAAATCAAAGCTGATTCCTGGTGCATCTGATGTAACAATTGAGACCCTATTAGATGGTGAATTCCCATTCTTTCTTTCATGTTAACAGGCCCAAAATGACTGCTTATGCAATTGGGAAAGGACTGTCAGTACATTTAAATCCCACATGTGTTTGGTAAGCTCAACTGTGGTAAAGAAATAAGAATCATAGCATATTTCAATAACAAAACTATTTTGCAAACCAATATAATTGCTTGAATCCTCTAATTGGGGATTAACTGCTCATGGACTTTTGTGTATATATATATAAATCATGCACGTTGCCACCACAACTTAGTAATCAGGCAACGAGGGAATGAGTCCAAACAATTGTTTTGAAGATGAAAGCAAAGGCGAATAGATTAGTAATTAATTATTGTTCCCTGAGATTCCAATTAATGTTATAGAAGTCCAATTTTTCCTTTAATTCTTTGACTTCTGAGCAAACAGGAAAGGGTTGAGACCAGCTACCTCACATGCTCATCCATCAATTCCTTATTTCATAGAGAGAGAGAGAGAGAGAGAGAGAGAGAGAGAGAGAGAGAGAGAGAGATGTACCACGCATTAAGTTCTCCAAGTGACCACACATAAACACACCATTCAGAGACAAGGCGAAATCAATTGCTTTTGCAGCCATTTCAGATGTAAATTTAAAGCTCACTGAAATCACTCACAAGATAGATCTATTGTCACTTCCGTTTTAATGCAGGCCATGCTTCATGAGATGGTAAATTATAAGTTGGTAATATGATTATACTCATTTACGAATGTCAAATTCTCATAAGGTGAAAATTCAATCCTCCGACGACCCCATTAATGTCCCAAAATGAGACACAGCCTATACACACATATATGCAATTTATGTTCCTGTTTTGCTAAACTAGTTCTGAAGACTGTTTTCAAGAAAATTTTCTTCTAACACCTCAATTCTAGGAAACCAAAAAAAAAAAAAATTTGTTTTCTCTATCTTCGAAAACCGTTTTCCTATAATGTAAAAACAATGGTGTAATCAAAATTCTCATTATTTTTGTTTCTCAAAATACGAAACACGAAAATTTTAAAAACCATACAGAACAAACCCAAATTCTCAGACTAAGTTGAGGATGAAAACTCAATCCTTCCTGGACCCCCATAGGGTCCGAATATGACAGTACACAGCATATACACATATATAAGTGATTTTTCCTGTTATGAGCATAATGTCCATACTGAAGAGGCCATTGCTGGACCAGCTAGCCACTAGTTATTGTCATAAGTTCATAACTGTGCTTTACCTAAAAAAAAGTGATGGATTTCTTGACAGGAAATAACACAGCATAAATAAACATATAGTAACAAGCTATCATATATGCACATGGTCAACCATCTTGTGCTCCTGTCATTGAATAGTTAATAATACTCAGACATTCCTGTCTTGCTTCCTAAGATGGATACAGAAAGAGATGCATATCATACTTAAACCAAATGCCTTACTCGAAACAGGACCATTAAACCATAGTTAACAAAATGAGAATTACGACCAAATGCAGGAAATTTGAGAAAATAGAAGCAAAAAACGCAGCCAAAACATATAATGAAAAACGATTAAGAAATTTAATAGGAATCTTATTAAGAAACATTTGCAAAACTCAAAAGATACATTTATGCTTCTTTTGAAACTCAATTTTCAATTGGAAAAGTAAAGAAAAAAGAAAATGTGATAAAAAAGATAACAATATTACTCTTTTATTTTGTTCTATTTTCCTTTACATTTTTTTTTTCAACCAAAAATCCAAGTTTCAAACAAAGCATAAAGAAACTTAGTGAAAATCTTTAAAAAAACTTATGAAAACCTATAAACAATTTCATAACCACTTAGTTCAAACTTAAAAGAAAAAAATGTATAAAATTAATATTTCAAGTTTCAAAAACTTTTCTATAAGTTTCTCAAAAATTTCTGTCAATTATTTTAAGAGCTTCTTAAATATTTTTCAAGAGTTTCGTAAATATTTTTTTCCATATTTCCAACATTTCCAAACAAATTTCGTACACGTATCAAAAACGATTTTTCCAAAAAACACGCTTTCCTCTCCTCAGCGCGTCTTCGGAAAAACAAGCTTTCCTCTCCTAAATAAGTTTGACAACAACAATGTGTTAAACCACCTTGACCATTTCAGCCGATGTACCAAAAGATTAAAATCAGCAGTTCTTGTGATAACAATTCAATCCCGAGGAATCGTCATTGCATAAACATGACAGCAACTATCTATTACAACTTCTATCCTAAAGTAAGAAAATCAAAACACACAATGCAATTTGATGGATTAATACCGCCGGGCAGATGTTTTTAGTTCAAAGGTGCCGTTGAGGGATTAATACCTGCCAATTTGCTACTGCTTTGTCACTTCTTTCAGCATAGTAAGGTATACGTCATTTCGAGCCCGTAGCGGTTAACAAGAAAGTAGCAGCATCAACATCATTAAAGGTTGTGCTCAAGATTAAAAATATACATAGTTGCAAGAAAAACTCAGGATATAACTAAATCCTCGTCATAGTAGTCATTCAGACACGACCTTGCTTCACTAGATATTTGATGGATAAACACCAGCAGCTTATCCCACTATATAGAACATGGATGAACACTATGATTCAAGTAAAAGCCAACTGCATACAGAAGAAGCCATAGAAACATTTTCTCACTCATGTCTTCAAAAATTAAAGAGACATTCCACATGATCTGAACAAAGAGCAGATACAGATAAATTGAAAACCATGACAGGTTACGATATTGACTGGGCATCTCTACCATTAGTAAGTTTAGAACAGATAATAGGAAGATCCAAGAACAGATCTGTGATCTTTACCAAGGTTGCGCCCTCGAAGGCATTCCAGATCCATCACTTGAGAGTGATCCACAAAAAGGTTCACCTGAAAATCCAAGGCAATGACAAGGATGTTACAAGCATCTGAAAAGGAAAAGATCAAATGCCTTAACAAAAGAAAAGGTCGAATAAAATAGCGAAGTACCTTAGGACCATATTGTTTAATGAACCACTCAGAAGTTTTGGCATTTGATGCTTCAAACATGGTCTTCTCAAGTCCAAGACGCCCTATGACCTTGGCAATGATCTCCGTCCGCAATGAATCAGCATATTTGCAGACATCATCAGCATCAATCATTATCATGTCTGCCCCAGCTTCTAAGCATCTTTCAGCTCTCCTGATCAAAAGATCAACATCCACCACAGTTTCTGTGGGAAAAAAGCACAATAATGTCAGGGAACTAAGCATGGAGTTAATTTCTACTACCTCTACTGTCGCACCCAATGTACCTCAAGTGTTAAGCATCGGCTTTCAGTTTCTAAATGATTAGCATTCATTGTGATACCGTTTAGCATTTCCATGTCAGTTCTGTACAGTATCGTCAACAAAGCATGATTGAACTTTACTGTCTCGAAAATAAATTTAAGATGCCCAATTAGTGTAACCAGAAAAATTATCCACACCTTAACATGGAGAATTTCATTCTGGTGTCAATGCTAACTTGACAGTGTAACCATGGTATTTTGGAAGTATGACCTCTAAGCACCTAAATTATTTACTACATCGCCTTTGAGAGCGAAGTATTAAAAGCTATTGAGCTTCTACTTACCCTACTAATTTCACTGGAAATTTGCTATAACTACATTTCCTAAAAAGTTTAGCTAACGGATGTCCTAAAATCGAGAATGTATCAGCAACTCCGCATCTTACGACTAAACGATATTCAGATTTCAAATCCATATCTCAACGAGGGAATCAAATTGAATTATAGGAACCTTTGCAACTCAAACACTGACAGTAAAAGGAATTGGTTGCGTACCAGATGTTCGTGGCACAGGGACCACATAAGCTCCAAATGCTCTATCACCGGTCCTGGGGATATCAGACTTGTTAAACTTCACAGCAAATTGGGGCTTGGGTTTCAGGCCACCACTCTTAATCAACCGGATAAATCTCAAGAGTGTTTCTTCAGGAACTCCAAGTGATCCCACATTCAGTTCAATCGTATCAAACCCCAATTCCTTACACTCCTGAAAGAACAAAATTAAGAAAGACCATATTGGTGCCAAGAGTTTCAATACATTTTCGTTTCTCCTTGATAAATGACAAGTGCTCAATATGTAATTCCAGAGAACAAATGATTTCACACCTCTATGTATTCTTTGAAAGAAGATGGACCTTTGCGAAGCAAATGTTCAGCCCAGTCGCCAGTACTCACATATATGTTGTGATTGTGAGCCATGTTTGTCACTTCTTTGATGTAAGCTTTTGGCATCAAACTATGAGAGCCACCAGCAAACTTCAACCCATCGACAAAATTTCCCATAGACTCAAAAACATCCTACAAAACATACCGTATTACAGTTAGGACAACCAATCAACCACTTAAACATCCCCAACCACCCAACTGTGTGACACAAATCTCGCTTCAACAAATAAGGACTTCAAAACCCATCTTTTGTCAAAATGAAAACAAGCTTCCTGAGAGTAACTCAGCAGTCGGTCCTATACCAGAAAGGAGAACTGTTGCATATTAGCCACCTCTCAAAAATAAGTAGAGAGGATTGAGTGAGTGGGTAACTATAAAGAATACTAACTAATATAATCCATATTAGGACATACTATTAAATTGTATCTGAAGATTTAGTTGGATTTTATGAGATTTATTTTCAGAATATCAAACTGAATAATTACAAATGCATTAAGGTTTTGACATCAGAAATTTATAAAGAAAATGAGTTCTACAAAAATATATATCAGAGCAAATTGAAAGGACTTCTCAATCAGGGATGGACGTAGGTTAGAACAATGGAGGGCCATGGCCACCTACATTGAGAAAATTCTGTATAGGTCCTATAAATTTTGAGTATTTATGATAAGAAATAGAGTATGGACCACCCTAAAATTCACAAAATTTTATCTGTACCTTCCAACATTTAAACTTTTATCTTAACCTTTCAAAATTCAAAAATTTTCTAGTTGGGCCCCTTCTCAACAAAGTCCGTGGTTCTGTCCCTGTTCTCAACAACATCCTCCAAGACAAGCATCAAAGAATTGGGCGAATTTTAAGTGGGAATGGAATTTTAAAATGGCCGAGAATCTCCAAATGAATATAGTGCATAGGCAAATATGCAGGCATATCTATTCATTACTGCAAACAAAAATTGCTTTTACTTGTCTGAAAGCTGAATAGCTAATAAAGTAATGGACAGCAAATTCAATAATACCATACTATCTAAGGTTGATTAAATGCCCATATGAATCATACCATAAAATCAAATCCATTCTACCATTCCGATCACCACGATCTCATTTGCTTTCAAGAAAGAGACTGTTCTGAAACCAAGTAATGTGCTAGATTTTTGAATTATTCAGATATATACATATATACATATATACATATATATTCATTCATTCCAAGGAACTTCGGAGAAGAATTAGAAAATTGAGACGAATTTATGTACAGCTAATACTAATAATTAGAGTACTGATCATCAGGAAACTCTGTATCTCCACCAATAAAAGCCCTAAAATTAGAACTTGACACGAGAAAATTCAAGGAAATGAAGAATCAGAGAGAGGAATTTTCGAGAGAGAGGGAGACCTGAAGGAGGTTTTGGCCGAGGAGGGTGTAGTGAGGGCCTCTCTCATCTCTGTGACGCCGAACCTCCGAGGCTTCTCCGGACGATCTTCGTCCTCGAAAAAACTCTTCCACCGACATGCTGACATCTTCTTCTCTTCTCTTTCACACACCAAAAATTACGGAAACAGAGGAGTTCTTCACCTTCGAACCGCTTAAATATACGACTGTGTGTGTATATGTATACAGAGCTTGGTGAGGGAAGATTAATGGATACTGGGTATGGGTATGGGTATGGCCGTTGGCAAGACGCACTCTCGAGAAGTGTTTAGTTGCTTCTGGAATATGAAGTACTAGTTTTCCTCACCATTTCATTTTGACAAGTGTATGTGTTTTTCGGAAAAACTTGAAAAGACATGTGCTTAAAAAATCAACAAATATTTCTATTGTGATTTCTGTAAAATAGATCCAAATTATTAGAAATTATTGTTCGTGTTGTCAGCGTATTTTTATCATTTTAGCTTATCCAATGAGCCATCAAAAAATAATTTTGTTTTTTATGTCAATATAAATGGCTCATTTTCACATTAATATTTTTGCCATTTTTATTACGTTTCAATTTTTGGCAACTAACTCCAAACAACAATAGTCTTGTATTTAATTTTAAACCACAGAATCTCAAGGACTATGTGATTTTTACTTAAATCATAAAATTGTAATGTGATTTACTTACTTTTATTTCTTATTTGAGAGTATTTGGACATATTTTATTTTTGAGGGTTTGGATAGTAGCTTGAAAAAAGTTATAAATGAAAAAATAAAATTAGTTCTAAAAAGTCACTTTAAAATGACCTTTCAAAACTTAAACTTGTTCCAAACGTGATTTATTTAAGCTCAAAACCAAACACAATTTTAAAAAGTTATAAGCTTAAAGTCACAGGCGGTTAAAAGAGTCACAGGTTACTAAAAAAATTATATCCACACCCCTACTATTTGGCTCACCCTCAAAAAATTACTTAAAAACCTTACTTACCAAATCATCACTTAAAAAATAGCTTATAAACTTTACACATTTTTATAAAAAATCACTTAAAAAAAATTAATTTTAAAAACATCTTATAACTTAAGCTACCGCATATGTGATTTAAGTTGTTTGAATGATCTTCCATCGGGCGTCAAGGGTAACAAAAAGTAAAGAAGGATGGGCCCTCTTGACCAGAGCCTATAATGTTGGGCTCGTTTCTATTCTTTAGAGTTCTCACAAGGTTTCATATATTAAACCTTACTTCCTATTTAGAATGGCCCATGCTTCAGAAATGACTTGACCCATGTGGCATTCAATATCGATGTCCCCATTCTGAAGGGCTAACTTCAAATATGATTGAGGTTAAAGCCCAAGTTATTGGCCCAGCGATTTTGGCTTTGTTCTATTTTTTATTGAAGCTCCATTTTATTAAGAGAAAGAAAAATGAATAGAAACAAAATTACTTATACATACATATATATATATATATATATATTTTTTTTTTTCAAGGAAAACCAAAAAGAAAAAAAAATTATTTTGATAAATATATATTTATTTTCTCTCGTTTTCCCAACTCAATAAAAAAAAGAAATTTCTTTCACTAATATCTTTTCCATTCTATATCTTTTTTCCCCTCAAATCCGTTATTCAAACCATAGTAGCCGAAATGGGAAGCGGAAGCGGAAAGCGCAACCAAAAAATATAAAGAGAAACGGGAAGCGGAAAATGATTAAGAAACTTAGTAGGAAACTTTTCCAAAACTCAAAGACTTTTAAGAAATTTCGTAGAGACCTTTGGAAAATTTAGTAGAAATCTTCGAAAAACTTAGTAGAGACATTTGAAAATTTTAATGAAAATCTATGCAAATAATTTCATAGATACTTAGTTAAAACTTAAGGGAAAAAATATATAAAAATTAACATTTTACGTTTCCGAAATATTTTTCAAAAGTTTCCATTAAGTATTCAAAGAGTTTTCTACAAGTTTCCTAAACGTTTCCAAAAAGTTTCCGAAACGTTTCCCCCGTGTTTCCGAAACGTTTCTCCAAATTTTTCAAATAAGTTTCGTCCCCGTCTTGGAAACGCATTTCCGCCCCCAAAGTGGATTTCCGTGCAATTATGATTCAAACATAGCTTAAATGGAAATATAAGTATCATACTTAAATTTACAGATTTGGATTCTCTCCGTTCCATGATTTAAAATGGACATCTCAATTCCATTGATTGATATATTGACAAGTCACCTAACATTAAAATGAAGAGTTTAGATGAGTTGACTTAAAATTTATTTAAAAATAAATGATTTTATAACTATATATAAGGAAATAAATTTTAATACAAAACAACATAGTTTTAATAAGACACGTGATAAGATTACATCTAGACTATTAATTATGAAATAGAGAGAATCCAAATCTCAAATTTACAAATTTGGATCATCTTCATCCATAGTTGGAATTGAAATCTTTATTCTATTAATCAATGCCCTAGATAAAGTATTATCAGTTATTTTACCAAAACTACGTCGTTTTATATTATAATTTATTTTTTTATATATAATTATAAAATTATTTAAAATTATTTTTTTTAAATATTTAAGTCAACTTATTTAAATCATTAATTTTTGTTTTAGTTGATATGTCAACACCTTAATAAATAAAATGAAGATTGTTGGAATAAAGAGGATGCTAATCCCAAATTACGGTCTCGGAATATTGAAGAGTTGGAAGGAATAACTCAAATAGTGAGCTTTCCATACATCCAAGCTGCTCGATCAAATGCCTCCCCATGCTGGTGATACCCTTCTTTCCTTCTTCCCCATGTAAGGAATCCAAACCTACAAAGCAAGGCAGGAGCTAAAGCAGAATAAAGATGACTTTCAAGACAAAAGAAGCCTTTCCTCCATTAGCGGCAGCTAATCTTTCTCATATCTGAAGTTAATCTGCATGCACTCCTCTACTTTATTCAGATTCTCATCTCCATCCTGGGCTCAAAGAACTAATCAGAGAGAGAGAGAGAGAGTTCTTTATATAAGCCTTCTCCTATCTCCTCCTGCTTCTTCACAACCACCACCTGATCTTTCATCAATTGCTAAAATGGCAAAGAACATTGGCCCCATTGTTTGCCTCTTGATCTTGCTCATGGACATTGTAGCCGGCATTCTTGGCGTTGAAGCTGAGATAGCTCAGAACAAGGTACGGATGAAAGCTCACATGCAAGGAAAGAAACAATGAAAACATGGCTAGTTTTGATGATGTAAATGAATGGTTTTTCTTTCTTTTTTTTTTTCCTTTTGTTTTGTTGGGCAGGTGAAGCATTTGAGGGTGTGGATATTTGAGTGTAGAGATCCAAGCTATCAAGCTTTCAAGCTAGGGTTGGCTGCAGCAGCACTTCTGGCTCTTGCCCACACCATTGCTAACTTGCTTGGTGGGTGCATTTGCATTTGGTCCAAGGAAGAGCTGAGCAAAGCATCTGGTAATAAGCAATTAGCAGTGGCCTCCCTCATTTTCTCATGGTACGTACATATATTCGTGTATTATACATACGTAACAATTAAGGGTGAATAAAAGAACCATATAACTCGCAAACCAAATCACATTCGGTTTTCTAGTGAGGGTTGGTTCAACTCTTAACAGAAGATCTATTCAATTCCAGATCCAAAAATTTTAATATTGACGGAATCGAATCGATCCTTAGGTTAGCGATTGGGCAAGCCCGAATCAGTCTCAGAATCGACTCACAAATTGTGTAGTTTAATTGACTTATGTCAAAATCATTGGTTATGATCATGATTTATATAGACACTCATTTGTCATTTTGCATTACAGTGATGGCAATTTCTCATAATCAATTGATCGAGTCATATATAATAAAATTAGACCCACGGACCAAACTCAAACTAATTTGAATTTTCTCCAGTTATGTTGGTTTTGTTTTGTACTATTTTGAATTTTCTCGAGTTTGGTTAGTTTGGTTTTATACTAGTGTTTGTTTCAAACTAATTTGAATTTTCTCGAGCTATGTTGGTTTTGTTTTGTACTAATTTGAATTTTCTCGAGTTTGGATAGTTTGGTTTTATACTAGTGTTTGTTTCAGTTTGAACCGGACCGATAAATGCAAGCCTCTAAAATTAGTCTTTGGAAGATTTGACCCTAACACGAGGTTTGTGTGGTGTACTAGGATTATATTAGTGGTTGCATTCTCAATGCTGATCATAGGGACACTATCGAATTCGAGGTCGAGAAAATCTTGTGGGCTAGCGAACCATCGGCTTCTGTCGATAGGAGGGGTCTTGTGCTTCTTTCATGGACTGTTTGCGGTTGCCTATTATGCTTCAGCCACCGCCACTGCTCGAAGGGACGAAGGAAAGATGAACCAACCCAGAGACCATGCTTAATTTCTCTCTATTTGAGTTGTTCTGTGATGATTCTATTCTTTTGTCCCACCAGAGATTGATTGTTCTTTTATTGTTTTGATTTGTAAACACAGCCTGCATAATGATTGTTCGAAACAGTTTGATTAGCATCTAGCAAGTTTATTTTGATATAGTAAGCTAAACCATAATGATATGATAGCAACATTTTCGAAATTATAAACCAAAACAGAGGATGTTTTGACAGAAAATGAAACTATTAGAAATAACTACACCATTCTGTACAAAAATTTCACACAAAAGTTCTGCTTATATTCCATTACTCAAATATATATAGTTAATACTGAGTTTACCACTTGTTTCAATTCTCAGCCATTCAAGAGACACGAAAAAAACCACAAAAGGGTGACTCTCAGCTTGTTCTCTTATTGAACATGAGGTATGAGGTTTAATCCCTCTTCACACTCCTTTATAGCCAACCATCATGTATGCCAAGCATGAAGTTTACATGATTGATTGATTGATGTGGAAGGTCGGCCCTACATGAGCTCAAGAGAAGAGTCGCTTGGACACTGTAGTAAATTATACACATACATATACACAACACATCACGCCCAATGAGAACAATTGAGAAGAAGAAAAACAACAATGAGAACGAGGCATGTGCTATCATGGAGTAGGAAGCTCAAAATCAAGCCGAATCAGCCCGTTATCATTCAACACCAACCAATAAGCAACAATGCAAACACCTAGTCTGCTTTGAATTGAATGCTTGTAGAACAATCCTCAATTACACTTCTCCTGTCTAAGTTTACAGATTTCTTAAGCTGGCTTGAGTCAGGTTGAGACTACTAATTTTCTCCTTAACAGACTTGAAGAGAGAGAAACCAAAGACAAAAAAATGCTATCATTCATTGTCACCACCTCAAAAAGAAATGATTTTGACTGATTTTTCCACGAGGCAAACAATCATTCCAAAACTTTATCATGGTATCTTAATTCAAGCATGTTTTTCCAAAAACACTTAGATTCCAAAAATTTCGACATTCTTTATCAACTTCAACAATCATCCAGAAATGAAAGTGTCTGCATTTCGTGCTACAACAAATAGACTGAATTGATATTTCTTCAATCTTCCCGCTGAAAGCGAGGTTTTATTAGATATGAAGCGAGCCAACAGATACTGCCTACCAAACAGAATTTCAGGAGTTCACTATTCACCTGAGATCATACCTTCATAATAACTGGTTTCTTTGATCCCCATACAGCTCCAAATAGCCAAAAGAAACTTCAAATTGCTACAGTAACAAAGTCAAACCACAGACCAGATGCACCTACGTTTTTGGTCCAGGGAGCACAACATCTCTAATAATGTTTTCAGACAGTTAGGAATATGAATAATCCAACAAGCATAAGCATCAGCATCATATAATCTCAAAAGCCTAAAAGGATAGCCACAGAAAATATAGAAGCAAAGAACGGCGGGAAAGGAAACCACTCAGTCAAAGCTAAGCAGTAATACCAAAACAAATTTAAATTCTCCATCTCATGGACCAAGGTAAGCATTAGAACTTAGATTATCTAGAAATTAAAATTTAAAAAAAATTTAAATGCTCTATCAAACTTTGGTTAAGCTACTATTCCATTCTCATATCATATTATCGAAGGATAACACAAGTAAAATTTCATCAAAACAATGCTTGAACCAGTCCACAACAATATGGATGAAAACCAACATTTAGGAGATTTTAAGTCTCCACTCAATACTGATTTTTCGTCACAAAATGGTAATGACATTTGACGAGTAGATTCATGAAAATATGATCACAATTCAGCCACCAACCAAGCAATTAGCATTTGGAGCCAAACTTGAACTGAATCATTCGTCATATCAACTCGAGGCTAACCCAAAGCAGGAGAAGCATAAAGATTATGCAGTTATGTTTTACCCTCGCCCTGAATACACTAAGGAATGTAACCATGATGTGAGGAGTGAAGCATAAAAATAAGCCTGATTTGCATGCTCACCAAATGGTAAGAGTCATTTCAAAGACCAGACCGAACAAGTCAAAACAGTAGAATGTTTTACGATAGATATCGGACCCTGATTTATGATCTATTCTTTCAAAGGAATGGACATTCCATGTAGAAATAGAGATACATATCAAGTTGACCAACATAGTGAACCATGTTTTGGAGGTAAAACCTTGTAGTGATCAAATAGAAATATGGATATATTACATATTGAATTTGAAAAGACCAATGCCAAGAAATATTATCAAGAAGATCCCGCTAAGAAAAGGTGCAGAGTTATAGAACTTATCAGGCCACAACCCTCTGTAACTCAGTAAGAAAAGTTGTTATACGAATTCTTGAGGACTTAATGATATCTATTGATTGTAAATGTCAGGGTATTCCATTCTTGGGTTGGACCATTTCCCTTCTTTGATCTTGACTTCAATAAAACCGTAAGCTCTATCTTCCGACTTCCTAGACAAGCTCCTACACCTCAACAAAATTCTACCTTATTCTAAAGAAAGGAGTCAACTAGATATTATTATTCATAAAAACCAGCAATGAAAACATATATTCTATCAAACTGAAATATTTAACAGTGATCAACTATGCAATTTCAAGTAGTCAAAGCAGACTTTTAATGACACAAATAAAATGCTTCTATCGAAATGAAAAAAGCTTCATATCTTCTCCTTTTTCCATCTATGAGTTTTTCTACTACTGGATTCATATTCCATGTACCAATAATGCCATTTTGTAATAAAATTATCTACATTCTACCTACCCATCTTGTTCTTGTAGGAAATTAAATTTAAATAATTTAAACTTCTATATGTGCATTAAATAACTTCCAGCACAAAGCAAATCTATCTTAGATACCCTTCTCTAATTTCTTCCTCAATCACTTCCACTAGAGCTTCTCAAAAAGAACTGACTACTTATTCTATATTCCAACCACACATATGTTATCCTGAAGCACGGATGTCCTGTAATCAAATTACCTTATAAAATTGGGGGTTAAATACACTGAGCACCCCTACACTTTCACCAACATCTCATTTTGGCCCCTTCATTTTCAATTGTAACAATCAACCTTTTACATTTTAGATCAAGTAGCAATGTCACCCCTCTGTGAGGTGGCCGTTTGTGGGTTGACGAAAAAATGACCATGTGATGGTCACATGATCTGTCTATAAGCACAATTACCAGTTTGCCCAAATCTTTTTGCTCTCTAGTCAGTCATGCATTGAAAACACTTTAAAAGGACTATAAAATGAATTAAACATTGATGGGCCTTTCAAATTAATATCATTAATCTATGTATAAATAATTTTATTAAAATATGAAATAGATTAAGATCACTAATTCATGTATCAAATTATTTAATTTAAATAAAAAATTAAAAATTGGACAATATAAACTAGCAAAAACCAAACAATTGAAATAAAAAAAACACAGGAAATAAATTTACAGAAAAACAAGACCACCTAAACCCACCGCCGCCACCGCTGGCCAACCGTATCACTACCTCCCCACCTGTCAGTTGGTATTGTCATTTTATCAAACAAGGTACGTACATGTTGAGCGACATCCATCTCCGTTAGATCTTGACCCTAAAACCTTGAATTCAGGCAAAGCTATAGTGGGGGAAAAGCTGTGGGGTGGGTTGCGGTGAGGGATGAAGTGGGTGGTTCTATGACAGGACCAGGCTAGTGGGGTGGGGTGGCATTGCATGGAGTGGGGCAGTGCGGTGAGGGTTGGAGTGGGTGATGGTGCAGCCTAGACTTGAGATTATAGTGAGAAGAGAAAGAGAAATGTTGTTGCAAAGAGAGAGAGAGAGAGAGAGAGGAGAGAGAGAGAGAGAGAGGGGGAGAGAGAAAGAGGGGAGAAACAGGTAGATTCCAAGGGTTAAGGGAAAATATCCCATGTGGCATGGTGGCCTTTCACATGACACATGGCATAAAGGGATTGGTTAATAAGAATTATTATATTTATTAATTATATCTATTTTTTGTTAGATAAAAATTGGAGCAATCCCTTAAGAAAACGGCATGTGATGGTTGCATGCCCAATTCCCGTCCCTTTAAGAAACAGCTTTTGATTGAGGGGTGACATTGCTGCTTGACCAGAAATATAAGGGGTTGACTCTTACATTTGAAAATAAAGGGACCAAAGTGTAAGGGTGCTCAGTGTATTTAACCCTAAAATTGGCCCTTATCCTAAGAGGTCAACTACTCAAAACACTCCAAGACACTGTTCACCATTCATCCATAGTCCATACTACTATAATTCTACAAAAATGTCCACCGTTACCGCCCCCATTTACACATGATTTTTTTCCTTTTTTGTGCCCTCCTTTATACATAATCATCGAAAATCAAGCGGCCGTTAGAAATCTCACATCTTACAAATAAACTATTCATCATTACCACTTTGAACCTTACTAACTACACATTCTTAGGTGCCTTGCTAAACATGAACTTTCAACTGCAATAACAATGGTTTTTCATTTCCAAAAAAAACCCTATAATAGCTTGTTACTTAAAGTATACCATAAAGACCTTCCTAAATATGGCCAACCCTCAACCATGACAAACACACAAGATTTGGGATTAATGTTGGCCATTGAGGAAAGCCAATTAAGAATAAAAACTCATATTTGATTCCACCAAATTTGGGCTTAATGCTTGTCAAGAAAATCATCACGACACAAAAAGGGAACCAATGCCTCGCAGAATTCCACAAACAGGAGAAATTTACAAATCTTCTACATTAAACTAAGCAAACGTCATTGGAAAAAGAAAGAAACAAGAGGACACACAGAAAGCAAACATTACAATTCTAGCAATTCTAGTGGCCAAGATCAGATAATTAAACCACACAAACGAACTTAAAAGGGTTCATGAATATACTAACTAGGCAGATGAGCATATCGTTAGCTAAGAAACATAAATCCTAAAAATTCATAATCAGCCAAATTCCTCTACAAACAAAAACAACAATCAACCTAACACCTTGTCTTATGCATCAGTCATCAACAACTCCATATCCATAGTTTACCTGACTAGAATCCTAATGCCCTGATGACTTCAGTGCTTCCAGTACTAGTTTCGTCTGCTCGCGAATCAAGTCCACCCGCTTCAAGTAAAGCTCGACTTCCTCCACCCTGAGCTTCTTCCACTTCTCCTCCAATTCTGACTTCTTAGGACCGCTAATCAACTCCAACCCATCCTTTACAATCTCCTCCTCCAAACTAGACTCACCAATGCTTCTATTAAACCGAACTGACAGTGACACCCCTGAATTTGGCTCAACCTCTGTCTTTGTTCCTTCCTTCACTTTATCCGGCGATGCAAGCCCATCAACCTTCAGCGAAGCCACACTAGCTCTTTGATTATGATTCTGATTCTGATTTTTCCTTGCTTTCCCATTAACCTTTGTGCTATCAACTCCTACGCCATCAGCTTCACCACCCCATATATTTTTCGACAATTCATAGGCTTTTTGCTCGTGGGGCTTCGAAAAAGTCCGATCCTCACCCTTTTTACCTTTGGTCGAATTGTTCTCATACTTCTTCCTCAACCTCCGGACTTTGTCTGACAATTGGGTCTTGCTAACATCAACATGCAGCGATTTCTTGATGAAATCGTGAAAAGCATTCATATCAGCCACAGGGTCGGCCCCTTTCTTCGCCGTATATTCGATCATACCCTTCAGGATCACAATCTCATCCTCTTCACTCCACAGCCTCTGAAACAACTGTTTCTTCGAATCATCTCTGCCCTTTTTTGCTGTGTCTTCTTCTATACCCCTATCCACATCGGCCGCCTTCCTCTTCGCCTTCTTCATTTCTGGAGTGCTGATGTTCTCGCTCTCCACCTTCCTTTTCACGGCGGTGGTGCTGGACTTCACCGCCGGAGTAGCCGAACTAGGCTTAGATCTAGGCTTCTTGGTAGCCTTCGGAGGCTCTTCCATGGGCTTCGAAGCAATAGGCTTGATATTCGGGTCTGCTCGGCGAGTACTGTTGGGCGGAGGATCGGATTCCGAGTCAGATTCGGACCCAGATTCGTCGGAGGATGAAGATTGAGGATGTGCTGCGGTCTGAGTGGTCTCTGGTTTCTTCGGAGCCGAGGGCTTTTTGGGTACAGCAGTCGAAGTCTTATCATCTTCTTCTTCAGATTCTGATTCAGATTCTTCTTGCTCTTGGTTTTCTTCTTCTGACCCTTCTTCTTCTTCCTCAGAGGATGACCCGTCTCGTGCTTCTGCTTCGGGTCGACGATTCTGTGCCATTTTGTTGAGAGAGAGGGGGGATAGCTTTGCTCAGCTAGGGTTTGTACAGTCTCGAAGTCGAGAGCGAGAGAGAGAGAGAGAAAGTTGTGAACTGAGGAGGTAGGACCGTAGGCAGTAGGGCGGTGGGGATTGTCAATTTTGGGTGAAAGGGAGGGGTATTGATGGAATTTTTAAAAATTCCAAGGACGAGGGAAAGGAAATAGTGGAGAAAATATATAGTGGAGCCGAGCTTAGAGTGGATCAGGAGAGCCAGTCATTTACAGCCGCTGGCTGTGAATTATTTAGTCTGGTGATGACGTCGATGCCTGAGCATCCTTTTGGTTGTTGTCTCTTAAGGCATGTTAATTGGGCCGGCCAGTTGGTTATCGTCTCCTCTACACATGTCAATTGGGCTGGGCTATTGACTTCAGATCGGATTTTATAGGCTTTCACCAAATTTCAATCAGCCCAAATTAGGTCAAAATGGGGGATGCTAGGCCCAAGCCTAGCTTATGACCCTAAGGGTGAGCTTGGGCTTAAGCTTGAGTCTTGGGCTTAGGCTTCATGCTTGGGGTTTTCAGGAAACCTTTGGGAGCGCTTAATTTTTATTTTTTAAATTAGTGATTAATTTATAAATTAATAATTAATAAGTAGCAATCACTAATGATTAAAACTAAATTAGAGAATTAGTCAACTTATGAAAATCATACAAACAAGTATAAATGATTAAACTTATAAAGTATTGACTAATGTAAACTTATATAAATTATTGAATATATAAGATATACATTTTTAATTAGTAATTGATAAATTAATAATGATTTAACTAAGTTAGAGAGTGAGTCAAACTTATAAAGATTATACAAAAATATATAAATGATTAAACGATTAAACTTATAAAGTATAGATTAATGTAAATTTATATAAACTTTTAATTATATAAAAATATACTATTACTTATAAATTTATAATTTGGACAGGCTTTTGGTGCAAGCTTGGGTTGGGCTTTTTGGGAGACCCAGCGGGCCGGGCTTGGGTTACCAAGAGTAAGGCCCAGACTCGTCCATAGGGGGGTCAAGCTTCGGCTAGGTTAGGCCCAAATTGGGTCTAGCCTTCTCGAGCGGCCTATGGGCATTAGGCCAAATTTACATCCCTAGGACTCTCTTCTCATTTTTTGAATTTGTTTTCTAAAATTTACTGAGATCCTATTTGATAAACTGGTTGGAAAATAATTTTTGTTGAGCATTTGAGATTGCTTTCGGTGAGCTAGATTTCAAACTAATTTTTAAAATATTTTTAAAATACCTTAATTTTAGAAATATACAAAAGATAAAAGAATTAAAAAAAATAGTGATAATTTAGATAGTCCTATTTTCATTTTTTAAAAAAATAAAAAATAAAAAATAATAATTTTGTTTATGAAAACACGAAAATAAAAATCATACCAAACGAACAAGAGTTGATAACTTTCTTTTGATTAATAGTAAGAATATCTATGGGTTTTTTCATAATATATTTTTTTTGTTTATCATTGGTTGATTATTGATCGCGCTCTAAAAGTACAATTATAAAACCTTAACTTGTGATTTGTTACCTTTAGTTTAGAATTGTAGATACCTATTTAGTTATATTCTAGTACTAATTAAGTCTATTTCGATTTCTATAGAAAATGGAGCTAAAAAGGTGGCTAGAAGTTGACCACTGAAGTCATCATTCGGACACCGTTTGGACAAAGATTAAAGATCCAGAGAATTGTTTTGATCACTGCAATGGTCGTTCGAACGTCACTTAATACCTTGTTTTGATCGTTCGGGCGACCATCGAAGGATTTCTCAAGGAATGAGATCTCATTGTTTGAATGTCAAAATATGCATTGTTTTGGTCATTCGGACGACCAACTGACCCAACTGCAGAATTTTTATTTCCTTGTTAGTTTAGGACTCTAAACCTAATTATATATACTTGTAATTAACCCTAAAAGGGGAGGATGTTTTTCTAGGTTTTAGAACTAGTTTAGAGTAAAAGTTTTCATAGTTTTCATTTAGTTTTCAATTCTTTTAATCAGATTACTCAGTCTTTCAATAAATTTATATAGAGCTTTATGTATTTATAATTATGATGAGTACTTAGATTCCATCTTGGGATCAATTATAAAGATCAATTGAAGATTTTGGATGAATAATGGAGGTAAACTGATTTTCAATGTTTAAATTTTCTTCTTCTTAATCATTTAAGATCAAACCCTAGATATTTATGAAAACTAAGGTGTTTGACTATGTTCATCAATACTTATGCATGCACTTATGTTCAGTACATGTAGTGCACGAATTAATGGTATGTATCTCTGATTCTAAAACTGATTCAATTTAGAGTAGATATTTACGAAAACCTAGATGTTTTATTAAGCTTAGCAATAAGTCGATGGTATGCATATTTGATTCTAAACTTGATTTATTCTACATTTGATTATTAAAGAATAATTATTTTTATAGATAAATCTTCCGAATCAAAGATTCACGATGTAGTCAATGATTTAAGTTATCAGAAACCTCCATTGAAATTTCGAGTGAAGCAACTGATTGGAATAATTGATCTTGAAACTTTTCTTTTATTAAATTCGAGCCGTTTTTTTTTTGTTGACTTTAAAATAAAAATCAATCTTTTAAAGTAATAATTATTGGTCTTTCAGAAGTAATTGGTGAGATTTTGTTTGTGATTTAAGATGAGTGTTTTAGCCTCTTCACCTTGTGAAATTGTTCCATTTAGATTGATCTCGGATTTCACTGAGTATTATTACTGCATCACAACCGCACACTGACATATATCAATCACATTATTTTGGAGTGATCAGTTTTTGGCACTGTTACCGAGGAACAAAATTTTGCACAAGTGATCGCAAGAAGGCGTGCTAGAACACGAACATTAGTCAATACAAAATTAAGCGAGTTACTTCATCCACCATCCACCACAGCGGAGGAATCGTCGGCTAAGGCCAATCGGTAACTTCGTTCCATCCCCTGTATGTGCTAGAATTTTTAAGACTTTTGTGTTTTTCTTTTTAGGGGTCTAGGTATACAGTAGTCAGGAGGCGGATTTCTAGAGGCGACCAAGCTTATTTGCTAAGTGCTTATCGGTGGTTTTGCTTTGTATACGAAGACTGCTGGTTCGGCTGGATTTTTTTTACTTTTGATTAAATCGGTGGTTATATTTTTATAGAGATTGGAGGGAAGGAAGGAAATTGTGAATTGTTTGTTACAGCAGCACGGATAGTCTCTTATGCATGCATTGCATATGTATGTCATCTTATTTTAGGGGCATTCATAATCGTCTAGTAAGAGTCGATCCTTCGCGCAAACCTTCTACCTGGTTACTTGACTCCTTTGGCCACACGTTCCATGCCTACCAGATTTACCACGTTTTTCCTTTATTGTTGACATAGGGCATATCCCTATGGTAAACATTAATGATGGCTTGAACCTACTAGGAGTGATCCCACCAGGTCTAGGCAATAATGATTACAATGAGAGAGGAAGTAACGTAGGCGATGTAGCCGCCTCATACCGAACTATGCGGGAATATATAAATCTCGCAAGGCAAACCCCAACATCATGTATAGTACTTCCCGCACACCAAACCACAATGAATTTAAAGCTGGAAATGCTACAAGTTTTGCCTACTTTTTATGGTATGGATTCTAAGAGTCCCTACACCTATTTAAAAGAATTTGAAGATGCTTACTCAATTTTTCAAGATAATTCATGCCCAAGAGAAGTCTTACTTCTAAAGCTATTTCCGTTCACTTTAAAGGATAAGGCCAAGATATGGTTTAATTCATTAAGGCCTATGTCGATCCACTCTTGGAATACATTGCAAGGGGAATTTTTGAAAAAGTTTTTCCTTGAACATAGAACTGAGGTGATTCGTCGCCAAGTCTCTCAATTTGCCCCAAGGATTGGTGAATCTTTCTGCCAATGTTGGGAGAGATATAAAGAATTGATACACTCTTGTCCACACCATGGGTTTACAAAATACCATATTATTAATACTTTCTATTCATCTTTGACCCTACAACTTAAGTAGTTTGTTAAGCCTATGTGTGATGAGACTTTATATGATAAAAATCTGGACAAGGCATCCAATTATTTTGACCATTTATCAAACTTGGCTAGAGACACAAGAGGGACCTAAAATCTTGAAGCTAGACCTAACTCACAAATTGGGGGTAAATATCAATCTCGGGAAGTATAGGAATTGCATGCTCAACTCAGTACACTTATCCGAAAACTATAGTCCGTGGAGATGAATAAAGTTAGTGAGCCACCTAAGGTTATGAGTTGCTTAGTGTGTGATAACATGGAACATGACATTGCTGTATGTCCTATCATACCAGGTTTTAAGGAGGCTTTGTATGACCAAGCTAATGCAGTTGGCCAATACCGGAGTGCAAATGATGACCAAAGGAGTAGGGGTAACCCTTACTCTAATACATATAATCCAGGTTGGCAAAATCATCCTAACCTAAGGTGGGGAAACGAGGGTCCTTCGAATCCTCAAGGCTTTCAAGGAGGGTTTCAAAACCCACAACCATTTCAACCGCAACCAAGGCCTTCCCAACAATCTGTGTTATTTTAATCTCAAGCTAATCTTGATCAACTCTCCTATAAAAGGTTGGAAGCTAACATACAATTAATGATGAATGACCAAAGAGTGCTTACTAGTAGGGTAGATCATCATACTAGATTGTTGGAGGACATTAAAAAAACATGGCTACTTTGACACAAGCTTTAACTCTAACCATACTAGGGAGATTTCCAGCCCAATCCCTACCTAACTTGACTAGACAAATACATGTCATTAAACCTAGAAATGATCCACAGTCTAGTTATGAACAAGTTAATGCAATCGCAACCCTTAAGAGTGGAAAAGTTATTGATAAAATCATTTCGCCTAAGACGGATTTCTCTAGGGTTAATGATCATGGGAAGAGAATTTAGGGTGAGCTTATGCGAGTGGGAGATAAGAGAAAGAAGAAGGAGAATGATAGAGTGAGTTTTGAAACGGTCATAGATGGGGGTATTAATGAAACATGCTCCATTCTCGAGTAGATTGCTTAAACCTAAGGATGAGCTATTAAATTTTGAAACCTATGAACTGTTTAAACAAGTAAAGATTAATATTACTCTCTTGGATGCTATTAAATAAAACCCTTCTTATGAGAAGTTTTTAAAACAACTGTGTGTAAGCACCCCATTTTTTATCGCTCGGCAATCTACGGTCCGTCCAGACTTGTACTCAAGTCAATATGGACGTATTCCAATCGAAATCAACTCTTTAAGTCAAATCCTGTCTATTTATCGCTTCACGGGCCCCGCTAAGCCCAAACGCCCCGCTAAGCCCAAACAAAGGCAAAATGATTGAAATGCCCTTAGGGGCATTGTTCCTTTCCAATTCCAAAACAAGCACATCTTTCCGAAGACGATAAGTCCCCTTTCCAAATCTAAATCAGGCACGTATTTTCAAAGACGGTAAGTCCTCTTTCCAATTCCAAACCAGGCGCGTCTTTCCAAAGACAGTAAGTCCCCTTTCCATATTTCAAATTAGGCATATCTTTCTGGAGACGGTAAGTTCCCTTTTCAATTCCAAACCAGGCTCGTATTTCCGAATACGGTAAGTCCCCTTTCCAATTCCAAATCAGGCACGTCTTTCCGAAGACGATAAGTCCCATTTCCAATTCCAATTCCAATTCCAATTCCAATCCCTCTCTCGAGACAGTTGATTCCTCGAGACAGTAACCTGATATGTTTTTCTAAACAAATCTCTTCCGAACGGTAAGTCCTTTTAAACCTGTCGACCGGGATGAGACCCCAAGTCCCCTAAATGGTAGAACAGTCCACCTTTGGCGCCTGCTAGCCAGCCAATGTAGAAATGTCTGCTTAGGCACGCCTTTCAAGAAAGTTGACTTATCAGGCGCTAAGTCCCTTTAGCAGCTTCCCGAGATCAGGCAGTCTCGGGAATGATCGCGAACCGTCAAAGTAGCAGAAATACTCGCAAACATCGCAACCGTCAGAGTAGCAGAAATACTCGTAAACAAGTTGATATAGGGAATTGCCAACAAACCCCTGTATCATGAGACCGCCGTCATAGTGGTGGAAACATTCAAAACCCAGGTCAACACCAGTGCCTTCTAGCCCACTCTAGTGAAAAATGACCAAACTGCCCTTGGGGCCATTTTTTGGCACGTTTCTCGAGAGCACACCTAAGCCCTCAGAATGATAAGTCCACCCTTCTAGATCGTCCCAGAGATGATCCGACATGATTAGGTGCCCTTCAGTCAATTTCAGGTTAATTTCGAGACTTTTCGGTCAAGATGATCATTTTGCCCCTAGGCATCCGAATGCCCTGGGAACCACACCGGCCCTAGGTATCAAATCGATTACTTCCTGAGAATGCTTTTTATAGTATTCCTAGATTTCCTTTACCTTTCCGGATCATTCCAAGTCAGTTTCGGCAAACCCGGTGCAAAATGATCGTTTTGTCCCTAGTGGGCCGGTCGCCTTTTCCGACCACACCGGCTCTGGGTATCAAACCGACAACCTTTGAGAACATTCTAAATAATGTTTCCATATCTCAAGTCTTTTTCCAGGACATTCCGGGTCCATCGCTGCAGCTTTCTGGTCCGGTTGACCGTTTCGCCCCTAATAGCCCAATCAACCTTTCTAACAAATCATGTCATCCTTTTTCAACTCCTTTGTCCCTGAGACGTTATTCTAAGAGTTTTTGTCCCTTTCCGGCTCTCCGGGTCATTCCTAGCCCCTTCAATTCATCCCTGGACTTTTCGGAGTCACTCCTAGTGAAGCCAGGCTAAAAATTGCATGGTAGTCACTAGTACAGGCGCCCAAATCTTCCCAAGATACATTGCTTGCCGACCTTAAAACTTTCCTAACTGGCTGGCACCACTAGTAGTGGCGCCAAGCCAAGAAATGGCCTGGCGCCACTTCTAATGGCGCCAAGAGGGAATTTAGCCTGGCGCCACTACAACAGGCGCCAGGTCTATCTCATCTTTATAAATACAGAGCCTCCTCCAGCATAAAAAAGGTCCGCAAACTCAGTCTGAAAACCCTAATATTCGATATACAGAACTCGTAGCCTCCCAAAACCCTAGCTTCTATAGGTTTTCCAAACCCTAGCCACCATACACAAACCTTAGCCTCCTATGCACTCATACACACCCATATACACTTATACATTGGCCTCCAACCCTCCATTGAAGACTTGGATTGCTGTAACTCAAAGCTCTCAAAGACCAAGACAAAACTCTCGAAGACTGAAGCGAAGATCGAAGAAAAAGCAAGAAGAGCAAAGCGCGCAAAGCCAAGCGAAATAAACAAGACATACAGTAGGCTTTTTATTTAAGTTTCTACACTTCCCCCGTTCTCTTCTCTCTCCTAACCCACTTGGGTTTTCTCTATTTTAATCCCCCATCTTCTTCCCCCCTTTCTTTGCATGCTTGAAACAAGGGGATTCCCGGTCCATGTGTAGGATTAGACTATTGGAGGGTCATCGTGTCAGGGGCTTTCCTTTAGTCTAACCGGAGACCACGTGGGTTCGGCCCCCTTGATTATGTGGTGAAGCTTTAACCTTGTATGTTCACGACCCCAATTTGCATTGTGCATATCATTATCTTGCATTCTTCCAAAAATCATTTTCAAACTTGTTTTCAAAACTTGCATTAAACTTGTTTTTAAAATTGCATCAAAATCTCTTTTTTCAAAATTTGTTTTCAAAATCACAATCCTAGGGTGATTCTAGCCTTTTATTGGCTAGGATTGCTTTAGAAAAGTGTTACATTTAAAGTGACTTTTATGGTCCATATTTTCAAATCTTGTTGTTTTCAAAACCACTATCCTAAAGTGGTTCTAGCCCTCTTATGGTTAGAATCGCTTTAGGAAAGTGAGATATTTTATATACTTTCTAAAAAATCTCTTCTCGAAAATCTCCTCTTAAAAATCTCTGTTCCAACATGCTTTCCATAAACTCTTTTTAAATTCCTTTCCAAAATTGTTTTAAAAAAAAACTCCCTCCAAAAATCTATTTTCCAAAACTTTTCTTTTCAAACTCCTTTCCAAAACACTCTCCTCAAAATCCAGTTTCTAAAAACACTTCCTAAATCTCTTTCCTAAAAACTCTTTCCAACAATCTCCTTCTAAAAATCTTTCCGAAAACTCTCTCTTCAAAACTCGCCTTTTAGAAATTCCTTCCTAGGATTTCCTTCCCAAAACCTCCTTTCCAAAAACCCAATTTTCAAAAACTCTTTCCTTAGAGTCCATGTCAAGCCCTAGAACCCACAATTAGGAAACCCTAATTTTCTTTTCAAAAACGTAATTTTCAATCTCGTCCCAAACCTAGGTTTCCAAAACCTCCCTTTCTACATCAAAATCATAAGTTTCCAAAAAACCTCTTCTCTACATCAAAATTATAGTCTTCCAAATTGAGGGTTTCTAAAACCTCCCTTTCCAAATTCTTGTCAAATCCAATCTTCCCTTTAGGAAACCAAATCCAATCTCCCATTTAGAAAACTAGATCATATCTTCTGTTTTTGGAAACAAAATCAAAATATCTCTTTTTAGAAACAAAATCCCATCCCTTGCTTTAGGAAATAGGAATCTCAATCCTTCCAAATCCAAATCTTTCCCAATTCAACTCCTTCCTAATCTTCTACTTTCCGAAATCTTAAGTTTCCAAAACTTGAACATAAAAATCTTTCCTAAATTTGAAAACTCAAAATTTAAATCTTTCCTAATTCAACTCTCTCCTAATTTTTTACCTTTTTAAACCATAAGTTTTCTAAAACTTTCAAATCTTTCCTTAAAAATTAAATTTTCAAATATTTTCTAATTCAACCCTTTCCTAATTCTACCCCTTTTCAAATCTTAAGTTTCCAAATCTAAGTTTCCAAATCTTTCTTAAACTCAAATCTTTCCTAATCTCAAGATCTTCTAAAACTCTAAAACGTTCTAAATCCTAAACTTTCTAAATTTTGAATCTTTCTAAATTCGAAGTTTTCCAAATTTAAAACTTTCTTAGGTTAGAACCTTCTAAACCCAAAATTTTCTAAATTCTAAACTTTTCTAAACTTCAAATCTTTCAAAATCTAAAACTTTCTTATTTTCAAAACTTCCTTATTTTCAAAACCTTTCCTATTTAAAAGCTTTCCTAAGTTGAAATTTTCTTAATTCAAAACTTTCATAAGTCAAAACTTTCCTAAACCAAAACTTTCCTAAAATGACACTTTCCTAATTTGAACATTTCCTAATTCGAACATTTCCTAAATCCAATCCTTACAAATCTTTCAAGTCCAACATTCAAGTCAAATCTTTTCTAAAATCTTTCCAAGTCAAGTACAATCCTTCTTTTTTTTCAAGTTTCTAAGTCTAGGTTTCCTAAAACCAAATCTTTCAAAACCAATCTTTTCAAATCTTCCAATCAAAGTCCAAATTTCCTACTTTTCCAATTCCAATTCCAATTCGAACTCCAATTCTCTTCCAAATCAACTTTTCTATTTTCAATCGGACTCTTGTCCGAACTACGACTGACCTGATTCTTCCAAAAGGATACGTAGACAACCCTCGTGGGTGCGGTCACAACATTTTTCAAGTTTTTATTTCCACAATATCTTTCCAAATCTCCAATCTATTTTCAAACTTCCAATTCCAAATTTCTATTTCCAAATCCCTATTTTCAATTTCCAAAACCTTCTTTCCAAATTCAAACTTCTATCTCTTTTTTTTCAAATCAAATCAATTTCTTTCCAAATCTATTTTTCAATTTTCTTTTCTTGCACTTGCATATCATGCATCATGTCTTTTTAAACATTCTTTTTCAAAGTGGATAGGATTGGTCATTTGTTAGTTGAAGACTCTCGTAGGTGAATTTAGGGTAGATAGACATGTAAGTACCGCAAGGGCGGGGTAGGGTGATGACTTAGTGCGTCTTTTCTACACGTAACCAACCTCCGAACCTAGGATCACTGTTTTCAAAGACCAAAAAGAAGTTATTTTTCTAAAAAGGGCTTAATATTTTCTAAAGGTTGCTAAATAACCTATTTTCTTAAAACCCTCTCTTAATGAGATATTTTCAAAATCATTTTTTAAAAACCCTAAGTGTTAGTCTTCGGATTATGCTTAGTTTTTTAGGTGACCTAACTCACCTTAATCAAGTTAGGTGGCGATTCCAAATGTTTTCCAAAAGCCCTTAATTCAAACCAAATTTCAATTCAAATCTAGTCGCACTCATTCTTCTAGGAGGGTGAGTTTTAACAAGAGAGTATAATATTTTTCCTACTTGTGTGTGTATTCTTCGAGTGCAAAAAATCTAGGCACGACAGGTGGCGACTCCACTGGAGACACTTAGAGGATTAGGCCATAGTCATGTCTTTTTACCCTTCACCCATGTAAAGTCTTCAATTAACTTGTTCAATCCTAGTCACTTAAATTTTCAAAACCAAATTTTCAAAATTATTTTCAAAAAACATGCATTTATTCATATTATCTTGTATTAAGTTTGGCATTCGCATACTAACTCTTGCATCTTTGTTTTGTAGGTACACATTTTGTTTAAATTTTATTAACTGCCATGCATGAATGTGATGAACAGGATGAATGGGAGTTGTTGGGCTCTTTCCTCCGCTTTCAAAAATCACACACACACTGCACGTGCACTTGCATTCTGCATACTTGCATTATTACCCTAATATGTCCTTTCTAGTTAGAAAGGGGGAACGGTATATTGGTTGTGGGTAAGATGCTGCATCAGTTTTTTCACCTACGGCCTCTTGATGGTTCCCCCGCTCATCTCACCAACTGATCATGGCACCACCTCGGGGAGTGGGCCTAGGTTTGAAGATCCGGGGACCGAGCCTTGTTAGGACTCATTAGTCAACCCTCAACCTCATGCTCATATAGACACCATGCATAGCCGAACCTCTGCCAGATTTAAAACACATGCACTGTTTTCCAAAACCATGGAGGAAAGGGCGACTACTCTTATTTTCATTTATACTTGTCTATTCCTGCTGTTATAATGACTGTCTTCTTACTGTTGTAATGATTGTCTAACTGCTCATGCATGCACGTTTACCTTGCTATTGCATTCTCTCTCCTTATACTCTTTGCATATCCATGTCCATGCATTCAATATCCCATGTCAAGACAAGAGTTCCAAGTAACTCAAGTCACTGCATCTTCATGCATATGATCAACCCTTCGAGAGTGACACCTAGTTCACTCTCCCTTGTATTAAACCTACCTAAACTCTAAGGGTTCCCACGTAACCCTAAGGACTCATTGTATGCATCTTAATTCATTCCATAAGAGGGGCCTCAATCCTTCAATGCTCACGGAGATAAGATTGCCAAGAAGACAAGGGGAAATCGGTCAACAAGATCTCTCAGCGACCTCCCCAATATCAAATCCGACGAAGGCGAATCCAAAGACTCAAGAGTAGTTTAAGTTTTTCCTTTATAAAACTAGATAGGTGGAAGTCCTAAGGAAAATGCTCCCTTCCCCCTGTTGAAATTTATTTCAATTCTTTTGTAGCTTAAACATAAAATTCAATGTACCTTTTTTTTTTACTTTTGCGAATGAATGCACAGATGGCTGAAGGTTCCCACTTGACGATAAGGTATCTGCATACAGGGGCAAATCTCCTATCTTCGAAAGTAAGCCAATTCACCATGTTTAGTTTTCCTCCTAAAGAGGGATACCCTAAAGCATACACTGCATAAAGACTTGGCAAGATAAAACATTGACTCTTTTCCTTTGTTGGTTTTAAGTACCTCCCCTCGTTCCCCCTATCATTATGGCCAAATGCTCAGAAACACTCATGGAATCACTTACACTCGACACCTTAACTCTACTACTAGCAGAAGCGAAAGGAGTCAGACACAGGATGACTAAAATGGAAGACATACTCTCTTCACTCTTACCCTATGCAACCCATCAGCAGGCAGAATCTTCACAGGCTCAGATCCATGAGGAACGAAAAAGGATGAGGAGGGAAGTCCAAGACCACACCCATACCATTGCTCACCAATAACATCCCCATGCCGTTTGCAGTATTCCAACATCTCTCAAACCAACCTTTAACCACACCCTTGAATCCTATAATCTATCCTATGATTACCAGTCCCACCCGCTTAGTCTCGACACCGAAATTTGTCCCACTTTGAAACATAAAGCCTGAAACCCCTTCAATTTCTAAACCACCGACCCAATAGCCATCAAATCAGAACTTGATCCCCGACCTGTTAGGTCATCTAGGGCGCTTAGGCGAGCAAGACCAAAAGATCGAGTTTTCACTAAACTCGCTTGCACCCAAACCGCAGCTTACTTTGATCTTCTCGCCGCGGGATATTTGAAACCGATACCCCCTCGACCGTGACCTAACCCTCTACCACCCTCTTTTAACCCAAATGCATACTGTAAGTACCATTCAGGTGGCCAAGGACATAATACCGAAGAATGCTTGACCCTCAAACTAAGATTCAGGACCTGATAGATGACAAGACTATTAGCTTACGATCAACGAGTCCTTCACCAGACCCCACTGTCAATCCCATTACAAAATTTGGTAATGACAAGGTTTGGTTCACTACATGCCAGGAGATATATTACAAGGATGGGGAGGAAGTAGAATACGAAGATATGGAACAGGGTCATACCTAGTTACGATGCAACCCCGATAAAATGTCGACCCCTAAAGAAGAACTCACATATGAATCTGTGAAGAAAATTGACCAGGAGTTGTCCAGACTCAGTAATAAGAATCCCCCATTTTGTACATCTGAGGAACGCCGAGCCACGGCTGGACACCAGAGCAGAAAACCTCGAGCTCGACCTATCAAGTTAGAAAAAGACGAGTCGCCCGAGTGGTTTGTTAGAGAAACCATGAAGCAAACAAATGAAGGCAAGATGGTCAAGAAAGTTGACAATTATGTCATCGCCACCAACTCACTTGGAACTCCAGGAGAAGCATCCATTTATCCTGCACTGGCTGAGAATCTCAACCGTGGATGGAACGAGGATGGGGGCATTGTCTTGAGGCCCTACTAAAATAGGAATCCCATCAAAAGTGTACAAGAGAGGGGTGTTTACACCCACTTTCTTTCTATCCCTTTTACTTCCTGTCTTTAAATTGATGTTTACATTTCATTTTTGCTTAAGAACTCTATGCTTTCCATAAAAATTATAATAATAATCAAATGATAGTCTTTTGTTCACTGCTGCTATCTTATATGTCTCTCATGAATAGTAACTACTTCCTCTGCAAGGGGCATGGTGTATCTTATGGAATGATCCGACTTGATGGGATGATAGCATGAGTTAACCACTTACCAAATGGTCAGTTTTCCAAAGAGATAGAGGATAAGGATGAGTGAGGATACTACCCAAAGGCAATACTTACAAGACACCGAAGCTAAGCGATGTGTGGTCAGTTTATCAAAATGAAAAGGAGCCATCTTTCACTTTCCCACATATAATGAATAAATAACTAAATAAATAAACAAATGTGCTTATATTCCCTTTGCTTAACCCCTAGTGCCTCGTGGAAAGCGAAAATCTTCTTTGTCAACCTCAGTCCAAGACTGTCCTCCCCACACTGGGGCAGACAATAGTTGAGAACTCTAGAAATGGTATCCATCTTCTATCATATTAGGACAGCAGTGAAAGCTCTGTAGGTCAAGCAATCTAATTCAAAGTGAAGAGCGGCCCTCATTTCATTTCCCATATAGTCAAAAGTAATCCCTTGCCAAACCTATTGAGCTATATATCTTTTCTTAACAAAACCCCAACCTAGGGATCACTGCTTACATTAGGTTAGATTGAACTGCCAAGGAAAAGGTCTAAGAAAAAAGGGTCGAAGAATTATTCGTTTCATAAAAGAAAAGAAATGACAAAGTGAAGGAAAAGAATTGCCAAGGGGCAAGAGGCCAAAAAAAAAAAAAACCAAAGGGAAGGCCTGAAGAAGTCCACAATTGTGCCACAATAAGAGGAAAAGAAAGTCATGTTTATCACAAAAAAAAGCATGTAGAAAGGGTGAAATAGAAGAGTCATTTTCACCCTGAAAAGTATGTAGCAAAAGCAAGAAGGAAATTTAAAGGTGATCTTAGGCTACAAAGAAACCCAATGGAAACAATAAGTTCGAGCCTTTACTCTTTCTTGCTAAACCCCAAAATCATGGCCTACATTACAACCCTAGTAAAGTCCCCTCTGATTGAAAATGGATTGCTTGATCTAGATGAGCTGAACACGCTGCCAAAGCCAAGAAAGATGCTAGCCCTACGGAGAAAATAGTCAAGGACGATATGGATATAAACCCTACTGAAAACAACATCGAATTTGGGCCTATATATCCTGTTGTTTTGAAAACCCTATAACCTAGCCCACATTACGGTCCTAAACAAAGTCTCCTCAGATTGAAAGGATTGGCCACTTATCGCTCTGCTAAAGTTCAGGTAAGCTATTGCTAAAACCTCGAGAGTCGAGAGTTTCAGCCCAGTCATCCCATACACTAACCCTGGAACAGAGAATCGGAGAGGGTCAAAAGGTTAGGAAAGGTTCGAAGTGCTATCAACCAAACAAGGTAGGGTTTAGCCAGAGGGGAGCTAGACCTCCGAAAAGAAAGAAGTTACCATTCCAAAGATGCCAAGTTCGACAACACCCCTTGTCATTCTGTTAGCTAATGTATTTCTAACATGTGCATATGTATAAAAAATAAAAAATAAATACATAAATACATAAATAAATAAATAAATAATAAATAAAAAAATCAGCATGAGTTTTGCACACATAGGGTATAACTCCATGTAAAAAACAGATGTCACCAACATCAACTAATGTAGTAGATATATAACAACATCACCCATCACATGCATCTGATCATATGCCTAGCTGTAAAGATCATAAATATTTCTGTCTATCCATACTTCTAAATACCATAAATATCCATCCTTGTACATAGCTTACAAAATAAAAATGTGTAACATAAATACATCTCAGGGATAAGGGGCAAAAGAAGATCAGAGTCTCCACAAGGGGCATCGAACATATACTTTAGTGGAGCTCCTGCTGACCGGAACTCCTCATGAAACTGTCGCCAGTGTCGCTCTCTGAGATAGGACTCCCAAGTGTCATCACTGAGAAAAGCAGCTCTTGACAGGGACAACGGGACCAAGTATCGGACTATCTCATAATGAACTGATCCAATAAAGGGCCGCCAAGTCACATCCTTTGCCTCGAGTGCGAAAAATCTGAGCGCGACACTGTGTATAATCAAGCACAAGCTTCGTGTACAAAAAGAGGTTGTTTTGACTGAGCAAGTTAGTGTTATTTTATAACACAATGCCTTTATTAAATACAAGGACCCAGGATGTCCTACTATGTAATGTATTATTGGGAAGCATAAAATTGGACAAGCTTTATTTGATCCAGGGGCTAGTGTGAATATACTCCTACATGTAGTATACGAACAATTGGGTCTTGGTGAGCTTACACCTATTAGCATTACCCTTCAGCTTGCCGACCAATCTCTAAGAATACCTAAGGGAGTTGTGGAGGATGTGTTGGTCAAAGTGGATAAGTTTTATTTTTCGGTTGATTTTGTTGTTTTGGACACACTGCCTCATGATAATGTTAGCACTATAGTTCCAGTCATCCTAGGATCATCCATTCCTTGCTACATCTAATACTTTGATTAACTGTAGGGTGGTGACATGAAACTTTTATTTGTTAATATGATTTCAGACTTTAATATCTTCAATAGTATATTTTTGGGGACTGAGATTAATAATGATAAACTTTTTGGTATCAACATGGTCCAAACACTTATGACTAATTCTTTTGAATTCTCTGATTTTCTTAATGCATTACAAATATGTTTCCATGATATTTCGGAGCATCAAGTTACTGAAAATTCTAAAATTACACACGATTCTTTGATGGACCCGTCATGGGTGTTAATTTTAATGGCTAAAATGTTCAACTTAGGGGCCATGTCTCATGGTGGTATTAGATAACTTTCTGATTTATTCACAGTCTGTGTAGTGTATAGTAGTAGAGTAGTTTAGGTGTCTAGAATCAATTTAGTTTTTTTTTTCTTTTTTTCTTTTGGGTAGTTTTGTTTGAGTCTTTGTTTTTTCCTAGTTGGGGGGTACCCTTGGGTATCTTGGTTTTTGTTCTCCCTTTGATCATTGTTCATGGGCTTTGTTTTCATGCATTGAGAACATTGCATGACTTTAGTTAAGGGGAGAGAAGTAGTTTTGTTTTATTTGTTAAAATTAAATAATAAAAAAATTAATAACCAAAAAAAACAATAATAATGTGTTTTTTTTTTTATATACTTCAAACCTTGTTATGCTCTCTTGATTAGTTTCAGTTGCTGATTCATGATTGATTATCTTTTGGACACTTAAATTGCTTTGGTAAAGGTTTCAGTATCATATGGTTCAAGTATCGTGGTTTGTATCTCTGACACATTTATCCACGTTTTTATTGCTTAGTATTATCATTGTTGGATGTGTTGAGGATTACATTATGAGGAACCATATCTATATTCATGCCAATGCACTTATGATATCGAAGATACTTTGAGTTATGTATTAGACTAAGTTTGAGTTCATTGTTGATTCACTTTGTTATTGTAACACATTACAAGTTTTTGTCATAAAATCATTATAAGAGAAAGATTACAACATTATGTACTAGCATGCTATATAATATCTTATGTTGATATTTTTTACATGTATATTCTTAAAAGGTGGAGATTGTACCTTGTGACTTTTAGAGCCAAATTATCTTCTTTGTGAGTTGATTTACATTTACTGAAGGATATTTTTATTGATCTTTCATTTTCAATGTCTTTGTTATACTTGATTTTTGATTCATATGTTGGGTAGTAGTTAAAGGTATTAACATTTATACTCTCTTGAATTTTTAACTTTATGTGTTTCGGATGTTAGGTTGAGGTCATTCTATTCCTTTTGAGCCATTCATGTCTAGTTTCTCTTTCTTGATATTCATAGGCTTATGATCTTTGAAAAAACATATCAATGTTGAAATACTCCTTATGATGAAGGGTGAGATATCATTGCTTGTGAAAGCTTAAAAAAGCTGAAGATATATGCAATTAAGAAGAAAGAAAAGAAAAAATTCAAATGAAAAGGAAGGCGGATAAAAAAAAAAAAAGCAAAGGAAAAATAATATACAAGTGGAGGAAGATGAAAAAGAACAAATTGCTCTTTTGATGTTTTAGTGACATTTACTCTATCGATGAGCTTTCCATGGAGAGACCCTTGTGTTTCATGTTTTTGTGAGTGTATGCTCGGTAAGAATTCAGATCAAAGCATAAATGATATAACTGCATGAATTTAAGGTATTTGAGTTATATGTCATCGCTAGTATGCTCTTATGTGATTCTTTCTTATATGCTTTATGCCTTTACCTTGCATGATTCATAATTTAGGGAGGATTGAGAGTTTTCTTAAATGGAGTTATGTATGCCAGATGTATTCTTATTATTTTTCACATGACATGAATAGATGGTTATTGGTACCATCACTGCAAGCTCTTACGAAATACTTCTCGTCCACTAGAGGTAACATAAGGGTTTAAAGACTTGAAACATATGCTAAATGCACTTATGACTCCTACGAAAATGGAGATTATCTTTTTGGTTTTTAGTATTTTGCTAGAGATTAGCAAAGAGCTAGTTGGGGGGTGTGATTGCACTCCAAAAGTGTAATTATAAGACTTTAACTTATGCTTTGTTACCCGTAGGTTAGGATTGTAGATATCTCAGTAGTTATATTCTAATACAAATTAAGTCTATTTTGATTTCTATAGGAAATGGAGCTCAAAAGGTGGCTAAAAGTTAACCACTGAAGTCATCGTTTGGACACTGTTCGGACGAAGGTTAAAGATTCAAAGAGTTGTTTTGAACACTGTTATGGTCGTTTAAACGGCACTTCATACACTGTTTTGGTCGTTCGGACAACCATCGAAGGATTTCTCAGGGAATGAGATCTTGTCGTTCGAATGTCAAATATGCACTATTTTGGTTGTTTAGACAACCAACTAACCCAACTACAAAATTTTTATTTCCTTGTTAATTTAGGATTCCAGACTTAATTATATATACTTGTAATTAAACCCTAAAAGGGGGAGGATGTTTCCTAGGTTTTAAAACTAGTTTAGAGTAAAAGTTTTTATAGTTTTCTTTCAGTTTTCAGTTTCTATAATCAGATTACTTAATCTTTCAATAAATTTACATAGAGTTTTGTGTATCTATAATTATGATGAGTAGTTAGATTCCATATTATGATCAATTGTGAAGATCAATTGAAGATTCTGGATGAATAATGGAGGTAAACTAGTTTTCAATGTTTAAATTTTCTTCTTCTTAATTCTTTGGGATCAAATCCTAGATATTTACGAAAACTAGGGTGTTTGACTATGTTCAACAATACTTATGCATGAACCTGTGTTCAGTACATGTAGTGCACGACTCATAGGTATGCATATTTGATTCTAAAACTGATTCAATCTAGAGTAGATATTTACGAAACCTAGATGTTTAATTATGCTAGGCAACAAATCAATGGTATGTATCTCTGATTCTAAACCTAATTTATTCTGCGTTTGATTGTTACAAACTAGTTATTTTTATCGCTAAATCTTTCGAATCAAAGACTCACAACATAGTCAATGATTTGAGTTATTAGAAACCTCCACTGAAATTTCGGGTGAAGCAACTAATTAGAATAACTAATCTCGAGACTTTTTTTTTTTATTAAATTCAAATAATTTTCTTTGTTTACTTTAGAATAAAAATCAATCTTTTAAAGTAATAATTTTTGGTCTTTCAAAAATAATTGTTGATATTTTGTTTGTGATTTGAGATGAGTGCTTTAGTCTCTTCACTTTATGGAATTGTTCCCTGTAGATCGATCTCGAACTTCACCGAGTATTATTATTGCATCACAACCGCACACTAGCGGATATCAATTGCACTATTTTGGAGTGATCTATGGGTCAAAATAATGAGGTCCAATACAATAAGATCGGGCCCATCTAAGAGCATGTTGCCGACCCTAGCCATGAGGGGCCTAAACACACTAGTACTCAAATGAAGGCCCCAGCAGTGGTAAATTTAGCCTAGGTCCAGCAAAGACCAAGTCGGCTAAACATATACAAGTTTATTCTTAAAAAGACTAGGATACTAAATAAATATGCAAAAGTGATTAGCTCCTACTAGAGACAAAACACAATTTCTTAAGGTATTATGGCATTTCGAAGATTATAAATACCCCATACCGCAAAGGTATAAGGTACGTTCACTTGAGTTCTAGCTCTTTATATTTTATTCGATTCATTGTGATTAAGCTTGCTAATTTAATTATCAGAGTGCCTTCGGCCCAAAGAGGGTCAAGCCATTCTCATTGTTTTCTTCTCTTGCAGTTTGCTCGTGCTTGTTGAGTTGGTTTGAGAATTCAGCCAAGCTTTCTTAAAAATTTCACCTACAATTGGCACCGTCTGTGAAAAGGTCTACACAATGATAAGTACCAGCTATCTCAGAGGAGGAGTCGATCTAACCAATAGGGAGTTAGAAGACAGCCATGATGTACGTAGTCAAGATGACACTTACCATTCAAGTTGTTATGATGATGATTTAGTGCGAATTCCGAGATGACGTTTTATTAAGTCAGAGATACGATTCTTTGGAGGTAACCAGCGAGAAGGACAAGAGGGTCTAGGACAGGCTCTGCAGTATGCCAGAAATCTGAACTGCCAAAGGAACTACCGCAGAACCTGAATCCATCACCTTCCAGTGGCCACGTGCCTAGCAATCTATCCCTTCAAGCAACTCAGTGGGAACTCTTGTAACAGGACGAAAGGATCGCCTAGCTTAGGTGAACGATTAAAGCCATAAGGGAAGCGATTGCTGGAAGAGATGGACGATTGCCCAATAGATCCCTAGATTAGCAACAGAAAAGGATGATGAATTCAAAAAACACGAGCCCCCCTACTGCACGCTTAACAGGGAGCTATACTTCCAGCACTGGGCACTACATGGACCAACGAGAAGATCAACATCCTCAAAGAAATCGGACACCTATAAGAGATCTGTTAAGGGTCAAACCAGAGCAGCAGCATTGAGACAAGTGGTTGAATGATTGGCTTAATAATAGGGATAAGCACCATAAGGGACGAACAGTCCAGGATATTGCCAAAAGAGCCCTTGACCAGATTACTTCCACCCCCTTTACAAAAGAGATTAAGTCCTGTCGACCTCTTAGGAAATTCACTCCGCCAAAGTTTACTCCTTATGATGGGAAGACGGATCCAATTACCCATGTTCAGCACTACAAACAAATGATGGCACTTTGGAGTGAGGATGAGTCTCTTATGTGTCAAGTTTTCCCGTCAAGCCTGGGAAAGGTGGCCTTATGATAGTTCGACAAACTGCAGTCCAGATCAATTTCAAGCTGGAGACAACTTGTCGAGCTATTCACCAACCGTTTTATAGCAAATAGTAAGCAACCTAAAGAGGTTGACTACTTGCTAACCCTACAGAAGAAAGATGAAAACTGGTTATGAGCATACACAAGGCACTACTGGGAGGTTTACAATGAGATAGAGGACTGCAACAAGCAGTTGGCTATGGTGCAATTCAAGATCGGCCTTCTCAGGGAGCACCAGCTGAGGCAATCCCTCATAAAGAAACCAGTCACTCGAATATAGGACCTTATATTAAGGATCAAACAATATGCACGGGTGGAAAAAGATGATGCTCACGCGATATAGGAAAAGGACGGCAAGAAAACTGAAAAGAAATAAGGCCATTAAAGCAAGCAACCTAGACGTGGGGAAAACAACAATAATTGAGGCAAAAAGACGATAGAATGGGTCAAGACAATCTTCAAGGACCCAATTTACAAGATTTTTTTTCCCAAATATGAGATAAGCCTTTTTTTAAGTGGCCCCCAAAGTTGGAGGGGACCCCACCGCCTAAGACCAAAGAAAGTTCTGCTCCTACCACAGGGAAAAGGGTCATCAGACGGAGAATTGCAGAAATCTTAAGAACGACCTAGACGAATTGGCAAAAGCAGGACATCTTGAGGACCCAATTTACAAGATTTTTTTTCCCAAATATGAGATAAGCCTTTTTTTAAGTGGCCCCCAAAGTTGGAGGGGACCCCACCGCCTAAGACCAAAGAAAGTTCTGCTCCTACCACAGGGAAAAGGGTCATCAGACGGAGAATTGCAGAAATCTTAAGAACGACCTAGACGAATTGGCAAAAGCAGGACATCTTGACTAGTACATCGACCGGGAAAAGACAAAGCAGGAGACTGAGCAGATAAAGCAGGAAGGCATTCCGCAGAGGGAAGTCAGAGCAGAACCTACCCGGGTAATCAATGTTCTCCATGGATCAGCAGGGTCAACAACTATAAACCCTCACAGATACCGGGTAGAGAACCAGAAAGCTGTACGCTTTAAGGAGGTAATGTAGTTGGAGGCCCCAAACAAAAAGGCTAAGGTTGGCAGTAGTTCTGAGGCCATAACCTTCATCGATAATGACTTAGCTGGAGTACAACTGCCCCACAATGACGCGTTGGTGGTAACGCTGCGATTGGGGAATTATGATGTCAAGAGGATGTTAGTTTATAAAAAAAGTTTATTCAAAGTCATATACTGCGACCTTTTCAAGAAATTACAATTAAAGGATTCCGATCTTCAACCATCCTTGAACCCCTTAATCGAATTTAGCTCGGACCCAGCCTTGCCGCTGGGAAAGGTAACAATCCCAATAACTACGGGAAGGATCACTATCCAGACAGAATTCCTAGTGGTTAATGTGCCCTCCCCTTACAACGCAATCATGGGTCGGATATGGTTGCACCTCATAAAGGCCATACCTTCTTCCTACTACTAGCTGATCCGTTTCCCGATCCTAGGAGGAGTAGAGGAGATGAGAGGAGATTAAGTAGTAGCTAAACAGTGCTTCCTAATGGCATGTGTAATAAAGGAAAGAACGGGCAAGGTTCAGATGATGGAGCTCCACAATGACATGCCCACGATTGATGATGTCGGGATGTCACCAGAAAATAAGGCCGTTGAGGACCTTGAGAAAGTTTATATAAATCGGCATGACGAGGAAAAGTAATTTGTTCTCGGCACCTCGCTGCCCAAATCTGAGGAGAAATCATTGATTAATCTATTAACAGAGTACATTAAAATCTTCACTTGGACACCATACGACATACCAGAAATTGACCCAGTTGTAGCTTGCCACAAACTTAGCATGGACCCATAGTGCCGACCTGTGGTCCAGAAAAGGAAAAGGGTAGCTACTCAACATGTGGATGCAGTGATTGAAGGAATTGACAGGCTTCTTGAAGCAGGGACAATAAGAGAAGTCTACTACCCACACTAGCTCTCCAACATGGTGGTGGTAAAGAAGAAGAACGACAGGTGGAGAGTTCGTGTTGACTTCACTGACCTGAATAAAATATGCCTCAAGGACCTTTTCCATCTTCCAAAGATCAACCCGCTTGTAGATGCAACAGCTAGATTTGAAAGTATGAGCTTCCTAGATGTCTATCGCAGGTACCACCGGATCCCGCTCCACGAAGAGGACCAAGAAAAAACTGTCTTTATCACCCCAAGGGGCATCTTTTATTACAAGGTCATACCCTTTGATTTGAAGAATGCAGGTGCCACCTATCAGAGATTGGTCACCAAAATGTTCAAGCAACACATCGGCAGCACCATCGAAGTATACATCGATGACATGGTGGTTAAAAGCAAAATTGACAAGCTACACTTGGCCAATCTAAAGGAAGTGTTTGGCATCCTCAAAAACTATAAGATGAGGCAGAATGCCTCTAAATGCGTCTTCGGGGTAAGCTTTGGGAAGTTTCTTGAATTTTTGGTCATGCACAGGGCGATTGAAGTAAATCCACATCAGATAAGTGCCATCCAAAACATCCAGGCCCCCACGAAATATCAGAGAAGTCCAGAAGTTTACTAGAAGGGCAGTGACCCACAACCAGTTCATCAATCGATCCTCAGATAAGTGTCGGCCATTCTTCTAACTTTTTAAAAAACGAGAGCAGTTCAACTTGAGTCCTGATTGTGACCAAGCTCTTACTAACCTGAAGAAATATTTGGCCCAACCACCACTACTTTGTACTTTGCTCAAACATGAAGAACTTTTCCTCTATCTAGCTGTATCAGACCACGCTGTAAGCGCCGTCCTACTTCGTTAGCAAGACAGGCAGCAGAGGCTAGTCTACTACGTCAACAAAACTCTTCTAGGGGCAGAGAGCAGGTATCTGCCACTGGAGAAATTGGCCCTAGTGTTAGTAATGGCGTCACGTAAGTTGGTGCACTATTTCAGGGCCTATACCATTAACGTCCTTACGGACCATCAGCTTAAGCCACTCCTCAAAAGAGCAGATTTCTTGGGAAGACTAGCAAAATGAGCAGTAGAGCTGGGAGAGTTCGACATCAAATTTCAATCTAGATAGGTAGTAAAATGTCAGGTATTTGTTGATTTTATTACAAAATTTTTTGTTAAACTACCCCAGAAAGCCAATCAGACCCCTGATGCCAATCAAACCAATGGCAACCCCCCCCCTTAGAATTGTGGGAGATTGATGATCATTGGAAGCTATTCGTCAATGGAGCATCCAATGACAGGGGGGTAGGATTGGGCATAGTCATAATCACGCCAGATGGCATGGCTATCGTGACCAGATTTTTCGCACTCAAGGAATACTCACACAAGCGGGAAAAATACTGTACTCTCTCGTTAGAACTCACCCTCCTAGAAGAATGAGTGTGACTATGTTTGAATTGAAAAATTGGTTCAAATAAAGGGCTTTTGAAAAAGATTCGGAGTCGCCACCTAACTTGATTAAGGTGAGTTAGGTCACCTAAAAACTAAGAATAATCAGAAGACTACACTTAGGGTTTTTGGAAAACGATTTTGGAAAACATCCTCAAGAGAAGGTTTTTTAGAAAACAGGTAGTTTAGCAACCTTTTGAAAACATTTAGCCCTTTTTGAAAAATAACTCCTTTTTGGTCTTTGAAAACAGTGATCTAGGCTCGGAGGTTGGTTACGTGTAGGGAAGACGCCCTAAGCCATCACCCTACCCCGCCCTTTCGGTACCTACATGTCAATCTACCCTAGATTCAACTATGAGAGTATTTAATTAACATATGTTCAATCCTATCCACTTTGGAAAACAATGTTTAAAAAGAAACTAACATGATGCACTGTAAGCACCCCATTTTTGACCGCTCGGCAGTCTACACTCCGTCCAGACTTGTTTTCAAGTCATTATGGACATATTCCAATCGAAACCAATCCTCTAGTCCAAATTCCGTTTTTCCATCGCTTTGCGGGCCTGTCAGGCCCAAATAGAGGCAAAATGACCAAAATGCCCTTAGGGGCATTGTCCTTTCTTATTCCAATTCCAATCCCTCTCTCGAGACAGTTTATTCCTCGAGACGGTCCGAGTAGCAAAACTACTCACCAAACCGTTAGAGTAGCGGAAATACTCACACCGTTAGAGTGGCGGAAACACTCAAAACCCAGGCACGTCTCTTCGGAGTCGGTAAGACCCCTTTCCAATCCCTCTCTCGAGACAGTTTATTCCTCGAGACGGTTCCAATCCAGGCACGTCTCTTCGGAGACGGTAAGACCCCTTTCCAATCCCTCTCTCGAGACAGTTTATTCTTCGAGACGGTCCGAGTAGCAAAATTACTCACACAACCATTAGAGTAGCGGAAATACTCAACCCCGTCAGAGTAGCGGAAATACTCAACCCCGTCCGAGTAGCGAAAATACTCACACCATTAGAGTGGCGGAAACACTCAAAACCTAGGTCAACACCAGTGGCTGTTAGCCCACTTCAGTGGAAAAGGACTAAACTACCCTTTGGACCTTTTCCGAGACTTTTCGGTCAGGATGACCATTTTGCCCTTAGGCATCCAAACGCCCCGAGAACCACACCGGCTCTGGGTATCAAACCGGTAACCTCCTGAGAATACTTTTTATAGTGTTCTCAACCTCCCCTTCTCTTTCTGGATCATTCCGAGTCAGTTCCGGCCAACCTGATACAAAATGACCGTTTTGCCCCTAGAGGGCCGGTCTCCTTCTTTGACCATACCAGCTTTGAGTATCAAACCGGTAATGTCCCGAGAATACTTTTTATAGTATTCTCAACCTTCCCTTACCTTTCCGGATCATTCTGAGTCAGTTCCGGCCAACCCGATACAAAATGACCGTTTTGCCCTTGGAGGGCCAGTCTCCTTCTTCGACCACACCGGCTCTGGGTATCAAACCGGTAAGGTCCCGAGAATACTTTTTATAGTGTTCTCAACCTTCCTTTACCTTTCCGGATCATTCCGAGTCAGTTCCAGCAAACCCGGTACAAAATAACCATTTTGCCCCTAGTGGGCCGGTCTCCATTTCCGACCACGCCGGCTCTGGGTATCAAACCGGCAACCTCTGGGAACATTCTAAATAATGTTTCCAGATCCCACGTCTTTTTCCGGGACAATCCGGGTTCGCCCCGGCAGTTTTCCAGTCCGATTGACCGTTTTGCCCCTAAAGGTCCGGTCAGCCTTTCCGACACATCTTATCCTCACTTTTCAAGTCAAATACCTCCAGGACACTATTTTAAGTGTTCCTGCTCCTTTCCGGCCTTCCGGGTCACTCCCGGCTCCTTCAAATCATTCCCGGACTTTCCGGAGTCACTCCTAGTGAAGCCAGGCTAAAGTTTACATGGTAGTCACTAGTACAGGCGCCCAAATCTAGTCAAAGATACGTTGCTTGCCGACCTTAAATCTTTCCTAATTGGCTGGCGCCACTCCTAGTGGCGCCAGTGTAAATTTTGCCCTGGCGCCACTACAACAGGCGTCAGGCTTGTCCAACTTCTATAAATACAGAGCCTCGTTCAACGTGAAGGGGGTCTGCAAACTTAACCTAAAAATCTTATATTTCGATATACAGAGCTCGAGCACCTCCTAAACCCTAGCCTCATAGGTTTTCCAAGCCCTAGCCACTATACACAAACCCTAGCCTCCTATACACTCATACACTCCCCTATACACTCATACACTAGCCTTCAACCACCCTTCGAAGACTTGAAGAGCTGCCATCTAAAGCTTGAAGACAACTCTTGAAGATTGAAGGTGAAGATCAAGACAAAGACTGAAGACCGAAGACTGCACGGCGCGCAAAATAAACAAGATACAAGGTAGGCTCCCTCTTTAATTTTCCGTACTTCCCCCCTCTTCTCTCTCCAACCCACTTGGGTTTTCTCTATTTTAATCCCCCATCTCTTTCCCCCCCTTTCTTTGCATGCTTGAAACAATGGGATTCCCGGTCCATGTGTAGGATTGGACTATTGGAGAGTCACCGTGTCGGGGGCTTTCTTCTAGTCTAACCAAAGACCACGTGGGTCCGGCCCCCTTGATTATGTGGTGAAGCCTTAGCCTTGTATGTTCACAACCCCCAAATTGCATTGTGCATATCATAGTCTTGCATCTTCCAAAATTCGTTTTCAAAAAGTTATTTTCAAAAATCGTTTTCAAACTTGTTTTCAAAATTGCATCAAAATCTCTTTTTCAAAAACTTGTTTTCAAAACCACAATTCTAAGGTGATTCTAGCCTTTCCATGGCTAGGGTTGCTTTAGGAAAGTGTTATATTAAAAGTGGCCTTTTGGTCTATATTTTCAAACCATTGTTTTCAAAACCACTTTCTTAAAGTGGTTCTAACCCTCTTATGGCTAGAATTGCTTTAGGAAAGTGAGACGTTTTTAATCCTTCTAAAAACTCTCTCTTTTCAAAAATCTCTTCCTAAAAATCTCTTTTTCAACATACTTTCCTAAAACTCTCCTCTCCAAAATTGTTTTCAAAAACTCCCTTCCAAAATCTATTTTTCAAAATTCTCTCTCTAAAATCTTTTCCTCAAAATTCACCCTCTAAAAACACTCCCTAGATTCACCTTCCAAAAAACTCTCTCCAAAAGTCTTTCCAAAAACCTTCTTCCCAAAATTTTCCTTCTCGAAATTCCCCTCTAGGATTTTCCTTCCAAAGTCTACGTTTCCAAAAACACACTTTCCAAAACTCCTTCTCTTTAAAATCATTCTCCAAAAACTCCCTCTTCAAACATACTTTCCAAAAACTCTTTCCTAGGATTTCCCTTCTAGAAAACCTTCGTTTCCAAAAACGCACTTTCTAAAATCCCTTTTCCTTAAGTCAAGCCCTAGAACCCACAATTAGAAAACCCTAAATTTTCTTTCCAAAAACATGATTTTCAAACTTTGCCCCAAACCTAGGTTTCCAAAATCTCTTGTTTTCATATCCAAACTATACATGTTTCCAAAACCTCTTTTCTACGTTAAAATTCCACACTTCCAAAACTAGGGTTTCTAGAATCTCCCTTTTCAAATCCTTGCCAAATCCTATCTTCCCTTTAGGAAACCAAATCCAATCCTCCGTTTTTGGAAACAAAATCAAATCTTTTCTTTTAGAAAACTAAATCCAATCCCCTCCTAATCCCAAACCTTTCCTAATTCAATTTCTTCGTAAACCATAAGTTTCCTAAACCCAAACTTCAAACCTTTCCTTAAATTTCAAAATCCAAATCTTTCCTAATTCAAATCCTTCCTAAACTTCTACTTTCCTAAATCTTAAGTTTCCAAAACTTGAACATAAAAATCTTTCCTAAGTTTTAAAACTCAACTTTCAAATCTTTCCTAATTCAACCCTTTCCTAATTCAACCCCCCCCCCTTTCCAAATCTTAACTTTCCAAATTCAAGTTTTCAAACTTTTCCTAGTCTCAAGATTTTTCAAAACTCTAAAACTTTCTAAATCAAAACTTTCTAAATTCGAAACTTTCTCAAATCTTTCTAAACTTCTAAACTTTCTAAATTCTAAACTTTCCAAAACTTCAAAATCTTTCTAAATCTAAGACTTTTCTAAACTCAAAACTTTCTTAATTCAAACATTTTCTAAAACGAAAATTTTCACTTTTCTAAACTTCCCTATTTCAAAACTTTCCTAATTCAAAAACATTTCCTAAACTAAAAACTTTCCTTTTTCAAACCTTTTCCAAAACGAAATTTTCTTATTTTCAAAACTCCCTTGTTTTCAAAACTTTTCAAATTCAAAGCTTCCTTTTTTTCAAACATTCCAAAATTTAAAACTTTCCTAAATTCAAAACTTTCCTAATTCCAAAACTTTCCAAAAATGAAACTTTTCTAATTTCAAAACTTTCCTAAACCTACAACTTTCCTAATTTCGAAACTTTCCAAAAATGACACTTTCCTAATTCGAAACTTTCCTAATCTAAATTTTTCCTAAATTCCAAGTTTCCAAATCTTTCCGAATCTTCCAAATCCAACATTCCAATCCAATCTTTCTTAATCTCAAGTCTTTCCTAAGTTTCATCTTTCTTAAGTCTAGGTTTCCTAAACCTCCATCTTTCCACAACGAAGTCTTTCCAAAATCCATCTTTTCAAATCAATCTCTTTTCAATCGGACTCTTGTCCGAACTACGATTGACCTGATTCCCCCAAAGGGATACGTAAGCAACCTTCATAGATGCGGTCACAATACTTTTCAAACTATCAATTCCACCCTCATGGGTGCGGTTTCCAAAATCTTTTCAAATCCAAAATTCCAATTTCAAAATTTTAATTTTCAAATTTCTACTTTCAGTTTTCAAACTCTTTTTTAATTTCAATTCCATCTTTTCAAATCTATTTTCAAACCAAATCTATTTTTCAATTCTCTTTCCTTGCACTTGCATACCATGCATCCTGTTAGTTTTCAAGCATTGTTTTTCAAAGTGGGTAGGAATGAACTATAGTTAGTTAAAGACTCTCATAGGTGAATTTAGGGTAGATTGACATGTAGGTACCGAAAGGGCGGGGTAGGGTGATAGCTTAGTGCGTCTTCCCTACACGTAACCAACCTCCGAACTTAGGATCACTGATTTCAAAGACCAAAAAGGAGTTATTTTTCAAAAAGGGCTAAATGTTTTCCAAAGGTTGCCAAACAACCTATTTTTCGTAAAAAAACCCTCTCTTGAGGATACTTTCAAAATTGTTTTTCAAAAACCCTAAGTGTAGTTTTCGGATTATGCTTAGTTTTTAGGTGACCTAACTCACCTTAATCAAGTTAGGTGGCGACTCCAAATCTTTTTCAAAAGCCCTTTATTCAAATTAATTTTTCAATTCAAACCTAGTCGCACTCATTCTTTTAGGAGGATGAGTTCTAACGAGAGAGTACAGTGTTTTTCCCACTAATGTGTGTATTCCTCGAGTGTGAAAAATCTGGGCGCGACATGCACGATATGCAAGTGCAAGAAAAGAGGATTGAAAAATAGATTTGGAAAGAGATTAATTTGAAATTGATTTGAAGAGATGGAATTGAAATTGGAAAGTATGAAAATTTAGAAATAGAAATTTGAAAATAGAAAAATTGAAATTTTGAAAGTAGATTGGAATTTGAGATTTGAAAAATGTGGAGACCGCACCCATGAGGGTGGAATTGAAAGTTTGAAAAGTGTTGTGACCGCACCTATGAAGGTCCCTTTGGGGGAATCAGGTCAGTCGTAGTTCGGACCGGAGTCCGATTGAAAAGAGATTGATTTGAAAAGGGAGATTGAATCGAAAATTGGATTTGATTTGAGATTAGAAGAGGAGATTGGAAATTGAAATTGAGAAGATTGGACTTTGATTTGAAAAGATAGATTTGGACTTGTTTTGGAAAAGAGAAGGTTTAAGAAAACTTAGACTTAGGAAAGAGAAGAGACTTAGGAAAGATTTGACTTGACTTGGAAGGTTTAGGAAATTAGGAAAGATTAGATTTAGGAAATGTTTAAATTAGGGAAGTTTCAAATTAGGAAAGTGTCATTTTAGAAAAGTTTCGAATTAGGAAAGTTCTGAAATAGGAAAGTATTGAATTTAGAAATGTTTTGAATTAGGAAAAGTTTAGTTTAAGAAAAGCTTAGAATTTAGAAAGTTTTGAAATAAGGAAGTTTCAACTTAGGAAAGTTTGAATTTGGAAAGGTTTAAAAAAGGAAAATTTTCAATTTAGGAAATGTTTGAATTAAGAAAGTTTTGAGTTTAGAAAAGTCTTAGATTTGGAAAGATGTTGAAGTTTTGGAAAGTTTAAAATTTGGAAGGATTTAGGTTTAGAAAGATTTAACTTGAAAAAGTTTCAAATTTAGAAAGTTTTGAATTTGGAAAGATTTGAAATTTAGAAAGTTTAAGATTTACAAAGTCTTAGAGTTTTAGAAAATCTTGAAATTTGGAAAGGTTTGAGTTTTAGAAAGGTTTGAAAAGTTAAGATTTGGAAAGAGGATAGAATTAGGAAAGGGTTGAATTTTAGAATTTTGTGAAAGATTTTTATGTTCAAGTTTTGGAAACTTAAGGTTTAAGAAATGAGAAGATTAGGAAGGATGTGAATTAAGAAAGATTTGGATTCGAGAGGGATTGGATTTGGTTTCTAGAAGTAAAGGTTTGATTTTGTTTCCAAAAACGAAGGATTGGATTCAGTTTCCTAAGCGGGGAGATTTGATTTGGTTTCCTAAAGGGAAGATAGGAATTGGCAAGGATTTGGAAAGGGAGATTCTAGAAACCCTAGTTTTGAAAAAGTATAGTTTTGACGTAGAAAATAGGTTTTGGAAACGTGTACAGTTTGGATGTGAAAACAAGAGATTTTGGAAACCTAGGTTTGGGGCAAAGTTTGAAAGCCATGTTTTTGGAAAGAAAATTAGGGTTTCCTAATTATGGATTCTAGGGCTTGACTTGGGCTCTAAGGAAAGAGTTTTTGGAAAGTACGTTTTTAGGAACGAAAGTTTTGGAAGGAAATCCTAAAGGGGAATTTCTAGAAGGAAGATTTTAGAAAGAAAGTTTTTGGAAAGATTTTTAGGGAATGTTTTTCTAGGAAGATTTTTGGTAGAAGATTGTTGAATAGAGTTTTTAGAAAGATTTTTGGGGAGAGTTTTTCTAGGAAGGTTTTTGGTAAAAGATTGTTGAAGAGAGTGTTTTGGGAAGTATGTTGAGGAACGTTTTTAGAAAGTGGATTTTCGGGAGAGGATTTTGGAAAGGAGTTGAAAAAGGGAGTTTTGAAAATAGATTTTGGGAGGGAGTTTTTGAAAACAATTTTGGAGAGGAGAGTTTTAGGAAAGTATGTTGAAAAAGAGATTTTTAGGAAGAAAGACTTTTTGAAAAGAGAGTTTTTAGAAGGTGTAAAAACATCTCACTTTCCTAAAGCAATTCTAACCATAAAAGAGCTAGAACCACTTTAGGAAAGCGGTTTTGAAAACAACAAGATTTGAAAATATGGACAAAAAATGTTACTTTTAATGTAACACTTTCCTAAAGCAACCCTAGCCATGAAAAGGCTAGAATCACCCTAGAATTGTGGTTTTGAAAACAAGTTTTTGAAAAAGAGATTTTGATGCAATTTTGAAAACAAGTTTGAAAACGATTTTGAAAACGAGTTCAAAAACGAATTTTGGAAGATGCAAGATCATGATATGCACAATGTAATTTTGGGGTCGTGGACATACAAAGTTAAGGCTTCACCACATATCAAGGGGGGCCAGACCCACGTGGTCTCTGGTTAGATTAGAAGAAAGCCCCCGACACGGTGACTCTCCACTAGCCTAATCCTACACATGGACCGGGAATCCCCTTGTTTCAAGCATGCAAAGAAAGGGGGGAAAGAGATAGGGGATTAAAATAGAGAAAACCCAAGTAGGTTAGGAGAGAGAAGAGAGAGGGGGAAGTGCGGAAATTTAAATAGGGAGCCTACCGTATGTCTTGTTTATTTTGCGCGCCTTGCTTTCTTTGGTCTTCGGTCTTCGTCTTGATCTTTACCTTCAGTCTTCAAGAGTTGTCTTTAAGCTTCAAACTTCAGATTACAACTCTTCAAGTCTTCGAAGGAGGGTTGAAGGTTACTGTATGAGTGTATACGGATGTATAGGAGGCTAGGGTTTGTGTAGGGTGGCTAGGGTTTGGAAAATCTAGGGAAGCTAGGGTTTTGGAGGTACTCGAGCTCTGTATATCGAAATATATGATTTTTAGGTTGAATTTGTGGACCCTTTTCATGTTGAATGAGGCTCTGTATTTATAGAGGTTGGACAACACTGGCGTCTGTTGCAGTGGCGCCAGGCCAAAGTTTACACTAGCGCCACTAGGAGTGGCGCTAGGCCATTTTTTGGCTTGACGCCACTACTAGTGGTGCCAGCCATTTAGGAAATGTTTAAGGTCGGCAAGTAACGTATCTTTGACTAGATTTGGGCGCCTGTACTAGTGATTACCATGCAATTTTTAGCCTGGCTTCACTAGGAGTGACTCCGGAAAGTCCGGGAATAATTTGAAGGAGCCGGGAATGACCCGGAAGGCCGGAAAGGAGCAGAAACACTCAAAATAGTGTCCTGGAGGTATTTGACTTGAAAAGTGAGGATAAGACGGGTCGGAAAGGTTGACCGGGTCTTTAGGGGCAAAACGGTCAATCGGACCGGAAAACTGCCGGGACAGACTCAGACTGTCCTAGAAGAAGACTTGGGATTTGGAAACATTATTTACAATGTTCCCAAAGGTTGTCGGTTTGATTCCCAGAGCCGACGTGGTCGGAAAAGGAGACCGGCCCACTAGGGGCAAAACGGTCATTTTGCACCGGGTTGGCCGAAACTGACTCAGAATGATCCGAAAAGATCAAGGAAGGTTGAGAGTACTATAAAAATTAATCTCAGAGGGTTACCAGTTTGATACTTAGAGCCGGTGTGGTTCCCGGGGCATTCGGATGTCTAGAGGCAAAATGGTCATCTTGACCGGAAAGTTTCGAAAAAGGTCCTAAGGACAGTTTAGTCATTTTTCATTGAAGTGGGCTAACAGACACTGGTGTTGACCTGGGTTTTGAGTGTTTCCGCCACTCTAACGGCGGTCGTCGTGACACAGGGGTTTGTTGCCAATTCCCTATATCAAACTATTTGTGAGTATTTCCGCTACTCTAACAGTTTTGTGAGTAGTTTCGCTACTCAGACCGTCTCGAGGAATAAACTGTCTCGAGAGAGGGATTGGAAAGGGGTCTTATCGTCTCTGAAAGGACGTGCTTAGGATTGGAACTGTCTCGAGGAATAAACTGTCTCGAGAGTGGGATTGGAAAGGGGTCTTACCGTCTCCGAAAAGACGTGCCTAGATTGGAACCGTCTCAAGGAATAAACTGTCTCGAGAGTGGGATTGGAAAGGGGTCTTACTGTCTCTGAGGAGACGTGCCTAGATTGGAACCGTCTCGAGGAATAAACTGTCTAGAGAGTGGGATTGGAAAGGGGTCTTACCGTCTCCGAAGAGACGTGCCTGAATTGGAACCGTCTCGAAGAATAAACTGTCTCGAGAGTGGGATTGGAAAGGGGTCTTACCGTCTCCGAAAAGACGTGCCTAGAGTGGAACCGTCTCGAGGAATAAACTGTCTCGAGAGTGGGATTGGAAAGGGGACTTATCGTCTCCGAGGAGACGTGTTTGGAGTGGAACTGTCTCGAGAGTGGGATTGGAATCGGAAAGGAAAGGACAATGCCCCTAAGGGCATTTTGGTCATTTCACCTCTATTTGGGCCTGACAGGCCCACGAAGCGATGGACAGACAGGATTTGGACTTAGAATGTTGGTTTCGGTCGGAATATGCCCACAATGACTTGAACACAAGTCTGGACGGAGTGTAGATTGCCGAGCAGTCAAAAATGGGGTGCTTACAATGGCATTGGAGTAGGTTATAAAACTGGAGTTTACTGCCTCGAATAACGAGTCAGAATATCAGGCTTTGCTCGCCGATTTATGCTAAGCTATAAAGCTCAAGATTGCCGAGATAGTTATCTACTCAAACTCCCAACTGGTGGTTAACCAGATCATGGATGAATATGCAGCAAAAAATGACAGGATGACACAATACCTAACAAAAGGAAGAGAGCTACTCAGCAAATTCAATAGATACAAGCTCCATCAAATTAGCCGTGACAACAACGCTCATGCTGATGCCTTGGCAACACTAGCGACGGCCCTAAAATTAGGATCAAAGAGAATAATTCACGTGGAGACACTGCCTAGCCCAAGCATATTTCAGGAAGAAGTGCAAGCTCTAGCTATTGAGCAATTAGGGCCATTTTAGATGGACCTGATCATCTTCTACATCGACAAGGATGAGCTACCGAAAGATAAGAGTGAGGCAAAAGAATCAAGCACAAGTCATTAAAGTACTAACTATCACCTGACAAGGAACTGTATAGAACATCATTCACTGGTCCCTATCTGCATTATATCCATCCGGACAAAGTGCAGGGCATCTTGTTTGAAATTCATGAAGTTATTTATGGGAGTCACGTCAACAAAAGATCTTTGGCCCACTGAGCTATTTCACAAGTCTATTGATTGCCCTATATATAGAAAAACGCCGCCCAATACGTTCTGAAATGTGAAAAATGCCAGAAGTTTTCGCTGATAATTCACCAGCCTGCCGAGGACCTCACAACTATTACTAGCCCCTGGCCCTTTGCACAATGGGGGTTGAACATAGTCAAACCACTGCCCCGAGCCCTGGGGAATAAGAGGCTCCTTATAGTGGCAACTGATTAGTTCACCAAGTGGGTGGAAGCAGAGCCTTTATCGACTATCAGAGAAGTTGACGATAAGAGATTTGCATGGAGGAGCATCATCACAAGGTTCGAGATACCCCGTGTACTGGTTTCAGACAACGGCATCCAGTTCGATAGCAACATATTCAGAGGATTCTGTAATGAGCTTGGGATCAGAAATTATTATTTAACGCCGGCCTATCCGCAATGCAACGGGCAAGCCAAAATATCAAACAAGACCATGTTGAATGGGATCAAAAAGAGGTTGGAAAAAGTCAAGGGAAGATGGGTTGAAAAGCTACCTAGTGTCTTATGGTCTTATAGAACCACTCCGAGGAGATCTACTGGAGAAACCCATTTCTCAATGGCATACGAGGTATAGGCAGTAATACCCTTAGAGGTCGGACTTCCAACTATTAGAATGGCAGTATTCAACACCGGCCTTAATGACTAGACTTTGGCAAAGATCCTTGACCTTATTGAAGAAAAGAGAGAAGCTGCCCTGCTCAAACTTACTGAGTTTCATCAGCAGCTTAGCCGAGCCTACAACAAACAAGTCCAGCCAAGAATTTTCATTCCTAGTGACTTAGTGCTAAGGAAAGTATTGGTGGCAACTAAGAATCCAGCAGATGGGAAGCTCGGCCCAAATTAGGAAGGTCCTTACAAAGTTGCAGCCCAGGTTAATATGGGGGCATACTGGCTGGAAAACTATCAAAGAAAGGTGACAACTATCCTAATCATAGAATGCCAACAACCTCAAAAAATTCTATCAGTAGGCATATTTCCCAAAGGATGTAATGGTCTACGATAATACACTATTTTTCTTTAAAAAGCTGTACATTGTCAATAAAATCAGAAGTTATTTAGCAGATCTATATACCTGATGCCATTCCAAAAGACGAACATAAAAAATAAACTGTAAAACTTGGTCATGTCCAATTTGTTAGCAAGTCAGTAAATGAAGGCCATAAAAAACCAAGTGTAAAAACTTAGTCCTGTCTAACTTATTGGTAGGTCAGCAAATGAAGGTCATAAAAACCAAGTGTAAAAACTTTGTCCTATTCAACAAGTCGAGTAGGTCAACCAATGAAGGCTACAAAAATCAAGTGTAAAAATTTTCTCCTATCCAACAAGTTGGGCAGGTCGACCAATGAAGGCCACAAGAACCAAGACCAACCTTAGTTCGGCCTAAGTCAAGCAGGTCGATCAATGGAGGCAATAAATTACAAAATAAAACTAAGTGCCTTAACTTAGTCCTGCCGAAGTTTGGCAGGTCAGCTAATAAAGGCAAAAAATTAAAAATCGGAGTGTTTATTCTCTTTTTTCTGCCTAAGTCTAGTAAGTAAAAGCATAACAGAAAAGACTTGAGCTTAAAAACTTACTATAAAAAAAAGAGTTGAGATAGTAAAAAATCCTCTTCTATTAAATAAACAGAATACAACTGTTTTGCCTAGGTGTAATTACAATAATGAAAGCAAAAATAAAAAGAGAAAACTACAAAGTCGGATCAGCAATAAGGGTGGCTTCAGTGGAAGGCATGTCAGCGACAAGATTGGTCCTGACAGAAGGTAGTTTGGCCGCGATGTTGGTCTCAGCAGATGGGTTCGTCTCGACAAAATTCAAATCGGCAACAGGGTTCTTCTCGACAGGAGGTAAGTCGGCAGAAAGGTTAGTTTCAGCTGGCTTGTTCCCAGGAAGAGCCTCTTCTTCTTCTTCATCTTCATCCGCCTCTGCATTAGATCCCAAATCAGCTTCAACTCGGACATGTATCTCTATCCAGAGAAAAGAAGATTTATCTAAAACTTGCTTCCTCAAGGCCGCCTTCTAGCCTTCCCGGAAGAGTTGCTCGTAGATCTGCTTGACTTGTCCTTTATAATAGTCTCTGGTATCTTCATAACCCTTTGTGTATTGGGCTTATGACTCTACCTTTGATTTTTCCAGATTTGTTATGGCTTCCACCAGGCCTACCTTCTCCTCAGATGCTGACTTTTTAGCTTCGGCAAGTTGAGCCTTCAGAGCTTCAGCCTCTATTGTCACCACCTTGAAGTCTTCCTCATTTTGCTTAAAGCAAGCTTGGGTTTCGGCAAGGACGACTTATCTCCAGCACCGTCTTCAGAGTACGAGGATCCCGATCTCGGACATGGAAATAATCCTTAAGCTCGCCATACTTTTTTAGCAAGTTCTTGTGCCGATCATGTAGGCTACAAAACCGCTGCATAGCCTCAAAGCTCTTAATTGCCCCCTGATCAAAACAAAATGGCAGAACACATCAGTAAAAATCCAATCAAAGTGTCAACTAGAAAATGCAAAAGGAATATGCCCTACCACTATTGATGTATGAGTTGCCCCCATCAAAATCTCATCGGTGGCTGTGCCGCTCAGTTCCTTAATATCTCCAGGCAGCATAATGGCTTGGAGAGCCCCAACAGCAACACCAGTATTGAAAAGAATAGAATCCTGTGATGTCATGGCACGGCCACAAATCCTTGGCTGCACCACGAACTCCTCAGTCCCTTTCTCCTCTTCCTCGCCCTTGTTTTCCTACTCGAGGCACGCCAACTTCTCTGAAGCACCTTCGGCCTCAGCGGCCTTCACCAGTCTTCTTTTTTTCTTCACCTCCTGAGGCACCATGGGCTTCACCAGATCCACCACTGCGGAAGTAGTAGGGGCCATGATGACAAGAGGCGCTATAGACGAGGAAGCTCAGTGGCAGAAGTATCAGCAGTAATATCAGTTATGGTGTTGGAAGTAGTAGCTCCATCCTCCTTCATGTTCCTCGTGCCACTCTTCTTGAGGAAGGCCACCAAATTACGGGGTTGTGGACATTCCATGCCACCTTCAGTAGCTGGAAGTTGTAGCAGGATTGTCGAAAAATCTCCAAGCTGGTGCAAGCCTCCTTCCACCTTTTGGGCAACAATCACGTCATCCGGCACCCTATAAGTTGTCGAGAAGGATTGGTATCAGATTGGATAACCCAGAAATATGTGAGCAGCTTGACCAATTCCTCTTAACTTGCCCTCACCCTTATTTTCCCAGACTTGGTTGAGAGTGCCAATGTCAACACCAACTTGCTTAATCTCCTTGTATTTGACGCCAAAGTCAGCTACAAAAACAAAGACATAATATTGAAATCAACAGAGACAGGTGTGAGCAGAGATGAAATAAAACCTATTAGAGGAGACGGGGATCCACCTATTTTCTTTGGAACCATGGGGCATCTCATTGCTAGGAGAACCTCCTCTGGGATGTCCCCAACTCTCATGGCCTGCTTACCCTGGTAATGACATCATCAATCCCCTTCCCTAAATTAGAAAGGAACTGGACCAACTCTCTCAGCACACTCTTAACCCAGAAATAATACCTCTTTTGGTCAGACTTAGCCCCACTCAATTCTACACTAGAATAGCAGTAATCAAATTCGTAGAGGCCCAAGTTCTTATTTAGACGCCTATTCAACTCGGTTATTCTCATGACTATCCTATAGCTGTTAGATTGGAGTTAGATGGGGGCGATTTCACAGTGGTTTAGGACTGTAGTAAGGAAAGGGTGAATTGGGAACTTAAGTTTACCCTTAACAATAGCAATTAAAGGGAAGGGAGTCCCTTCTTTGTTTTCAAACCAGCCATCATCCTCAGGCCTGATTAATCTAATATCTACCCCTTCGGGGAAGTCGTATCTACGCTTAAAGGCCGCGATTGCGGTAGGACTATCAAGCATATTCCTAAGCTTGTTCGCCATGGAAAACAGCCTAGAGATCCTAGGGTCTCAACTTGGGAGCAACGAAAGAAGAACAAACAAGAACGACTTACAGAGAGTTTCTTCGTATGATGAGCAAAGTCAGAGTACCCAAAGTATCATCGATCTAGCGTTTTGTCTAGAAAGGTAGACCTTTCATCTGTAGAAAAGCGTGAAACGACAACAAAAGAAATCGGGTTGTTCCAACAGTCGCATCTCATTAAATGGCATTTGATAGCTACACCAAGCGTGTGCTGTGTGTCGTGTATCTACAGCTGTATAACACTAGCCTCGGCCCCTTTCCAAAGGGCACTAAGGCTGAGGGGCAATTATGGGTCAAAATAATGAAGCCCAATACAATAAGATCGGGCCCATGTAAGAGCATGCTGCCAACCCTAGCCACAAGGGCCCAAACTCACCAGTACCCAGATGAAGGTGCCAACAGTGGTAAATTTAGCCTAGGTCCAGCAAAGATCAAGTCGGTTAAACATATGCAAGTCCATTCCTAAAAAAGACTAGGATTTTAAACAAATATCCACAGATTAACTACTAGTAGGAGACGGAATATAATTTTTTAAAGGATTATGGCATTCCGAAGATTGTAAATACCCCATACTACAAAGGTATAAGATATATTTACTTGAGTTCTAACTCTTTATATTTTATTTGATTCATTGTGATTAAGCTTGCTAACTTAATTATCAAAGTGCCTTCGATCTAAAGAGAGTCGAGTCATTCTTATCATCTTCTTCTTTTGCAGAGTGCTCGTGCTTGTTGAGTTGGTTTGAGAGTTCAGCCAGGTATTATTAAAAATTCCACCTACATGATCAATTATCATCACTTTTTTTTCACACACAATTTGTAAATTTGTGAGTTATGGCCTGGCCTTCACAAATCTACCCTACTTGCATATAGCTAAAAGTGTGTATGAGTCAAGTTAGGTCAAATCTTTGTCAAACTCATAACTGTATTGATTATTTTGCATAACTGACCAGAATCAAACATAGACAACTCTATGGTTCGATTTGGGTTAAGTTGGCTCGAGTCCATTCTTATCAAGTCCCCTATTTTGTGTAAAAATTTGCTTTATTTATTTACAAATTTTAAAAACTCAATTTTATATCTTTATTTTTTAAAAATGTTAAAAAATATAATGTACGAAATAATTTAACACTCATCATAATAGTCTTTAATTATAAAACTGTCACTGTCACTATCATGTCATTTTATATGTATATTTTGTATGAATTTTTTTTTGTAAAAATAGCATTTTCCTATTTAAATATAACAAAGACACATACAATCTGTATATAAACTTTTACAACATGCAAAGATGGCCTTGAGTCGGTTCTCACATTATTTTAAGTCTCAGTTCCAATTTCAAAAGTCAAGACCAAAACCACAACGAATCTATCGATTTGGTCTTAACATTGGTAGACCTAATCAAACCGATTTTTAAAGGTTCCATTGGTTGTCCCATTGAATAAAACAGAACTAACTTAGAATCACCTGAATCAAACAGATTTTAAAAGGTCCCATTGGTTGTCCCATTAAAGTCACGTGACTCACATCTATTGGGTGTGACTTCAATGCAATAACTAAGGTCCCATCGGTTGTCTTCCCCATGACTTCAATGCTCCTTCAACACTCTTCTCTCGGAGAAGTGAGAAGGCTGCCTCATGGTTTTGATTCAATGTTGCAGGGATAGCTGTCCTATTTCGCAAGCATGTCGTGTTCTTGACACTTCGTGTATGTTCTTGACATCTTGTATGTAGTTTTCTATTGATATCTCTTTATCTAGAGCATATTATGTGTGGAGATTCATATTCATGAATGATTTCGTGGCTAACCCATGTTGAATCAGAGACTCTATATGTGATTTCTATTGATACAGATCCAAATCTGCACAAGCACAATGCTTTGTTTTTTGTTGAGAGTTACGGAGGAGTCGTTGGCAACTCTGGTGATCTCCCTGGCCCTAATCCCTATGTTTTATAGCTTTTTCGGTGATTATATATCTCTAGTAAAACTCTTTTCCACCCACCCCCCCCCCCCCCCCCCCCCACTTGACGGGACAATTAAAATTTTTTGACTTTTTAATTTTACCTCTAATTCTTCTTCCAAACTCCAACTTTGCCACTCTTCTCTTGATAAATATTTTTTTTTCTTTTAATACCACATCTTGCAGTTATTTATTAAAAAAAAATTTAATGATAAATTTTTTTTGAAAATGTATTATTAATATAAATGCAAAATTAATTAACATAAATTTTTTTTGAAAACACTAAAACAAAAAATTCAGATTTGTTACCTGAGACTATCCTTGAAAATTAATAATACATTTTTAATAGTTTGATTTGTCATAAAAATACATACAAAAAATAATAATTTTTAACATATCAATACAGTAGTAAATTCAACATTACATAAAAATATAATTTCTAATCAATATCTTCTCCAAACTCTCCTCCAAGAGCACCCGATTCTCGACCCATTATTTCTGACCACAATTCATTCATACTATATAAATATCAACCCATCTCCTAATTTCGATTGATATATGTTGTTGTCACCACACTAGGGTGGGTGGTGTAGGGTAATGAGGGCGTAAGAAAACTTATACGAAGTGATTGCCGTCAATACGAGCAATAGCTATTTTTCGACCCTCCTGGACCGAAACTAGGAGAGATCTCAACTGCAAGTGAGTAAAACAACTCGAATGATATGTGTCAAACATATGCAGTACAAGATTGTACCTTGATGCGATAACAACTTCGACAGAGGTCTTGAATTTACACCTGAAAATAAATCTAAATTCTTTTACTTTAGTGTTTTCAAAAAATATGTTAATTAGTTTTTCATTAAATATTATAAATAGAGAAAAATTTAAGAAAATTTAAAAAAATTTGATGAAAATTTCTTTCTTTTATAAAAATCGGGATATGGGAGTAAAAGAAATTATAAAATTTGATCATAAAAATTTTTTTTATATTAAAATCCAAGAGGTGAGAGTAAAAAAAAATTAAAAAATTTTGATCAATTTTTTTTAATAAAAAAATCGGGAGGTGGGAGTAAAAGAAAAAAAAAATTATCAAAAAAAATTTTTTTTTTTTTTAAAATAACCGGGGAGAGATAAGATATGCCAATAGGGTAAAGTTAGCCAAAATTTTATACAAAGCCGCCCTATCGTCCCACCCCGCGCCTGGGGTGGGAATAAAGGCTCTCATATCTCTATATTTTTGTATGAAAAGTCAATGTTTCTAAATCTACCTAAAAATATGGATACATTTTTTCATGTTATCTTTTCTCTCTCTATTTTTTTTTTTTAATTTTGTTAGTCATTCAATTATGTTTGGATTTGTAAGGTTTAATTCATAGTTATCATAATTAAATTGGACATCAAACCGGTTAAGATAATGGTTTACGGTTCTTTAGTTCAACTGATGGTTCAACCATTACAAATTTTGAATATATTTTATTTATCCACAGCATTATGACCTTGTATCATAAAACTGGAAGCTAACAACCAAGGGCGCAGCACAGTGGCTGTTGGAGGCATTTGCCACTTCAGGGTTTTGAGGTCGAGTCTCCAAAGCCCCGCGGTTGGTCCGGTTTGATTTTAATAATTATATTTTAAACACACATATGGAGTCTTTTTTTTTTTAATTTACCAAATTTAGGTTGTTTGTGAACTTATTTACCATTCTCAATTGGTTTTAAGCTTATTTTCCAAACTTAGGTTATTCTAAAAGTCGTTTTTTTAAACACGATTTTAAGCCTGAAAGATCCACTGTCTTGTTAACTGAGAAAACAGTTATAGTAGAGCTAGAGGCAGCTTGTATTTTGAAAATACTTTTTCTGTGAGACGACAAACTTTAAGTCGTGTTTGCAAAACACAATTTTACTTAAAACTGTGTTTTCAAAACACGACAATGGGTTTAAAATTATGTTTTGAAAACACGATTTATGAGACAACCTAAGTTTGGAAATAAGTTCAAAATCATTTGAGAATAATAAATAAGTTTATAGACAACCTGAGTTTGGTAGAGAAAAAAATTCGTACATCTTATGACATAGCAGAAATTGCTTATTCAAACTTTCATGATGTGTGCAAATCAATTGTGATCCACATGCATACTTCTATTCTCTCAAGTTTCAAGCATGTCTTTCTTGCATTACAAGTTAAGATTTGGGTATTATATTTGGTCTTTTTTTTCTTGTTTTCTTCAGATTTAGACAGCAGCTTTTAGAGACACTCTCATTCCTATTCAGTGAAGCAATACAATGTGTCCTGGGTAGTCAATTCTGCGGACTCTCATTCCTTTTTTTTTGGTAGCTGTTTCATAAGCATGAACATGATGGGTTTCAAACATTGCTTCGATTGATTTTATCTGATTCTTTGTAACTATAGAACAATTTTCTGGAATTGTGTGAAAGAAAGAGTACGTGAATCACATATTGATCAAGGGGATTTTGTAAGTTTGATGCAGCCATTGGATCTATCAAGCTATGGATTCTGAACTTCCTATCATAGCATGACAAGTAGAAATTGGGAAAGATACCAAAAGAAGAAAATCAGCTGAATACAATTTATGCAAAGCCTTTTGAAAAAGTGTTATTGCATTCCCATATCTGATCAAAGTTCAAAAACATTGGTATTGGTACTTAGAATATCATTGAATTGAATCAACTCAATGTCTGAATTGAGTTTGGTTGTTGTAATTTCAATTGCAAAACATCTATTATATATTTTTAATTGGTTTCAATTAGGTCTTTCCGTCAATTATTAGGGATTTGAACAAAAAAATCACACATCGGTTGACTTGTACTTGTTTCTAACATTAAATCCACGCACATAGATACGGAACCGCACACATTGAAGCATACATTGACGAGAAAACACCTAGAAATTTATGTAATTAGGTTGAACAATAAATTTTCCCTCGTCAATGGGTGAGAGAAATTCCCTATACATAGATATTACAAGTCTGAGATCATTCAAAACACCTAACAATGATACCAATACTTGAGCCCTCAAGTAATTTTCACTTTCTTGCTCAAAGATATCCAAGCTTTGCTCTCGTTGATTTTTTCATGACTCTCGAAACTCCTCTTGGGCAGCAAGTCATCTTTGGACACTCAAAATCAAATGAAAAATCAAGAAAAATGTATTTTTTACACTTGAAATGTTTTTTCAAATAATTTTTTTTTATTTTATGAATTTATTTTCTGCGAAAGAAGGCCTTGAAGCAGCATAGGATACTTCAAACTGACTCCAAAATCTTCTGGCTTTTTGGGTATTAAATTTTTACCTTTTTTTTGTTTTTTGTCTTTCTTTTTTTCTTTAAACCATTGTTTGTAGCATTGGTGTCATTTAGTAAGGGAAAGCGGGTATGAGACTCATTTATAATTTTTTGATAAATGTTCTGGAACTCTTAAAATAGTAATTTTATACATTAATTATATATATATATATATATTTAAATTCAAATTAAGCATCTATTGAGTTGTTCATGTAAGTTCATTAAATTTCCTCTAAATTTCCTAAAACCTTTTTCAAGATTTGAAAAAAAAAAAAACTTTTTATTATATTTTTTGTTAAGTTTCCCCATAGATTCTTAATCATTTCTACTTTTCGTTTCTCGTATATATATATTTTTTTGCCTAAGTTTCCATTTCCTTTGACATGCATTTTGGTAACTATGGCTCGTACACTGGTTGCCCTATCTCACCTACCTATAAATAAAAATTTAAGACCTATAAAGGTCTGCCTCGCTTCAATGCTCGTTCAATATGGTTCTCCCGTCTGATGAGAACTAAGAAGGCCTTGCTTGCCCCATGGTTATGGATCAGAATGCTGGTGAGTCTTAAACCTCAAGTCCTTACTCCTTCGTACCCTTAACCCTATATCTAATAGTATGTTTTTGAAATCTTCCATATCGTTTCACTGATTTCTATTGATCCTTCATATAGAACATGTATATATATATATATATATATATGTATGTATGTATGTGTGTGTGTGTGTGTGTGTGTGTGTGTGTGTGTGTGTGTGTGTGTGCCTTTCCATTCATTGAAGATCTGATGGTTGCATCTGACTCTACTATACGCAAGTATGATGCTTTGTTGTCGTTAAGAAATTATAAAACGGGCCTTTGGCAATCTTAATCTTGACTCTCGTAGATGTTCAAAACTCTAATAGTGATATGCACACACGTATATAATATGTACTAGAGCGTGGACACACGCAATGCGTGTGCAATCTTCGATTATTGTCAGAGATGATATTGTCGGAGATGATGTAGTGGATTGAATTATCGGATAAGAAGTGATCATATTAATATCAGCAAGTGAATCGGATAAACTCAATTTGTAATTTGTAAATAACTGCAGCAGTTATTAGGATAACTCTTCAAAGACACCAATGGGTTCTCTCTTTATATATTAGAATAGATGTATATTTGTGAAAAGCCCAATCTTTCACTCAATGCTGATGTGTTTGTTTCGCTGGATAAGGTGGTGGGATTGGAATACTTATCTCGTGTTGGGCCTTACCCAAGTTTGTTTGTGCAAATAGGTTCAAGATAAGTAATTAGGAGATGATCTTTTATCCCACATATGCAAAATTAAATAATTCTTGGATTTGGGATTGGAGATTAAATTACAAAATTACCCTGTGAAATTTATAATTACTAACTGCCTCTAGATTCTTGTCCCATCCCACAAACAAATAGGAAGTAAAATTGTCCCAACAAGAAGAAAAGAATATGGGGAAGATTATGTATAAAAGTTGTATGTAATGATGTAATTGCAAAAATGTCACCACCACGTCATTTTGATGAAGCATTCTGTATAAAATTATTTAATAATAGAATTTTGATAAAACGATAAGAGGCACATTTTCGATCCATGCCCTTACTAGGGTGGTGGAGGATATTATTAATGTGCATATGCATTTGTATATACTGGTGATCTTGATTGTTATTAGATTATTGTTTGTATTATGCGATTCCGTTAGTCACTTGGGCATACTAAATAACGTGTTCACTAATAAAGTTGGGGTAGTTAGACGTTGCTTGTTCTCCAGCTTATATCTTATAGCTTATTTTTTGAAATGTTACAAAACAAACTCAACTCACTCTAAAAAGAGCTACTCAGAAAAGCCACTTAAAAAACTGCTTACCAAACTACCACTTAAAAAAGAAACTTATAGACTTTACACGTTTTGTAAACAGTTATTTTAAAAATAGCTTGTAGCTTTTAAGCTGCTGTCCAAACACTCTCTAAACGTATAGTCAAATATGGCCCAAACATTACACAATGATTGAGTATTTCACAATATATATTTTTTTTAATTCTTTGAAGTTCAACACTCCCTTTAAAACATTAATCAAAATTTTCATTCTGATATACTCCATTTCAATTGAACATGCTTTATCAATAGAAAGAATAAAGTGTCATTGCTAATCAAGAACTATATGCTTTTAACCAACAAAAGAAAAAAAAAAAAAAAAAAAAAAAAAAAAAAAGCAAATAGATTGCCAAAGTTCCCTGTTGAAGAACAAGTTTGACTTCAATGACATTGACAAGGCAATGGATTCACCACTGGTTCAAAGAATTTGATCTCCTGTACAAAACCATATTCGAATGTCAAGATGGGAAAAACCCCATTGGAAAAGAATAGAGGCAATCTTTAAGCTAGAAAAAAGTACACCTTGATTTATTACAACTAAAATGCTTAATAGTCCACCAAGTCAATGTAGAAAAGAAGCAATTATTATTTGATCAATGTGCAGAATCAATTTTGGCTACATTTTTCCCTATCAGGAGTATTCCTTCCCTTCCTTTGGGTCAACAATGCCTACAGTAATAACTTTCTTCACTCCTTTGAAGTACCTAGGGACCTAAGTGCTTTCATTGGTAACATCTGCAACGACCTCAAAAATTGTGACTGAATACTTTTAGGTAAGCGATGCATCTAACTTCTCCAAGATCTTGTGTTTACCCATAGAACCCAATTAGCTATCCTGATTAGTAGCTCCAAAGTTGCGCTTTCATACAAATTATGTGTCCTATAATTTAGCTGTATTATGAAGTTAGTGTGTTTGGATCTATTGAAATTCAACAAACTATGCCTTTCTTAGATTCTTGATATTCTTTGAGTGCATTGTAACCTTGATCCAGGAAAATGGCCTGATATGTTTTTTTTTTGTAAGTAAAAATAATTCTAAGATAATAGCAATAAAAAGGGATGAATTCTGTATACAAAAAGGAAAAAGACATTGCAAAAATCAGCCTATGCACCTCCTCACCTATCAAGATGCTCGAGAAAAGTTCAAACAATGCACAAGGGAAGTGGAAACCTTCCCTGAGACCCAATTACACAAAAGGGTAAAAAATCTTCTCTTCAACATATATAAAGAAATCTCAAAATTTGGACACACATACAAATGATTACAGGAAAAAAATTATGCTGAAAACAATTTGGACACAAATATCAATATATACATGTAGAAAATAATTTATGCTAATGAAATACACATTTGGGCACACATATCCATGTAACAAGAAACGAAATTACGTACAATAACAACATAGAAGAAGTCCCCTTTGTGGCTGCAGATGCATATCAGCATATGCATGTCTATTTTGGATGATGTAAAGTAGTGATATGTGTTAATGCACAGTTTTGTACAGCACATATTACAAATAAACATGCATTAGTAATAAATAAAAAAAATCAATGAAGGCTATAAACGGCTTGACATATGAAGATACAATTTCGAAGTGTTACAAAAGTTTTTCAAGAAAGTTGAGAGAAAGCCTTTCCAGACAGTTATAAGAGGCTAAGAGAAGCTGTACTTAAGTTATCTTATAAATTTATACAATAAAGCACAATAAAGACACAAAATGCTTAAATAGTGAGTCTAACCAATGTAAGGAGCTTGAAATGGATGAGCGACAATACAAGATTTAATAAGTGTCTTTCATAGGTATATTAATGGTAAGCTATAAGTAGCAACAGAAAAGAAAACATAGGATGCCCAACAAAAAAAAAGAAAAGAAAACATAAAGGAAAGCCAGTTATGCTGGTTATCTCATACAATAATTTAAGTAGGAAAAAATGCAAATGCATTGGCAGGGTGATAAGAAAAGAAGAAAGCTACCTGATCATAGTCGATGTAGTAGGTGCTCCCATTCAATCTATACGGCATTGTCTTAAAGACGGTAGAAATTGAGGATATCTTTTTCATGTCACTCAGCTCAATAGGAAAAAATGGAGAAAATGAGATAACTTCCACGTTATACCACCCAGGGGAAATGCTTACCCAAAACAAATGACAAAAAAAGATCATGATCAGGAGAAGCAAATGATTTTGCATACAAGGAAGCTCCTCAGAATTACTTATCCAAGCTCAATTCTGCTTCTCTCTATGAAGTTACTGCCAATAGGCAATGCCATTTCCTTAGGGAAAATTATTCTATCAAAATAACTTCTTGAAGTAATTGAATTGCATAAATAAATTTTTTGTTTAAAAATATACATTTGTGTACCTGGAAAATAAAGGAATGACTGTTACATCAAATCTTCAATATTAACTCATTCTGCATTTTACTTATTTGGTGTCCCCAAGACTACATGGACTTGCCTTCATATGAATTGTTGCTGAACCTGCACATTTTATCTTAGGCAAATAATATTTAAAAAATGGAAACAGTGGTAACTTTATATTATGTTTCATTTGGATCATCCATCTCATTTTCAACCTATTTGTCCTACTGCAATTGAGTCATTTGGCGTGTTTTGGGATGATGATTGCCCATGTGCGGGATGACTACTGGGCTTGTACATTCGTGTTTATAGCCAACATAGACTTAGTTTATCATAAACTGTCAGAAAATCGGTCACTTAGTAGGAAAAACATAATGCTAGTTGTAAGCACCTGTTAAAGACGCCCTCAAAGAACATGATTGTAGCAGCCGAATACCCTTCCCTATATTTGTTAATCACTGCAGGGCCAACTGCTTGCATCACAAAGAAAAGATGAATTTTATGAGAGATAAAATTCAAGATGAAAGTGTCTGTCAAGGGTATTCCATACGACAGTTCATTTGGTTGCACAAAAAATGAAGGAAAAGTAGCCAAAATTTTACGCCTAACATTTGTCTTTTATTTGGTACCCGCGAACAGATAGCACAATTTGAAAAAATAATAATAAAATCAACTGAATGCAACATTAGATCAAACACTTCATAAGCACCTTATTAGCCACTGATATTAGGAAGCAGATAAACAATTTGACACTAATTGGAGTTTTAACATCCTAGAATCGTAAGCCAAACAAATTGTGTTGTGCAAGTAGTAGAAGGAAATACCATTTCAGTCTTCAAATTTGAGATTCATCATTAAAATCAGTTTCTGGAGAACTTAAAATCAGTTGTGTTGCAAGTTAACACCCTTGGTTCTTCAAATCTTGAGCGAATAACTTGCCCAACAAATACATTCCCTTGATGAACCTCTGATTTGGAGATTTCGGATTCCGATGTCTCTGTTTCTTGATATGAAATACCATCCCTTATACATGGGAGGGAGTACAATGCTGTGGGACCTTTCATGGAATAGAGGATCTTTGATGCGGCGGAAAGGGAGTCAGTTGCCTGGATTTGACCCTACAGTTAATTCAAAGATCGTCACATGGAGGTTCATATCATGTCTGGGTGGAGTACAATGGGCAGATCCAATGGCATATTGCCATTAGTGCAATTTGTGGTGGGAGGATGTAGCGTGGAGTATCGTCGTGGCCGATCGAGCGGGTTTGTAATTTTGTTTCGGTGTGTTTCAAAGGTTGCACCGTTTTTTTATAAGGGTATTTTTGGGGGGAAAAAAAAGTGTGGGAAACATTCCGCCTTTTAAAATAGTAGAGGCAGAGATATAGGTAGCAAAGTGCTGGTGGAAATTCATGTTAAAATTAAGTGAGAAGGTATCATTCATGCCTATTGGCTGATTTGTGTTGTATAAGTTATTCTCGTGCAGTAGTTGGCCATTACCATGAATTGCCTTTACATTTGGTTCCTTTTAAGGATTTTAAATCCAAAGCCTCTCCGGGTGGTTGACTGATTTGAGGATTTAGTAACATTGATTGCCTCAGAAAAAAATTAGGCCCACCACCAATTTTGAAATCTTCCAAATCAATTTCTTTATATACATGCTTAAATTGAGTTGAACACGCATCGCGTGTGCCCCCACCTCTACGGTCTTTAATGTTCCTTCAACACTCTTCTCTCTCATACTGGAGAACTGAGAAGGCTGCCTCATGGTTTTGATTCAGTGTTGCAGGGATACAAGTCCTATTTAGTGAGCATATCGTGTTCTTGACCTTTCTTGTATGTGATTTTCTATTGATAGCTCTTTATCTAGAGCATATTATGTGTGGATTTTCAAATTCATGAATGATTTCATGGCTAACCCATGTGGAATCAGAGGCTTTACATGTGATTTCTATTGATACAAATCCAAATCTGCACAAGCATAATGCTTTGTTTTGAGGATTGTTGGCAACTCTGTTGATCTCTCTGGCCCTAATCCCTATGTTTTAGAGCTTTTCTGTGAGTTTGTTTTTCATCTTGATTCTTAGATACATATGTATATGTCTATATTTTCATACGAAAAGCCAATATTTCTAAGTCTCCCTAAAAGTTTTGATACATCTTTGCATGTTATCTTCTCATCCTTTTTTTTGTGAGTTCAAGTTTGTTAGTTATACAATTATGTTTGGATTTTGAAGGTTTGGAAAAATCAGAACCACTAGGAGTTGCATACCTAATTATATAGGGGCATGTTTTTGGGAATTGGCCTATAAATACGATACTACTTATGTGAATTCCAGGTTATAATGACTTGTAGGGAGGAGGGAAGTTCTGTATTTCTCTTTGGTGTGTGGGTTTAATCCCAACAATGCGCACTTTGTTAGTCAAATAAATGCAAAATTGTTTTGTCAAAAAATAATACTTGTTCAATAACTTATTGGCATCGTTATTCATATGTTATATGCTGTCCTTTCTTCAACTCGAGAGTGAAGAACAATGCTTTCAAGTCCTTAGTTCACAAAACATTACATGAAATTCTCGATTCAACTATACATATGGAGTGTTTTTTTTTATATACCAAATTCAGGTTGTTTTTAAACTTATTTACCATTCCCAAATGGTTTTAAACTTGCTTGTCAACCTCAGGTTGTTTTAGAAGTTTTTTTAAAACACGACTTCAAGCCTGAAGATCCACTGTCTCATTGCTCGAGGAATCAGTTACCATAGAGCCTGAGGCAGCTTGTGTTTGACAATAACACTTCTGTAGGAAGAAAAAAAAATTTAAGTCGTGTTTGCGAAACACGATTTTACTTAAAACCGAGTCTTGAAACACGACTGCAGGTTTAGAATTGTGTTTTGAAAACACAATTTAGAGGACAACCTAAGTTTGGAAATAAGTTCAAAACCATCGGAGAATGATAAATAAGTTTACGGACAACCTGAGTTTGGTAGGAAAAAAAAATTCAATCATATTATGACATAGCAGAAGTTGCTCACTCAAACCTTCATGATTTGTGCAAATCAATTGTGATCCACTTGCATATTTCTATTCTCTCAAATGTCTTTCTTGCATTACAAATTAAGATTTGGGTTTCATGTTTGGTTTTTTTTCTGGTTTTCTTCAGATTTAGACAGCAGGTTTTAGGGACACACTCATTCCTATTCAGTGAAGCAATACAAGGTGTCCTGGGTGGTCAATTCTGCGGAGTGCAAGAATGGCCAGCAGACAAATAAATTTCAGAAGAAAGAAAGAAACTTCCACTGGAAATAAGAAAAAGAAGAGAACTTTGGACTCTGTTACAGAACTTCTGGCCTTGCCCATTGAAGTCATTATGGAGATCTTGAGCCGGTTGCCAGTAGATTCATTGCTGAGATGCAAGTGCGTATGCAAGGAATGGCTCGCCATAATTCAGGACAAAGATTTCATTGCAAAGCATTTGAGCCGGGGAACTGTTGGGACTTTTTGCTACACCAACTCGCGTAAAACTTTCGATATAGATGGGACCAATGAAACACTTACATATAAACATCATTGTGATGGCTTGTTGTTAGAGCAGAACAAATCCTCTTTGAAGTACCGTATAAGGAACGCTTCAACCAGGCAAGTACTTGATCTGCCAGACCCCCATGAGCATGTCTACTTTATAAGCATTAGTTTCATACCATCTACTCGTAATTATATATTGGTATGTTTATATTGTGGCTATGGGGAAAGTCAAAATGGAGGTCTTGAAGTTCTTAGTCTTGGCAGTGATGATCTTTTCTGGAAAGAACTTAATTACCCTAAGTTATATGATCTTAAAAGGAGAGAGACGGTACTGGTTATATCCTTTGACGGGGTCTATTATTGCTTTAGATTGGTTAAGAATGTATTGGGGGATTCTGAAGTAGTTTGCCTTGATTTGGTTGATGAGAGGTTTACAAATTTTGATGTGCCACATTGGTTCTTCTCAGAATGGGGAAAGATTAGAGCTATATACTGGAATGGCAAGGTAGCACTTGTTAATATAGAGGAACAGGAGCTTATTGCTTGGGTGTTGGAAGACTACAAGCAGCAGAGGTGGGCTGAAAAAAAGATTGTTATTCCCTTGAAATTTTTGAAAGAAAATCCAAATTTGAAGGAAAGCCTTGTTCTTTATTCAGCTAACAAAAGCATATTGTGGTTTTATGTGGATTATGATAGAATGATGTCCTATGACATTGAAACAGAGGAAGTCACGTTTACAGTATCTGCTCCCGAAGCGAAGAAAATTCTGTATCTTGATTTTCCCAGCCTGCTGACTTTAAAAGGAATGCGACCAGAAAATGAATAAGAATTGCTGTCATTAATGAGACTATCTCAAATCAAGTTGCAGGGTAGGAATAGATTCCTTGGATTACCACAGATTCTTTACTTTGGTCTTTACTTTTACTATTACTAGGCCTGATTATAAACAATTTCTGTTTTAGCTTTTCATAGTCATGATTAGTACTTGATTATGTATTGACGACCACTATTTTCATGATTTTGGTTGATTTTACATCTTCTTTTTTTTCAATCAAAAATGTGGGTCTCCCTCTTTGCTTTGTTTACATGTTGGAAACTTAGATACTATGAATTTACCAAAGCATTTTGGGTAACCAGTCTGATCATCTTGTACTCTTATCAGATGATGGATACCTCAGCTACGCTTCATCAAGTTGGACACCATTTTAGCTTTGACCATTTTACTGCATTAATGGAAGAACTGCCTTAGCTAAATTAAATACTATTTGATTGTATTAACGGATAAACTAGCTCTTCAACATGTCATTGTAATTTACAGAATGTTTGCTTAAACAGAGACTCAATTTGATCAGGAATATTGGTTACTTGTTTAATTTTCATTGCCACCATTTCAAACAGTTCATAATTTGGAAGAACTTGGCTTTGTCCTTAGATTTTTAAAACAATTTCCTGAGGATTGGAAAGAGAATTTGAGGTTAAATTGAAAGAAACTGTATGTGGATTGCATGTCAAAATACAGAGTCAATAGAAAATTTTGTATAATAGGTAGTGAAGTAATTCATGGTGTTACAACCAACTCCAGAAAAAAATGGCTGAATATGGATAATCCAGTTGGCATTGACGAGTTTGATCAAATTTGATTAAAAATGGCAAGTTGAAAAATCACCCAGTTGTGCCTATTTTTAGTAGTGGTGACTTTTTTAGTAATTACATATAGTCAACTTCCTGTTTTAGGACTGGGCAGCTTGACTTGGCCTCTTATAGAGGGAAGACCATTTGACTAGAAATAGGTCTCCTTTTCTATTTTAGAATGCTGCTCAGGGAAGTCTCATTTCAATTCTCCTCTTCGACGGGTGGAAATTGAATTCGACTCTCAACTAGCTGCGGAAATCATTTCAAGAGGGTTCAAGCAAGGGATTCACCCCCTGAGCTCTAGTTGAAGATTCCGGGTTCCTTCTGCAAAGGTTCCAGTAACATATTTTCAGAGAAAGAAACCAATATGCTGATATTCTTGCAAACCTAGGAATGGAACAGGAAGACCAACTTGTGATTTTGATCCTCTATGTCGAACTGTGGTGCTTTTGATGATTTATAAGGTCTGGCTCCTTTCTACGCTTCTGAGCTCTTGCCTTTGTTCTGTCTTACTTTTCCTATTGTACTCATCAAGAATCAAATTTCATGTTTGGTTTTTCTTCAAGTTTTCGTCAAATTTTACAGTGTCCGATATTCTCATTGCCTTCAAACTGGGGATTTTGAGAGCCAAATATGTTGAGAACCAAAATGGAAGGAAAAAGGGGGAGAAGGAAGCAAGAAACTTCTCAAAGTGAGGATAATAGAAAGGTAGCTGCATCTCCAAGTACTGCAGAACCATTCCTACCCAACGACATAATCGTTGAGATTTTGAGTTGGTTGCCTGTGGCGCCATTGCTGAGATGTAAATGTCTAAGCAAGCAATGGAATGCCATGATTCAAGACCAGAAATTCATTGTAAAGCATTCAAACCGGGCCTCCATGATTTTTCATTATACTGAGGCTTGTGAAGGTAAAACTATCACATATTTACATGCTTCTCATGGCTTGATGGTGGAGAACAGCAGTTCCTCTCTCAAGTACTTTATAAGGAACCCGGCAACTAGACAAATATTCGACCTGCCTGATCCTCGTAAGTATGTCTTGTTCATGGCCTTGTGTTTCATTCCTTCCACCGGTAATTATAAGTTGGTCTCCATTTTTTCTGGTAAAGAGGCAAGTGAGAATGGAGGCTGTGAAATTTTGACTCTTGATCAGTGCGATGATTGTTCATGGAGGCCCCTTGAAGTCAGTAATTTGCATAATCTTCTCAAAAGGAGAGAGAAGATTTCTTGTTTGTTGGATGGAGATATATTCTATTTGATCAGGTTGGGTAAGGATGAACTGGGCTATTCTAATATACTCTGCCTTAATGTGGAAAATGAGAGCATTACAAGCATTGATATACCCTATAGTTTCTTCACAGATAGGTGCAAGGTTTGGCCCTTGAATTGGTATGGCAAGCTCTCACTTGCTGATATAGTGGATGAGGAGCTCAATATCTGGGTGTTGGAAGATTATAAGAAGCATAGATGGGCTGAAAGGAAGATAGTTATTCCCTTGATATTCATGAAAGAAAATCCACAAATGAAGCAGAACCTCATTGCTCCTTCAGTTGAGCATGGCAAGGTCTGGTTCTTCGCGAATCGAAACAAGATGTTTAGTTATGATGTTGAATCAAAGGAAACCTCTAATGAGGTATCTGCACCCAAGGGGAAGAAATTTTTGTGTGTCATGAAAGCTAGCTTGGTGACTTTCAAGGGAATGAGACCAGAGAGGCAGCTGGGAAGAATGAACTTGCTTAAACATGCAAGGCTTGTGGGATTTTTGTCCTGTGTTTTGCTTGTTCTTTGCTTGGTTTCCTTGTATATTTCTCCTTATTAGGTAATGTTATGAACAGCTTTCTTAATGGTTTTATAGTTGTATTTTGTACCTCTTGTGGATAACTGGATGACCATACCTATTCTGGTGGTTTAATTTGTATATTTCTTACAAAAACTGATGTGGATTGATCTTTTGGCTTTGCTTTGGAGAAAAGAAAAAAGAAAAAAAAGAGAAGGTAAAGATAGATAAATAACACCTTTATACAAAAAACTTTGTCGCGTGGCAATCATATTGTTAAAATTATTGAGAGAAATGGTAATTATTTTAGTTTGAAATGGCATGACATAATAAGCACGTAATTTTATATGAAAATTTTATCTATTTAACACTAATCTATCAGAATAGAGCCTCATTCAAAATTTACCCAAGTAGCCGGTGTTTTGATTTATATCTACTGCTACTTTAAAAGACCGAAGCCCTTAAAAGTGTTTCCACACATTGTTTTTTCCCAAAAAAGCCCCTTACGGGGAAATGAAATTACATACCAGCATATCATTTTAACCGACGGCTGTCCTTCCAAACAAAAATTGCTTCGGTTCGGATATGGCAGTTTCAATCGTATTATTCCTAAACAATGCAACTCCGTCAAATTGGTGTTCCGAGTAACGATTGCCCAGCGGCTTCAACCCAGTACCGCTTGCAGACATGGGAAAAACATGAGACTATTCAAGCCAAACAGGTGTTCGAGAACTGTTCAGATTTATTCTCCTCCTTTTTTTCGTATATTGTTGTAAAGGCGTCTACGAACCCGTGACTCTCACTACGTTTCCACTACTTCGTAAGTTTCCGGTGGTCACTTCCGAATCAAAATTGAAGAACGGTACGCTGCATATTTTTCGAGTTCGAGATGCACTCCGGGTGCTTCTGCAGATGAGTGTTGTTCTTATGTTCGGTGGACAGATGCCGGTTATCAAGGTCTGAATCTTCTCTCCCCTTTTCTGTTCCCTTTTTGATGCGGTAAGAGTTCATGTATCATAGCATCTGCATGTAATGTAGAATATATGCATGTATCTGTATGTAGAGAGTTTCTAGCATTTTTTTACCGATTTGTCTAAGTCTACTGTCCAGGGTTGGTTTGATGGATCTTTGGCATGAATACTATGTTAGATTATTCTTAATTGAACCCACATTAATTATGGGTGTTTTCTAAACACAGGTTGAACCCAAGTCTGAATGAGACAAACATGGTAAGCCCAATAAAATTGTGATCTATTATATATGGGCTAGTGTGCACTTTTTATTAATGTGGGTTGACGGTAATTAGTGTGTGCCTATTAAGTCAATTGAGTCTTTTATGGAAGGGCCCAATGTGACTAGGGTTTTCCTGTATATAGAGGCTAGATCCCCTCTCTTCCCACAATCAGACAGTTTTCATAAAATTCCGTCATACAGTAGTGGGCACAGAGAGGAAGACCAGCCTCCAAGAAGCTTTCTTCGAGTTTAATCGCCGCTCCAAAGAGATTCGCAAAACCATAGAGCAAACAAGTAAGTTTCCGCATTCAGTTTAGTTTCCTGTTAAAGTTCCTATATTCACATATGATCTAGGTCAACTTTTATAATCTCTTTATTGATGTTTACATGTGGTATCAGAGCCTAATATATGTGGATTAGGGACTTATTATGTGATTTGAACTTGTTAAACTCGTTTATGAGTTGTTAAATCCGAATCTTGCATGATTTAATCCAAATAATGGATGACTTCTTTTCAGAAAATTAATAAAGGGCTTTTGTTCCTTTCTGAACAACGAACGTTTTGATATAAAGATCGTAACCTAACTCTATTCGTAGAGAAAGTTATGATTTTTTGAAGTTTCGGGTGAAAAACTTGAAATTTCTTGTAAAATTCTTGAATATGATGTTTTTCATGTATATCCTTGTGATATATTACGTATTCTTGTTACTGAATAGCATACGAATCTATTAGTACAAGTTTTATGCAAAAAAAATTGAGTTTTGAAACCCTAGCCGCCATAGCCAAAACTTGGGTTCTTGAAAACCCAATAAATCTTGTGTTTCATCCCTCAAAATTATCATAAACATGATCCTTGATGTCTACATAACTTGTTTATGTGATTAAATTGCATAAATTGTGCCTAAAATGAGGATTTAGCAAAGAAAAATGGGCTGAAAATCGATTTTCAGCGAATCGGGTTTGTTTTGCAAAAATCCGAATCGGGTTTGACCCGGCGGGTAAGGAAGATGACCCAGATGGGTCAAGGGAGGCCAAACAAAGCCCACTCTCGACATATGGAGAGTGTGGGCGCGTGAGATAGATTTTGGGGTTGGTCAAAAAATAAAAAATGTTCCTCTTGGATTGAAGATTCTAAATATTATTTTTTTAGAATTTTTAAGGACTGTTTGGTATTTTTTTTAGGCTAAAAAAGTGCATTTTTTTGTATTTTCTCAAAAATCGTACGCAATTTTTTGAATATTTTTTATAGGTAACATGTTTTCAACTCTTTAAATATCATAGAATATTGTACTCTCTCTGGTTTGATATATAAAATAATAATTGCTATTTAGAGTTCGTTTTTGGCTCATTTTAGGGGGGTTTTTTGCATTTTCTTGAAAACCGTGTGTACATCTTGGGTAATTTTCTATAGATAACTTGTTTTCAACTTTCTGAATCTATTGGTAGTGTGTACTCTCCCTAGTTAGGTCCCTAAAAACTATACTCTCTCCCGTAAGTCCTTTTAGGTACCTAAAATCGTCATTTTATGTTGAAAATTACAAAATATGATTTTATTACATGGCTTAGGCAATATATATATGATCACTGGGTACTTTTGGCTATGTGCCCATAAGGATGTGATTGCAAGCATTTTGATATGCTTGGATGTGTTACAGGGCACTTTTACATCAAGTAGTGTCATGACAAGAACTTTGGATTGAAATGAGTGCTATTGCTCAAAGGGATACACTCATTAAATCTGATTTTCTTGCATATGGTATATGACTGTGTCCATTGTGTCATTGCATACAATCGCCTGCCCAAAGGGGGTTATTGTGTGCTTTAATGACAGGGATGTGATTCAGCAGCTGAATCGAGAGTGCCTAACTTTTGAAATACATGTTTGTCCAAAAGGGACTATTTTTTCAAGTGCTTGGGCAATCTCATATGGTGGCTGGCTGGGAGGGACCTCATAGCATATTGTACTCTCTGCCCAAAGGGGAGACGGCAATGATGCACCAGGACATCCCTATTATTTATACTTGATATAATTACTGTCCTCATTCTACTGATATGTTGCCTCTGTTGTTGCCATGACAGTTTCCTTTGCAATTAACAACAATAACACTACCGTTGTGCTGTTGAATGGTTCAAACTTTAAAAAGTGGAAGCAGGATATAGAGTTTGCCTTGAGTATTGTTGATTTGGATTTGGCCTTGAGGGAACCTGAACCTGCTGCAATCACTGATACTAGTTCTGTTTCTGAGAATGAGTTATATGAAAAATGGGACAGATTAAATCGACTCAGTCTCATAGCGATTAAGAGATCCATTCCTGAGCACTTATTGACTGGCCTGCCTGAGACTAACAATGCCAAAGTACTATTTGAGGATATAGTACAGAGATATCAAGTATCCAGCAAGGCTGAGACTGGAGCCCTGATGAATGAACTCACGAGTTTGAGGTATGACAGCCAGAGTGAGGTAAGGGAATATGTCTTGAAACTTATTTTTCTCCAATTCAAACTTAGAGGTCTGAATGTTACCCTCCCTGATGATTTCATTGTCCATCATGCTCTTAATAGCCTTCCACCAGAGTTCAGCCAGATAAAGACTGCCTACAACACCCAGAGTGAGTCTTGGACAGTGAATGACCTCATTGCCAAATGTGTCTTAGAGGAGGATAAGCTTAAAAGAGAGAAACCCGAGTCTGCCTTACTTGTTTCTCATTCAAAAGTCACTCCTAGGCAGAGTCATGGGAACCAAAAGAACTATAAGAAACCTAGTGCCAATACCTCTCATAAAGGTCATGGTAAAGGTCATGGTCAAACCCACAATCCTTTAGGTCCTAATGCTACAATTAAGAAGGCCATCAAGTGTTTTTTCTGTAGGAAAGAAGGCCACATAAAGAAATATTGTCATAGGCACAAGTCCTTGTTAGAAAAGAAGAAGAAACAAGAAGGAGGTAACTCACTTGCCTTAACTTGTTTTGAATCTAATTTTGTTAGTGTCCCATCAAATTCTTGGTGGTTTGACAGTGGTGCAACTATTCATGTTGCCATGTCTTTGTAGGGATTCAGAAGCAAGCGGAGGCCAAGTGAGAGTGAGGCCAAGCTTAGAGTTAGAGATGATAGCATAGTTAGGGTCGAGTTCATAGGAGATGCTATTTTAAATTTAGAAACTGGTTTTCAACTTATTTTGAAAAACACTGCTTATGTACCGTCTTTTAGACGGAATTTGATTTCTATTTCTTCTTTGGACAAACTTGGATATGTTTTTCAATTTCGAAATGACTTGGTTGATTTATTTTACAACTCCAAAATTGTTGGACATGGTTTTTTATCTGATGGATTATACAGGGTAAAATTAAAACAGGATAATGAGTATGCCTCCATTCATGTTGAAAATAGTATATCCAAGAGACCTAGAATTAAAGACCAGTCTTTCATGTTATGGCATAAGCGTCTAAGTCACATTTCTAAAGAAAGAATTCAAAGGCTAATTAAAGATAACATCTTTATATCACTTGATTTTGGAGACCTAGACACTTGTGTTGATCGTATTCAGGAAAAATTGACCAAGACTAGGAAGAAAAGTGCAACACGGAGTGGTGACCTTTTAGAAGTCATACACACTGATATTAGTAGACCTTATTCCTCTACCTTTTGTGGAAATAAATATTTTTTGACATTTATTGATGATTTCTCTCGTTATAACTATGTTTAACTAATTAAAGAGAAATCTGATGCACTTGAAAAGTTTAAAATCTTTAAAACAGAAGTGGAGAATCAATTGACCAAAAGGATTAAAGTTGTTAGGTCTGACCGTGGGGGTGAGTATTATGGCAGACATGATGTCACTGGACAGCATATGAGACCGTTTGCCAAATACTTGCAAAAATGTGGGATTGTTGCCCAATATACCATGCCTGGTAGTCCTGAACAGAATGGTGTGGCCGAAAGGCGTAATCGCACCCTTAAAGACATGATGAGGAGTATGATGAGTAAGAGTAATTTGCCTACATATATCTGGGGTGATGCCATTAAGTCTGCCTTGTACATTCTCAATAGGGTTCCCAGTAAGTCTGTTCCTAAAACACCTTTTGAATTGTGGACTGGTAGAAAGCCTAGCCTTAACCATCTTCGTGTCTGGGGTTGTCCAGTAGAGGTTAGGATATATAACCCTTTTAAGAGAAAAACCGACCCTAGAACCACTCGTTGTTTCTTCATTGGGTATCCAGATCATTCTAAGGGATACAGGTTCTACTGTCCTACGCTTGGTGCTAGGATTTTTGAGTCTCAGACAGCTAAGTTCTTGGAGCATGATAAAGCTGATTTGGAGACCCCACAGCAGCTTGATGTTGATAGGCAAAGCGAGGTGATGCCTATCCCCTTGCCTAATGGTCATACTTTTGTCTTGCCTACACCTGTGGATGGAATTGATCAGGAGCAGCTGGGGATTAACGCACCCATTGCTACTAATACTCCTGATCCTGTTGATCCTGTTGAGCCTGTTCCAGAGGTACCTGTGAGAAGATCAGTAAGAGAGCGAAGACCTGCCATATCTGATGAGTTTATTGTCTATCTTAGTGAGAGTGACTAGATGTAGATCCTGTGATTGATCCAGTAACTTATGCTGGTGTGATTTCGAGTCCTTAGTCTAGCATGTGGGTAGATGCTATGACGGATGAGATGTGTTCTATGACGCATAACAGCGTATGGGAGCTCGTTGATCTTCCAGTTGGCCGTAAGGCTGTGGGTTGCAAGTGAGTGTTCAAGACTAAGAAAGACTCTAAAGGGCAAGTTGAGCGTTTCAAAGCTAGATTGGTTACAAAGGGGTTTACTCAGAGAGAAGGCATTAATTATAATGATACATTCTCTCCAGTTTCATCTAAGGATTTATTTAGAATTGTCATGGCTTTGGTGGCTCATTATGATTTAGAGCTTCATCAGATGGATGTCAAGACTGCTTTTCTGAATAGTAGCCTTAGTGAGGAGATTTATATAATGCAACCTGAAGGTTTCAAGGAAGAACGCAGGGAGCACATGGTATGTAAGTTGAAGAAATCTATTTATGGTTTGAAGCAAGCCTCGCGTCAATGGTATTTGAAGTTTGATGAGATTGTCACTTTCTTGGGTTTTGTGGAAAACAAGGTTGATTAGTGCATATATCTCAAGGTCAGTGGGAGGAAATTTATTTTCTTTATTTTTTATGTTGATGATATTCTACTTGCCAGCAGTGACTTAAGTCTTTTGGATGAGACTAAGATGCTGTTGTCTAATTCGTTTAATATGAAAGATCTTGGAGAGGCCTTCTTTGTTTTGGGTATTGAAATCATTCGTGATAGATCTCATGGTATGCTGGGGCTTTCTCAAAAGGGGTTCATTAGTCAAGTGCTTGAGAGGTTTAGTATGCAGAACTGTAAAGCTGGTGATATTCCTGTTACCAAGGGTGACAAGTTCAGTAAAAGTCAATGTCCCAAGAATTATTTGGAAGTAAAAGCTATGCAGAACATTCCTTATGCTAGTGCAGTTAGCAGTCTTATGTATGCTCAAGTTTGTACTAGGCCAGATATTGCTTTTGCTGTGGGAGTTCTTGGTAGATATCTCTCTAACCCTGGCTTGGACCATTGGGTGGCTGCAAAGAAAGTAATGAGGTATTTGCAGAGAACGAAAGATTATATGCTTGTATATAGAAAAGTAGACAATCTTGAGGTTGTTGGTTATTCAGATTCAGATTTTGCTGGATGTGTGGATGATATGAAATCTACCTCCGGATATGTCTTTATGCTAATTGGAGAAGCTATTTCATGGAAGAGTGTCAAGCAGACTCTTGATCAATTTGTGGCTTGTTTTGGAGCTGTAACCCAAGCTGTTTGGCTGCGAAATTTTATTACAGAACTTAAGGTGATTGATTCCATTGCTAGACCATTGAAAATTTTTTGTGATAATAGTGCAGCTGTATTCTTTTCTAAGAATAATAAGACTTCTAGTGGGTCTAAGCATATTGAGATTAAGTATCTATCTGTCAGGGATTTGGTAAGGAAAGGTGACATCATCATTGAGCACATAGATACAGAACAAATGATGGCAGACCCTTTGACCAAGGGACTCAGGCCTATTACCTTTGGTAGACATGTTTCCAACATGGGTGTAATTGGGTCATTTGATGTGCTTGGTTAGTGGGAGTTGTTTTCTTTACATTATTTGACAGATCTTATGTATTGAGACCTTTTTTGGTTATTTGATGGTTATCTTTATGATTGTGTTTGATGACATTTATGCATGAATATATTTCTGATACTTGCATATCATATGGATTAATGTATTCATGATTCAATTTATTGATAGTCTTAAGTTTGGTGTGACTTAAGCAATTCAGGATATGTCTTGTGTTTGCACCATAAAGTTGTCTCGAGACAGTTGTGCAAGACATATGGGTTTCATTAGAAACCATTGGAATTCTCTTGCTTATTGATTGAGCATACAGTTAAAGAGAATTTGAGGACTGATTGAGGATTAGCACTGTTATCAGATCACATACGAAGTGCTTTTTCCCACCACACTGTCACATTTGATCCATGTCGATAGAGTTATTAGTGTTTGTAATCATGAGTGGTCTTGCATAGACTACTAATGTAATGACTACCTTGGTTCGATATTGATAGCTTTGTTAGACGGGATTGTTTTAGGTGTTGTTTCTCATCCTACTTGGTTTTTTAAAATTGTAGCCACATACAATTATTTTCATGTTCTAACCAGAGAGTCATTTTCAAATTTTGTTTCTACAATTAATATTGGCTCAAGTGGGAGAATGTTAGATTATTCTTAATTGAGCCCACATTAATTATGGGTGTTTTCTAAACACGGGTTGAACCCAAGTCTGGATGAGACAAACATGATAAGCCCAATAAGGTTGTGATCTATTATATATGGGCTAGTGTGCACCTATTATCAATGTGGGTTGACGGTAATTAGTGTGGGCCTATTAAGCAATTGAGCCTTTTATGGAAGGGTCCAATGTGGCTAGAGTTTTCCTGTATATAGAGGTTAGGTCCCCTCTCTTCCCACAATCAGACAGTTTTTCATAAAATTTCGTCATACAGTAGTGGGCACAGAGAGGAAGACCAGCCTTCAAGAAGCTTTGTTCGAGTTTAATCGCAGCTCCAAAGAGATTTGCAAAACCATGGAGCAAACAAGTAAGTTTCCGCATTCAGTTTAGTTTCCTGTTAAAGTTCCTATATTCACATATGATCTTGGTCAACTTTTATGATCTCTTTATTGATGTTTACATACTAGGGTTTACTCTGACTTTGATCTTTATTTTCCGCAACTAATTTTAAGGGTTTCCATTTGGTATTCTTTGGCTGTCACTCCTCTTTTTCTTTGGTTATGAACTCCCGGGATTTGGTAGTCAATGCAGTTATCGATGGACTCTTTCAAGAAACGAAGCCCAATGAAACAGAGACATTCATAGATTATAGACTAGGCTTGTCAACGGATCGGATCGGATCTGATTCGGATCCGATTCGGATTAGATCCGTTAATTATATCCAATTATCTAGATTCGATAAAGTAATTCATAAATTTAAATTCATCAGATCCGTTTAATTTCATGTCGGATATGGTCAAATCCGTTAAATCCGCTTATTGATCCAGATCCAATTATAATTTCCCCAATTGTTTTACTCGTTGAACGCTGCAGAAACCTAATCACAATTGAATCCCGAATTCACGATTGCCGCACTCTCTCTCAAGAACCTCTCTCTCTCTCTTTCTCTGGAATACTCTCTCCCTCTCGCTACACTCTCTCTAGTCTCTCGCTCTAAGTCACTTTTCTATAGTGTCTTCCAAACCCTCTCTGGGCCTACGAGGCTGCAACGAACGAAGTGGGTTTTATAACGACAAACAAACCTCTCTCTCTCTCTCTCTCTCTGTGCGATCAATTGTTCGAGGGTTTCTGAAGTCTCTGCCCTCTGCACCTCCTCAGTTCACTCCCGTTGTCAACTGTTAACTAATAAAGCTTTTACTATCTGAAATATTCTTCTCTTGACATTGACAACAATTTATCGGTGAGTTCTCTTGCATTCAATCTTTACAACCTTACCTTATTTGTGTAAGAGCGTGCATGTATCTGGGTTTTTACTTAAAACTCTTCTTTTTCTCTTCTACCATGTTTTCTTCATGTTCGATAAATTGCCTCAGAGATATTATTTATAAATGTAAGCCATTCAAATTTGTATTCGTGAGATTAAAGGAGAAATAACCAAGAGAAGTAAGGTGCAGGCATTGCTGACTGCTGAGAGCAAAGAACAGTTGATCTGTTTTTGGGGATTGTAGAGGGGGGAACCCCATGTTTTGTTTATAGAAGAATAGCAGAAGATCTGGATCCAATAACTGCTTCTTTCTATTATTATATGGGTTATTGTTGCTAATTGAGAGATGGTGATGCAGATAGGCTATGTTGGATTTATTAATGCATGAATTTTTATTTTTCATTTTAATGGGTTCTTTGTTTCTGCTGTCAATAAATTTGCTGGAGGCATTTCGATTTTGCTTTCTGGATGAAATTTGTGTTTCTAACTCTGCATATGACTGGTACAATGAATTATTACAGCTCACTTTTTGCCAATGCAAGGTTGGACCATTCTATCATGGACCACCTCCTACACAACAGTTTATATATATATTGATAACCAAACCATCCAGAACAAATGCTCTGGATGTTTTTCCTGTGCATTACTTAATTCAAGATGATTAATTGTGTCTGTTTTCATCAGCTTGAGGCCAAGTTGATGGATGGTCCATATTTAAGTGGTCACAGCATGAGTCAGGCATGTGTTAGTTTCGGGTAGTATTTAAGCAACTTTTCTCTGGATTAAAGTAGACAAATATACGTTTTCTTTTTATTGAATTTGGAGAGGGATAATTGGTTGAATTACATAAGACAGTATTAATAAATTCTTGTTGTAAGAATTTCAATATACATAAAATCTTTCCAAAGAAGAAGAAATAAAAAATGATATGAACTGAACCTAAAAAGTTGGGTTGAACTCAAAATAGCGATCTATTAACATTTTATTAGTCTCTGAGAAGCTGAAGCGTGCTGCAATGAGAGGCACCAATGGTTCATTTTGACATAATAAATATAGAGTTTGCTCTTGGTTTTAGTGTGAGAGAAATGAGCTTAGAAGCTTCCTTCAATGTTTCTATATGTGGTGCACTGTCATTTGACTTTAGCATTTGTTGAGGTAGGGGTGACAAAAAATTGTTTTTTTCATATGATTTTCTTGTTAATTACTTGTGTTAGCATTCTCATTTCTGATACTCCAGGTTTTTTAATTTGCTCTTTAAAAAATTCTCACACTGCTTCTAAGATAATTGTGGATCATTAAGTATTTGCTTAAGTTTTTTCATTTAACTTTAATCTGCCTCAAAGGATGGAAGATAAAATTGGTAGCCAAGTGTTGATTGGAACTTAACGGAGCCACTTATTTGAACAAAATAATCATATCTTTACGGAGCCACTTTAGATTCTGAAAAATAATCAAATTTGAATTTTTGTAAAAAAAAATGTCAATTTTTATGTCATATCTTTATCGTCAAAACACATTTAATTATCTGACTTGTGAGCCAGTTTATTTTAAAAACATCAAGTTTACATTTTGAGACAACCAAAATAGGCACTCAGTAAATAGTTTAATTTTTTCTGACATTTTCATATTGATTGTTGTTTTGGCTAGAATTTAAGGGTTCACTGGTTCAGCATTTCGGGCAAAGTCTAAGAAACTTTGCATTTTATTATCAACTAGCTTTGTCTACCTCTACACATCTTCTCATTTGTTAAGGATTTTTTTATTTTTTATTTTGTTAGCAGAAGATGTCTACTAATCCTACTCAACCTACTGATAGTGGTAGGAATGAGCATTTCATTGAATTGGGTGAGGAGGTAACTCAAGGTCTTTCAAAGAGGCAAAAACCGACATCCAAAGTGTGGAAGGACTTTGACAATATTAAAACACCTAATGGAGCAACTGTTGCTAGGTGTAAACATTGTAAGAAAGACTTTGTTGGGGGTAGTAGTAAAGGAACAAGCCACTTGTTAAAACATTTGGATGGTAGATGTCCAGTACTACGACAACTTGATGTAAATGCCTCTAGGAATGTCTCTACTCCTAAGATGCCAACGTTTAAATTTGATCAAGAAATGAGTAATCAAGCCAGGGATTCTGCTAAAATAGTAATCAAGCATAACTACTCGTTTAACATGGCTGAGCATGAGTTTTTTGAGATATTTTGCAACAATCTTCAGCCAGAGTTCAAACTTGTCCCTAGAAACACAATTAGGGGGGATGTTCTTGGTGTTTACCAAATGGAAAAGGATAAGTTATATCAATTTTTGGATAAACTTTCTTGTAAAATCACTCTTACAACTGATTTATGGACTTCAAACCATCAAAACTTTGCTTATATTTGTTTAACTGCGCATTATGTGACTGATGATTGGGAATTAAAGAAGAAGATTCTTGCATAAAAGTACATCGAACACCCTCATGATGGAGAGACTTTGTTTAGATTCATCAGAGATTTAGTATTGGAGTGGAACATAGACAAGAAATTATTTTCAATAGTGGTTGATAATGCGACAAACAATGACGTCATGGTAAAACTTCTTCGGGATTGGCTTTGTGATAAATCAATGTTAGCTTTGGGTGGGGGGTTGTTTCATGTGCGATGTAGTGCGCACATACTCAATTTAATTGTACAAGATGGGTTGAAAGTTATAGGAAATCTCATTTATGAAGTTAGGGAAAGTGTAAAGTATTTGAAAAAGTCTTCTTATGCAAAACAAAAATTTGATGTTACTGTAAATCAAGTCAAATTGCATGGTAAGAAAAAAGTTCCAATGGATGTTCCTATTAGATGGAACTCCACGTACTTGATGCTTGAAGCCGCAATAAGGTTGAGAAATGCATTCTTTCGCCTAGAGCAAATTGATAAAACTATCAATGTGTCCTCTCTCACTCAAATCCTGGCAATAAGATCAAGATATGGTGAAATTTTCTTGAAGTGTATCCACCAGAAAACCCCCAAAAACTAAAGAATAATGTATCAATACAGTTTTGCTGTTACGTTTCACAACTCTTAATTTATTTATTTTTCAGCTTCTTATCATTTCTACACTTGAAAGATATTCTTCCTCCCAATACAACCCAGAATTAGCAGCTGATTCTTTGCATAGGAATTGATAGTTTTACTCGATGATTACTTATCATGAGTTTCTTGGCTTCCCATCCCTTATTCTTTCTGTAAACCATATTAATTGTGGCTCTAGATCATCAGTATGACCTTTGTTACTCTAGCAGGCAGTAGATTACTTGCTAATTGTTGTAACTAAGTCATCACTATTTCTATAATGTGAACTTGCGCCTTTGACTTTGCTATCAATTGTAATTCTGTTTTGTAGATTGAATAAGCTTACCTGGATAATATTTATGAATGCGAGGTCTTGAGGGGCTTTTTCTGTTATATGCAATTTGACAGTCTTGTGTTACTAGTAAACTACTGTACCAACTAGATCCTTCTCTATCAAGATAATGTTTAATAAAAAAAAAGTTACTTTTCAAAAAAAAAAATGTTTCTGGAAAAAAGTTTCTCTTTGAACATTAACTACAATGAATCAGAACATAGCAGTACTTCAGGCAGGCAAGCATTTCATTCATGCCTTGCCTAGCCTCAAATATTGGGGGGCAAATATGTAGAGTTCATGCATTTAAGGCGGCTGAGAAAGTTCATTTCTAACCCTCTCTATATTTCCATTTCTTGTTTTAGTGGTTTTATGTTGTTCTCTGTTTTGACGTACACTAAGGATTATCAAAGCCAAATCATTGATACAAGAACTATTCATATGTTAAAATAGTTGGTCTTAATGATCTCTTTGCAAGCATTTTGGGTAGCATTCAAGGGTTCATAAACTCCAATATATTGCTGAACTGGAAAGAACTGTTGATGTTTTTCAGGTAATGAGATGGGGCATATGATGCTACTGTGCTAATTTACTTACTACATGTTGTAATCTCAATCATAATCTGGTGGCATGCAAAGGTTTCAGGTAATGAGATAGAAAAATTTTTGTTTTGTTTTATTAGCTGTTTCAAGTTGTGACAACAGAGGAAAGGGTGATTGAGGTGCTTGCAACCCCCTCATCGAGTCCTTGGTTCAAACCTTGGCAACCATCCTGTCCCCCTACGCCTGCCAAACTAATGGCCAACAAAAAAAAAAAAATGTTGACAAGTGGGAAGTGTCAAATGAAATTTTGCAGGACATTTACATCTCAGTCTGTCAATTCAGTTTTTGATTAACTAAGGTGTTGTGTTAATAGACCAGGTCTTGTGTCATAATGACATTCATATGATTGTCAGATACTTGATTTTCTACACTGTCAAAGCCTTCTTATTGGATGATCATGCTACCTCACAAATATTTCTAAATGGTAACTTGGATTGTGCTTCAAATCACAAAGAATTTCTATTTGACTGTGTATAATCTATAACTTGCGCAACATACGTGCCGGCCTGCATTCCATTTTTCTATTCCCATGTTTCTAAAGAAACATCAAGCTATATTTAACATGTATCCCTTAATATTGGTAAATTTGGAAGCTCTGCTCCCACCTTTATGCTAATTGTAAATGATTTTACTTAATCCTGCAGGAGCTTTGTTCAATTTGCTGTGTAATGGTAGAGATGATATGATCATGTCCAAGATTGAGAGGCATTTTAACAAGGAAATAGCTGAGGTAAAAATGAAGTCCACAATTGTCTGGTTTTGAACACTAACATGCAAGTTATGTCTTATTAACATGCAGTGCTGTGGCCCTTGTATGTGTATCAACGGAGTCATCCACTGAACTTGATTATCCTTGGACTTTTTACACTGTGCCTGAGTCTCACTGTTGGTGTAAGCTGCGCCAACACAGATGGTTTGTCGTTTCTTCCCAACTTCTGAAATTTTGATGGTGAAATGTTTACTGCTTGATGATTCACAATATACTGTCTGATATCTCTTTGCATTGGGTGTTTACAGGAAAAATTGTGCTTGAAGCCTTAATTTTGACATCAGCTGTGGTAGCTTCCTTGACTGGGTACACTTTCTGGCCTTCTAAGAAGGGCAAGGACTTTAGCTATCTTGGACCAATCTTGTTTTCTTGAAACAAGTTGTCTGATGTTTCTTTACCTTATCCATAACTGATTGCAATTTGCAAAGGTTACTCTGGTTGTAGTATATTAGTAAAATGATGCTACCGTGGCATTTCTAGTATCTACTATATAAATGCTGAATAAGCCTACTGTCTTTACATATACTTAAATCAAGTGTGTTTTATAGCTTTATGAGAAAATAAAATCTCTGTTTGCTAAATTTCGAATTTTACGTTTTTGCCAATGCTTTCTATGGCTAGTAGGCAGGGCAGCTTGGGCTATGTTGGCATATGATAAATTTACAGCAATTGGGAGCTGAGTGGTTTTCTCATATGTTTAGTGACTCTGGTTTTATGGTTCTTTGTCTGGCTGAGGATCAAATCTTGTATGGCTGATTGTGCTGTTTTCTATTTTTTTAGAGAGTTCTCCTAACTTCTGAATCATATTTGGATCCTTTAATTCAGCTTGTTTCCCTTAATTTCATACATTTTCTACATCTTGCTATGGTTTAAAAAAAAAATTATGCTAGAATAGAAAGTAGCATAATAGCAAACCAAAGCCAAAAAAAAAAAAAAAAAAAAACCAGATCTAGTCGGGTAATCGGGTCAGATTTGATTGTTAATGGGCTGGATCTGAATCTGAAATTTTCAAACCATTAAATTCGGATCTGGATGGGATCTATAATTTACTGGATCTGGATCTGAATCTGGATCTTCTGGATCTGGTCTAGATTCGGCCCATTGACAGGCCTAATTATAGTCTTGGGCTTTGGTTATTTGTGTTATCTCTAGAGTTCTTCTTCCATTTTAATTACTGGATTTGAATAGGTTGGAGATCTTTGGAAGGCAAATATGAGGCATCCTCAAGCAAATGAAGTTATTGACAAAGTCATCATTTCCCACTTTGTGTCACGACTTGTGTCCTGTAGAACTAAATTTTTATTCCTCTTGAATTCTTTTATGGGTGTCTTTGCAAAATTATTACTTATTTCCAATTTTCTTCATGTTGCGTTATGGAGGAAGTGAGAAATGTCTTCTTTCCATGGAAACTGCCCTCTTTCGCTATTTTTGGCTCGGAAGTCATGAAGTTCAGGTATTTGTTTTTTATAATGCCATCATTTTTGTAGCTCCTGAGTTTGATGCTGATTATTAATGGCTCCAATTTGGAATTTGCAGGGGCACTAATGGCAGAATTTCACCTTCCTTATAAAGAGTTAGATGCCTGAATTTGACGTATTTGCATTTCATATGCTTAATGGTTTTGCTCTCTTTTCTGTGAGTAGGGAAATGTGTTTTGGAAATTAAGACATCTAACACTTTCATGCGTTTTAAAGTTCCAAGAAGATGCAACTGCATAGAGGTTTCTTCTTTTTTTGTCTCTATAGTTTACGTAATTATGAGAAAATCACAACCTATTTCTCTATCTTAGTATAAAATGCATGTCAAGCTTAACTTTAAAAGCTACTTTGACATGTTCTCTTATGCAGTTGAAAGGAAAAATTGAGCCAAGTTCTTTTTATTTCCAATGGGAAGTGCTATTACAGTTGTCTTTATCTTGTTAGCTAAAGTTTTGTCACATGGACTCCACATTTTTTTAGCCTTTTTCATTTGCATATCCTACAAAATCATTACGATGCCACATTACAATGCCACATTTAGATGTGTAGTTTTTGCTCCGTATCTATAGAACAAGTATTCTAATTTGTATTAGAAAAAATGATCGAGTATACCTTCGTTCTACAACAGCTCAAAACCAATTAAGGAAAAGAAACAGAAAGAAACCACAAACAAAAAGAAGCAGCAGCAAGGGTCAACTTCTGTTAATAATTCATTACATAGTTAAAATGGATATATTTTAAGTCCATGTCGAAAAAAAATCAATTAACTATGAATGCAATCTACAGTAGGATATGTAGGAGGTAGGACCAATCCATATAAATTTGCATTGACAAAAGATGAAGAAAAAGTAAAATGGATATATTTCCTTTTTTTTTTTTTGATGGATGAAAAATATATATAATTCATTTGGGTTGGGAAATTATAAATTGGCCTTAAACTTGGTTTGAAGGGGTTGTAGCTTCTCAGTTGTATGATATTCCATTCTTCCAAGGTGCAACAATCATGCTGATATTTCATTGCAATTCAGATTGTTCATCTAAGGTGCAGGGGTATTTAGTCCCTGAAGAAAAGGAAAGAGAAGTAACAGAATTGGAATGACTAATTGTAGCCAAGGTGAGAGTGTCTAGGCTCCAAATTTTTTTGATGCTACATGGTTACCATACTAAAGCATTGGATTATTCCATATCAGTGCTACATGTTTAGCAATTATCATACTGAATGGGTTGCTCTTGAGATTCCTCCTTGGGTGTGGTTATGCCGGACACCTTATTGTGATTTTACTTCCTCTTGGCATGTTTAACTTAATGTTATTGTTTTGCATGCAACTGACTGGTGCACTTTTCTCCCGATAGAGATGATGACTAACTGCTTTGGATTTTATAATTTGGGTTTTCATTAATGGGCTTTTTGGATCTTTAAATTATGCTTGTATGAAGCCAATATACGGTGACCCATTTCCACTGTATCTGCATGCCACCTGCTTACATATTTTGCTACATGAAATGGTCACAGGCAAAGCCATAAAGAAGGAACTAATTTCTCCTTAGTATGCCAAATCCTCCCAATTTATTGAGGAAAGAATTAGTTTATATAATTTAATTTTCCCTTCATTCCTTATCTTTACCATCTCAATTTAGTGTCCATACGGGACTGTCCGTCCTAATCTTTTTTTACTTTCTCTCCAGTTCTGTATATTAAAATACAGTGTACATAACTATTCTTTAAATAGTGCCCTTCTTTTTGCTGATAAGGACGGCAATTTATTAGTTTCCTTGTTGATGGCAAACCAATTTGCACTCATGTGCAACAATTGATGCCTTGAAACAAGCATCCTAGATTGCATTTAACTCTTATGAGTTTTGGACAAGGAGCATGGCGAAGTGTTAGGAAGGGGTTGCGTTCTAAATGATTGCATTGAATGGAATTATGTTTATCATGATTGTCTCGAATTGGCTGTATTTTAATATCAGAACTACTTCTGAAAATGTTGCTTTCTTAGAGGAACTGTAGTAAAGCTGCTTGTGTTCTCGGAAGATACAGTGGTGTTAGTAAAACCACAAAATAATTTATTTTGTGTCCTTTTAGCACAAAAGGAGGATATGGAGTACGACCAAGAGTTATTCTCTTTGTGTCCTAGAATGAATGCTACCAAATTTGGTACTGCTTAATGCTTCTGGTAAAATAAAGAAGAAAAGAAAATTAGACAGCTGATGCTATTTGATTTTTTCTTAAAACAATTTGAGATATGCTTTTATGTAATTTTTCCTTTCTATACATGATAGCAAACAAATGTAAGTTGCTTCAGTTTCAACAATATAATTTCTTTAAGAAAGTTCTCTGATATTTTAATTGCAAATTAATGCAGTTTATTGAACTTGTTGAGAAATGACTTTTCAAATTGATCATTGAAATAAAGAAGGCTGTCCCCATATTGTATAGCTATTCATCCTTGGAAGTGGCTTCTAAATCGGATGCAATCATTTGCGGAGTTCTTCTTGGGATTAACTGTATGGAGCATTGTGAGCTATTTTTCAAATAGAAGAGGGGACGTTAGAATAAGTTTTGTGTTGGCCTTTGATAAAGGTGTTGTATCTATTTTATTATTTTGTATCTTTTTGTGACCTTTTAATCTACAAATGCTTTATCTATATGCTTTAACTGTTGGATTTCAAGGCACCAACAGCTTCTGCATGTATGATGTATCTCATTTGTGCTTATATCATTTGTGGCTCTTATTTAAAAAAGAGAAACACTTCATGTGCATTATATAAACCTTCATAAAATATTTCTTCATAAAAAGTAATTTCCAATATTCAGGCCAATCCTTAACTAAAAGTTTAAAGAAAAATATTTTACATGCATTGCATGTGTCCAACCACTAGTAATATTAATAAAAAGGACTATAAACATGCGCCTTCTATAATAATGTTTTTTTTGTAATAGCGAACCTTCCAATGATGTGGTGCGGCTGGTATCCTCATGGTAGTCATGGACGATACGCCGATTTTGGTCTCTATTTTTATTTTCGTATTTTGAAATACATTGAAATTTTGTTTGGCTAATTGATTACAAAAATTATTTTTCTCAAGAAAATATTTAATAAATTGGTTTAGAAACTTTTTTTTTTTTTGAATTTTTTTTGGAACTTACCTCAGTTTTAAGGACCATAAAAAATGTGTTTTTTAAGTTTATGAAACTGTTTTCCTGCAAAGCTTAGAACAACATGAAAGTGACGTTATTTTTTATGGTCCCAATTGTTTTTATGTTTCTATGAATATAAAAAAAAGAAAGGTTTTCAATTTTTTATTTTTGAAAATACAAAAACGAAAAGGTTTGTCTATAATTATGTATTGTTTGACACCTTCTAGTAATACAGTTTAATAGTATTAAAAATGTGAAACCATTATTTGATAAGGGTCATTGTAGATATCTCACATTCAAAAATAAAATCCAAAATTATTTGACAATTTCTTCTATCACATTTTGTCCAAAAAGAATTGACGGCGGAAATCATAGATATATATAAAAGTCATGTTTGTTCCTATATTTTGTCTCTTCTAGGTAGTGCTTAGTGTCACGGTCCGACACTTTCAAGTGGACTAGGCCGTGTGGCACTTGTCGTGGGCGGCACCAGACAAGTCAGCCAGATGGGCACCTCGCAAATGAAAGCCAACACACACACCCGAAGGTGCATAAGTAAGTAATTTTGAAGCAACAAGCTAAGAACGTTTAAAGCAACAACGAAGGTAATGGGCACACAATTTGCAAGCAATAAGATCACTTTTATTGCATATACAAAGCAATTCCAGACTACAATTAGGTGGGGAGTTTAGTTTGCCAACAACCAACAACTAGGGACTTGGACTTACCTTACTATCCTCCCCTATATATGCTTCTTAAGCCATTTTTAAACTGATACAACCAAACATTACACCCCCTTGAGGAGTCATAATGGGTCTACAAAAATATTTACAAGGAATTTGACAAAACCCTTTTACATACATCTATATATGACCCTAAACTAATTCTCTAGCCCTTCGGAAAAATTACAACACCTCTCCTCGATAAGGCTAGGACACAACTAACTTGGATGCAGCACACCTTGATATAGGAAAATCTATGCGTGCATCCGACTCCGAACTTACATTTCTACACTCTATACAATATGTACAGACATGCTAGAGTTGACACGAGGCTAGAAAATGAGGGCATGGGCCCGGCCTTGAAGGGCAGCTCGTGACACTCTTTCCCACTTATACGGTCGACGTCCTCGTAGACTTTGAAGCAAGGTACTCCTCGAGCTTGTCCACGAACGGTTGCAAGTCTTCCGCCTTCTCCCAGCTGATCTCTTCGTCTCCAAGATCCTTCCACTTCACTAAGTACTCCAGGCGTGGGCGCCTTCCCTTGACCACTCTGTCGGCGAGAATGTCTTCAACTTGCTTTGGCGCTGGTGGCTTGGCGTTGATGGCTGCTCTTGTGGAGATGTTGCGAGTTAAATCTTCCTGATCTGCATGGTAGGGCTTGAGACAACTCACATGGAACACTGGGTGCACTTTCATCCAGGTTGGAGGCTCAACCCTGTAAGATGCCTTCCCAATCTTGGCAACAACCGGAACAGGTCCCTCGTACATTCGCATTAGGCGCCGGTCACGGTTGCGAAGAAATCTGAGTTGTTCAGGCGTCAACTTTACTAGCACCAGGTCTCCAACTTGGAATTCGAGCGGCCTTCTTCCTTGATCTACCCACATCTTCATTCTTTTGGAAGCCTTCTCTAAGTAAGCTCTTGCTACTTCATTCCCCCGCTTCCATTCTTTGGTGAAGTTATAGGCTCTCGGAGACTTTCTAGTGTAAGGCCCATCCACTGTGTGGGGCATCAGTGGCTGCTGACCTGTAACAATCTCAAAAGGGCTCTTGTTAGTGGAAGAACTCTTCTGAGAATTGAAACAAAATTGAGCAACATCAAGTAATTGCACCCAATTTCTCTGGTTGGCATTGACAAAATGGCGCAAATACTCTTCAAGTAGCCCGTTGAATCGTCCCGTCTGGCCATCAGTTTGTGGATGATAGCTAGACGACATGGCAAGCTGTGAACCGAGAAGCTTAAAGAGTTCTGACCAGAAGGTCCCTGTGAATCTGGAATCTCGGTCACTGACAATGCTTTGGGGCACGCCCCAATACTTGACAATGTGTTTGAAAAATAAACGAGCTGTCTCCTCTGCCGGGCAATACTTTGGTGCTGGGATGAATGTGGCATATTTGGAGAACCGGTCTACTATCACCAGAATAGAGCTAAGATCTCCAACCTTCAGCAAATTGCCGATGAAATCAAGTGAGACACTTTCCCAGGGCCTCCTTAGAGTGGGAAGTGGCTCTAACAACCCAGCTGTCTTGGCTCGCTCCGTCTTGTCTTGCTGGCAGGTGAGACAAGTCTTCGTATAATCCATCACATCATCTTTCATATGGGGCCAATAGTAGCCCTGTTCCAATAGTGCTAATGTTCGCTACCACCCTGGGTGGCCAGCCCATAAGGTGTCATGACACTCCCGCAGGAGCGCCCTTCGTAGGTCACCAGCATTGGGTACATAAATCCGATTTCCTTTGGCCATAAGCAAGTTATCCTCAACCCAAAACTGGCGTGTCTTCCCTTATTTGGCTAGCTGCACAATGGTTTGGGCTATAGGATCTTTCAACAAGTTCTCCTCGATCTGTTCCCGCATGCTTGTGGCAACCTTGCTAGCCATGAGGTTCGCCACCAACTTGATAGCAGCAAGCTCAGCCCTGCGACTCAGTGCGTCTGCCACCTGATTGGTGCAGCCCGCCTTGTATTCTAGGTTGAAGTCAAACTCAGCAAGATGCTTCTGCCAGCGAGCCTGTTTTGGGGTCAATTTGGGCTGAGTTAAGAAGTGGCTAACGGCCACGTTGTCAGTCTTCACTATGAACTTGGACCCCAGCAAGTAGTGCCTCCACACCCGAAGGCAATGTACTACAGCAAGCAGCTCCTTTTCTTGGGCAGTGTATCTCTTCTCGGCGTCGCTCAGCTTGCGACTTTCATAAGCAACTGGATGGCCCTCTTGAAGTAGCACTCCACCAAGGGCGAAATCTGAAGCATCGGTTTGCACTTTAAAGGGCTTCGAGACATCCGGTAAGGCCAGGACTGGATCACTCATCACGACCGCTTTCAGGTCAGCAAAGTCTCCTTGGCATTCCCTTGACCAATCCCAGGCTTTATCTTTCTTCAGCAAGTCTGTCAAGGGAGCGACCCTTCTTGAATACCCTTCAACGAACCGCCGATAGTAATTGGCTAACCCTAAGAAAGAGCGTAGCTCCGACACATTAGTTGGGGCCTTCCATTCCTGAATTGCCTTCACTTTGTCCATGTCCATCCGAATATGTCCCTACTCGATGATGTGCCCAAGAAACTTTATGCGCTCCTGTGCAAAGGAGCACTTTTCTTCCTTGACATAGAGGTGATTCTCCTGTAGCTTCCTGAACACCATCTTCAAGTGCTCCACATGCTTCTCGAGGCTAGAGCTGTACACCACTATGTCATCTAGATAGACCACCACAAACTTGTCCAGATAGTCATGAAACACTTGGTTTATCAACGTGCAACAAGTGGCTGGGGCGTTAGTTAAGCCAAAAGGCATCACTAAGAACTCAAATGCCCCGTACCGAGTCACACAAGTGGTCTTCGGTTCATTCCCATCCGCTATGCGCACTTGATAATAGCCCGACCGCAAATCGAGCTTGGTGAAGAACTTGGCATTGCACAATTGATCAAAGAGATCTGCAATCAGTGGGATGGGATACTTGTTCTTCACCGTCACCTTGTTGAGAGTCCGATAGTCTACACACAGCCGCAAACTCCCATCGTGCTTCTTTTGGAATAGGACAGGGGCTCCAAATGGTGCTTTAGAAGGGCGAATGAAGCCCGCTTCAATTAACTCGTTCAATTGTTTCCTTAGCTCTGCCAGCTCAGGAGGGGCCATTCTATACGGCCCACGAGCAGGAGGCTTTACCCCTGGCAACAACTCAATCTCATGATCCACCAGGCGCCGTGGAGGTAGAGTTTTGGGCAGTTCTTTGGGCATCACATATAAAAATTCACGTAGAACCCTTTTGATAGTTGCTGGCACGGGTCCTTGTTCCATCTCCTCATTCACCGACAAAGCTGCCACAAATGTTGGTTCGCCGTGCTTCACCCCCTTCTTAAGTTGCATCACCGAGAGGAACTTGTCTTTAGAGGATTGAGCAACGGTGGGAACAAGGCAGGGGTCCTCCCCCATTAAGCACAATGAGCTAGCAAAGGGCATTGTAATGGCCTTGGTGTCCCGCAGAAACTCCATGCCCAAAATCACTTGGAAATCATCCATAGGAACAGCGGTGAAGTTGGCATGCCCTTCCCAATTCTGTAACTTTACTGGCACTGATTTAGCTACTCCCTGGATGGGCCGAGTTGCCGAGTTCACAGCTTTCATCTTGCTTGAGTCCTTGTCTAGCTTTAGGCCCAAGCGTGCTGCCTCCGTGTCTGACACGAAGTTGTGAGTAGCACCGGTGTCAATCATGGCCCTGGTCAACTTGCCATTGATGCGCACATCTACGAACATTAGGCCTTTGGGCGAGGCCTTCTTTGTCTTGGCTTGCTTCTTCAAGGCATTAAGCAAGCGCATGGCACCTATCCGCGGGGCTCCTTCAACTTTTTCTTCTTCGTCCGGTTCCTGCGCATCACCACTAGACAAAGAAGCTTATAAGGCATTTAATGCTTGTCTATGGGGGCACTCTGACACCCTATGGGGACCGCTACATAAAAAGCATTTAATAAACTTGGGCTTATCTCCTACCATGTTGGGCGCCCGGGACTTTGGTTGGAATTTGGAGGAAGAAGATCCCTTGTCGCCTCCCCCACTTTGTCCCTTGTTTGCCTTGACAAACTTTCGACCGCCTCCACCTGACCCACTCGATGAATCCTTCTTCTTGTTCGAGGAGGAGGACGAAGCTTCGGAGGTGTAGTCAGTCAAGCGTTCAGCTGCGGCCTGGGCGGATGCCAAGTCCTGCACTCGTTGCCTTTGGAGCTCGGCACGCGCCCAAGGCTTTAGCCCTTCCAAGAAATAGAACATTTTATCTTTCTCTGACATGTCTCGGATGTCTAACATTAGCCTGGAGAATTGTTTAACATATTCCCTCACAGTGCCCGTGTTTCAAATCTCTAAGCTTGCGTTGAGCTATGTACTCGACGTTCTCGGGGAAGAATTGGGCCTTCAATTCCCTCTTTTAAGTCCTCCCACGTGTCAATGATGCAGCGGCCCTATAGGATTTCTTCATGCTTCGTGCGCCACCATAGTTTGACATCACCACTCAAATACATGGTAGCCATGGTGACCTTAATTTCTTCCGAGTCGGCCTTGACGGCCCTGAAATATTGATCCATGTCAAAGAGATAGTTCTCCAACTCTTTGGCATCCCGTGCTCCACCGTAGGCGCGGGGTTCTGGAACGCGTACCTTTGCCGTGTCAAAGATTGAGGTGTGAGGGGCCAAGTTACCGACTGCCTGCATTAGCAAGTTTAGCTTGGTGTTGATTTCATCCAACTCGCCTCTCAACTCTTTCACCTCATCCCGAAGCTCTTCCGTGTCAGCGAGCCCGCCAATGGTGGCACTAGCCCGTGACGTATTAGCTATCGTGCTTACTTCCACTAGGTCTAGGCGATCACCGAACCGGGCCAAGCTTTCTGCCATCTCACGTCTTAGCCTTTCTATTTCCACCTCTATCTCGTCGAGGCGGTCTTGTGCTGACTTCTTTGGAGGCATGGTTCCCGAATCCTTCAAGCAACCACTGTGCTCTGATACCAAATGTCACGGTCCGACACTTTCAAGTGGACTAGGCTGTGTGGCACTTGTCGTGGGCGGCACCAGACAAGTCAGCCAGATGGGCACCTCGCAAATGAAAGCCAACACACACACCCGAAGGTGCACAAGTAAGTAATTTTGAAGCAACAAGCTAAGAACGTTTAAAGTAACAACGAAGGCAATGGGCACACAATTTGCAAGCAATAAGATCACTTTTATTGCATATACAAAGCAATTCCAGACTACAATTAGGTGGAGAGTTTAGTTTGCCAACAACCAACAACTAGGGACTTGGACTCACCTTACTATCCTCCCTTATATATGCTTTTTAAGCCATTTCTAAACTGATACAACCAAACATTACACCCCCTTGAGGAGTCATAATGGGTCTACAAAAATATTTACAAGGAATTTGACAAAACCCTTTTACATACATCTATATATGACCCTAAACTAATTCTCTAGCCCTTCGGAAAAATTACAACACCTCTCCTCGATAGAACTAGGACACAACTAACTTGGATGCCGCACACCTTGACATGGGAAAATCTATGCGTGCATCTGACTCCGAACTTACATTTCTACACTCTATACAATATATACAAACATGCTAGAGTTGACATGAGGCTGGAAAATGAGGACATGGGCCCGGCCTTGAAGGGCAGCTCGTGACACTTAGGTAGCACTCTTTGTGTTCTTAAACTTTAAAATGTCATGTCACAGATGAGAAATCATTCAATAAGTTCGAAACACCACATCAGCATGATGATGTGGTGTGTGCTCATCCAATTAAAAATAAACCAATATTTCTATTTTAGGTTGATTAGGTTGACTGACAAAATTTTTATGTTAATTAGCCTAATTTTTAGAATAATGAAAAGAATAACTTTCCTTCATAATTAATAAGATATATTAGATTTTTGCCCATAGAATAGTTCACTAATATTCAACTATTTAAGATCTTCTAAAAAAACTATTAAAATTCATCCACTTAAATTTGATAGATCTCTAATATTATATACCACATAATAGGTTGGATTTACTTATCGACATTATTTTTTTTTATGGATGGGCCTCAGCTGTGATGCATGATTTAAATTTTATAATTTTTTTATGCATTAATTATTTATAACATCTCAATTGTAAATTTGAAAAAGCTTTATTATGCACGGATTGACATCTGGTACTTGTAATTTAATAAGTGTTTGAGGTATTAAGTGATTGAAATTCTCAAGATTAAGTTGAGATTTTAAGAGTAAAGCATCAAGATAAATTTTTTAAAATGGCAAGTCTTGATTTTTAAAATAAAATATTTGAACTAAAACACGCAAACCGTACAACATTCTTTGTTTCTTTTTGGTGCGTATAACAAAATAGTTATACACAAATAGGCTACTCCATCAATGCGTATTACGTGTTAACGTCACACAACAATTTATGATAAATTCCACTGCACCTGGGTAGGGTCCAAAACTTAAATTCGATTGAGTACTCTGATTGACTGACTGTTAAAAAGTAGGTTTAATTCTGTCGATCGGCTATAGAGAGACTCAACCCAAGCATGAGCCAGGAAATCTGAGTTCTACCTACTAAACTAACGAGTGGTGGTTTGTACGACATTCTTTGAAGACACGAAATTTGCTAGCGAAAATTTTCTCTTGGCCAACCAAGACAGGGCAATATAGTCATGAGAAGCAAGAGACGCCGTAACACTAAAATGGAGGAAGCCAAGAAAATCCCGGCGATGACCAGCAGAGTCCCATTCATTCCCGGCGAAATCATGTGCCGGTTGCCGGTGGAGTCTCTGCTAAGATGCAAATCAGTATGCAAGCAGTGGCATCTCATGATCCAAGATGTCAAGTTCGTTTTTGCCCACTCGACTAGTTCTCGGCCCCTTGGTGGTTCCGATTGATATCGGAAGTGAAGTTGATCAAACTCCTAATACTCACAGGACAACAACAAAAGAGAGATTCAAAGCCATCAAAATTTGTGGAGGTGTGTTTCTTGAGCAGTGCATTGCTTCGGGGAAATATCGCTCGCGTAAGAAATCCTTCACTGCGCCAAGTACTCGACCTGCCTAACACGAAGAAGAAGCGTAGCTTTGGCATGAACTTGGCTTTCTGTCACGGGCTGGCAGGCCGAGCACCACACGGTGACACTAATGCGACCCGCCATGATCATACGCAGCGGAATATACCCGTGAGGCGACTATGCACCAAGCAATAGTCCCGCCAAACTCAAACACCAAGGCATAAGATCATGCGCTTGTCCAGGATCCATCCGTAATGCCCCGCATAACTCTTTAAGCACGGACCTCTGATGCTCAAGCCATAAGACAACCCAAGCTATAGGCGATAGCACGCCATACTCAAATGCGCGCGCGCACGGCAAGCAATGTGCTTAGCGCCAGTCCCTCTCGAAACACAAGCCAGATGGCCATGTGCAACTAGACATGCGCGCGTCAGCCAAGCATCACCTGTTAGGCACAACGCCTCCATCCATGAAGCTCTTAGCGCCCCGCGTCAAGGTTGCCCGCAAGGAAAGGCACCACCGAATAGCGACTGTTAAGCCCACAGCATAGTGCCCCGCGACACCAATGCTAGCCAAACCAAGCGGCCGTGTGCACAAGCGTGAACCCAATGCGCAAGTGCACACGAGACACACGGCATGCAAGTGTGCACACCGAGGTCCAATCCGTCATGGACATAAGCCCCACCACTTTATAATTATGGCGTAGCGGGTGCGAATGCCACAACCTCATCCTCGACGCCAATGCCCAACATTTGCCCCACCGGGCACAATACCGCCCATGTAGCCCCTTGACTAGCATGAGGACTGCAGCCACGTGCCACAGCCGGCCCCCAAGTCTCGCCCACTCCCTTGGGGGACTCACTTGAATGCTGGCCCTTTCGGTAGCACCAGGGGGTGGTAAAGTCAACACCATGCCCCCCCTTATAATAGCATTCTGAGCCATCTCCAAACTGATAGGAAGAAACATCTTACCCCCTCGAGGAGTCATAATCCATAAATCCAATAAATATGGAAAATACAAATTACGAGATTGCCATGCCACCGGCCAATCATGCTCAGACATGCCCCACGCCAAGGTCCCTCGCGGCCCTCGACGTGCCATGGGTGGCAACCCGTGACATTCTCCACCACTTCAACCATCATCGTCCTCGATGATGCCAAAGCCCAGTGCCAACTCTTGGCACACGCCACAACTAGTGCCAACTCCTGACACTCTCCTCCACTCGAGCAATCAACGCCCTCGTTGATGCCAAGCATAACGCTGAATGCGATAGTGCTTATATGCCCCCACGATGAGTTGCCACCACTCCTCGCAGACCAACACCTCCGTGCTGATTGCCTACAAATCCGGTCGCCACCAAATCTGCCCCCACAGCTACTCGAAGCAAAGGTTCGCCCAGACTCTCATGCTGAACTCGGCAAAGCAAAACAAGACACTTTTTCCACCACATAAAGCAAGCACAACTCCACTAAGCAAGTGCCCCGTACCATATTGCTCCATCCGTCGACAATATGTACCTGAATAGGCGCTGTCCGTCGCGCACAAAAGAAAGGCGTGCATTGGCCGTCATGCACCCTCCACCACTTCGAGGTGTCGATGCCCTCATCGACGAGCACTCCGCGGGCACCCTCTACACAAACTCCGCAGCTGAACCCACAAAAGCTCACTTGACATCAGAATTCACCCTGTGCAAGACCCAAAGATGCCCTCGCAACAACCTAGGGTTTTGTCCCACACTAGTTCCCATCTGACCGGCACTCCCACCGGATGCAAGTCTGTCTGCACTGTCGAAGTAAACACTGCCCACTGGCAAACGGTTCCAACTGTTGAAGTTCCCACAATGTTGCTCCAGTACCTCAGTCCATAGACCTTCACCCGAAGACAACCCATGCTGTTTCAGTGCCTCAGCTCTCTAGCATTCACTCGAAATCAGCCCACACTGTTCTAGTACCTCGGCTCTCTAGCCTTCACCCGAAATCAGTTTGCAAAGCTTCAGTGTCTGATCCTCTGATCTTCATCCAAAGTTTGCCCACATGTAGCTTTAGTGTCTGATCCTCTGATCTTCACCCAAAGTCTGCCCACATACAGCTCCAGTGCCTGATCCACTGATCTTCACTCGAAGTCTGCCCACAATGCCTCCCTCCGCCGGAGGACTTAATGTCTTGTTAAACCCTCGCTACACGGTGCTCTCTAGCAACAATGAACTCCTCCGAGTCATCTGACATCCACTAGCCAACATGTATCACAACGAGGCAAGACCACTCAAAATGTTTTTAGCAAATACGCTCTTCACAAATTGCCAACAGCCAAGCGCAGAAATGAGCACAATCCACTAAGCAAGCACGAAGCTAACAAAGTAACCATGCAATAATACGAGCAAAGCTGCCAACGATTTTGGCCAACTCAAGGGTCAAATGAAGGCAAGTAGATCCCCACAACATGAAGCAAGTTGTACAAGCTCACATACTGCAGAAACAACCCACCAATCCAACAAAGCAGCACTACTAGCTATGCACCAAAATCATTTGATCTGACACACAGAAGCGTTTATGCACTACAAAGTCGGTTCCATGCACATCCTTAAGAAGGCCTGCTGCACTGTGCACCACGACCACAATCAAAGAACCGAGCGCGCGTCCAGAGCTTGTTGAAGCGGCCACTTTAAGAAGGTACCAAAGGGGTTCAAACAGCAACCAAGTCCACTGATACCATATGAATTCAGCCCACATAGACTGGAAAACTGCTAGCTCGGGCCACCAATCCATTCGTCCTAGGATGGAATGAAACTCGCTCCACCGATAAACCTGACAACCAACAATCTGAAGCAAACAACCCACTTGGAGAAGTCCACCACAACTGAAGAGTATGCCCACACGGATAAGAGAAGCAACACCCAATTGATGCACACCACGATGGTTAGTGCTCTGATACCAACTGTCACGGGCTGGCAGGCCGGGCACCACACGGTGACACTAATGCGACCCGCCATGATCATACGCAGCGGAATATACCCGTGAGGCGACTATGCACCAAGCAATAGTCCCGCCAAACTCAAACACCAAGGCATAAGATCATGCGCTTGTCCAGGATCCATCCGTAATGCCCCGCATAACTCTTTAAGCACGGACCTCTGATGCTCAAGCCATAAGGCAACCCAAGCTATAGGCGATAGCACGCCATACTCAAATGCGCGCGCGCACGACAAGTAATGTGCTTAGCGCCAGTCCCTCTCGAAACACAAGCCAGATGGCCATGTGCAACTAGACATGCGCGCGTCAGCCAAGCATCACCTGTTAGGCACAACGCCTCCATCCATGAAGCTCTTAGCGCCCCGCGTCAAGGTTGCCCGCAAGGAAAGGCACCACCGAATAGCGACTGTTAAGCCCACAGCATAGTGCCCCGCGACACCAATGCTAGCCAAACCAAGCGGCCGTGTGCACAAGCGTGAACCCAATGCGCAAGTGCACACGAGACACACGGCATGCAAGTGTGCACACCGAGGTCCAATCCGTCATGGACATAAGCCCCACCACTTTATAATTATGGCGTAGCGGGTGCGAATGCCACAACCCCCATCCTCGACGCCAATGCCCAACATTTGCCCCACCGGGCACAATGCCGCCCATGTAGCCCCTTGACTAGCATGAGGACTGCAGCCACGTGCCACAGCCGGCCCCCAAGTCTCGCCCACTCCCTTGGGGGACTCACTTGAATGCTGGCCCTTTCGGTAGCACCAGGGGGTGGTAGAGTCAACACCATGCCCCCCCTTATAATAGCATTCTGAGCCATCTCCAAACTGATAGGAAGAAACATCCTACCCCCTCGAGGAGTCATAATCCATAAATCCAATAAATATGGAAAATACAAATTACGAGATTGCCATGCCACCGGCCAATCATGCTCAGACATGCCCCACGCCAAGGTCCCTCGCGGCCCTCGACGTGCCACGGGTGGCAACCCGTGACACTTTCGTTCCATTGGCTGCTGAGTTCAAATTGGTCTATTTATACGATGATAGCGAAGAAGAAGAAGAAACGGGGGTTGAAGGACGTGAGGTACTGACTTTTGGTTCTGATCATAATCTTTCATGGAAGCCATTGACAGCCCCTAATAACTTATTTAAACATGGCTACAAGAGAGAGTTTCTCCAAAGCCTGCATATTGGCGGGACTGTTCACTACGTGTGGAAACTTTTGAGGGAAAGGAGAATAGATATAGAGATTGAATCTCTTGAATAATTTGGAGTGAATGCTGTCATAGTACTACGCTCAACACAACAACACCAAGGTTCAAACTTTGAATTGGGGAGGCCGTCTGTCGGTTCTTGCTATAGAGAAAGAGGAGCTCCATGTGTTGGTCTTGGAAGATTACATGAAACAGAGATGGGGTGAGAGGAAGATAGTCATTCTCTTGAATCCCTTGGCATTTTCAAAAGAGAATCCATATATGAAGGGGATCATTTTTCTCTCTCAGGTTGCAGGAGGTGAGTAGTTCCTTACTTGGTGTAAAGGGAGAAGACTATTTGCTTACAACGTGAAACTAAAGAAAATCAGTTGTGTTAGAATGGTAGAGAGAATAGAGAAAGAGAGGATGAGAAGGAGAGTTCTATTGATTGAACTTTGTACAAGAAGTGATACATTTACAATGAAGATTAAGGCTTATATATAGGAGAAGAAGAGAGGAAAGTCAGCCACAAAACAAGGATGGCAATATGCTTAACAAACCACCTAACAAACATAACTTTTCTTGATAATGGATTACACCTAACAAGCCTAACTTATCTTGACAATTATGTTTATTAACAGCTCCCCACAAACTCAAGGTGGTAATGTGTAGACTAAATTGAGTTTGATAACCAAATCAAAGTCAGCCATGAAACAAGAATGACAGCATGCCTAACAAATCACCTAACAAACCTAACTTTTTTTGACAATAGACTACACGTAACAAACCTAACTTATCTTGACAATTATGTTCATTAACAAGTTGGATGACGGCTATGGAGGAAGGAGATAGACACGCATATCACTTTCGACCGAGCCTGGTACTTTCAGAGGAATGCAACCAGAAAAGAGCAACCATGGATGAACTTGCCAAGCCAGACCCAGGTCCGAGTGATCTCTTTTCTTTTCTTTTTTTGTTTTCCCCTCCCTTTTCTCCCTTTCCTTCAATCAATTTCCCATTTTTTATTTCAGTACTTTTGATATGTTGGAAGTTGGTTTTCCACCCTGTTCCTCATGTGGATCTGGCTTTCTTTTGCTTGCTCATTCATAGTGAAGGGTCACCAGTGGGAACCCATTGATAAACAGTATAGCTTGGTCTGTTGAGCTTGATTAGATATCCGCTGCCTTGCTTTTAAAGTGGATCCTTACCAAACAGTGTTTCTCAAATTTGATCTGCATGATAGACTGCTTTGATATGTCTTCTGACTGAACAAGAGTTGAAAGAAAACTTTTAAGGTTTCAATTTTTATGGGGGAATATATCTTCTGATTCTATCAATTCATATAGTTTAGAAGCTTTCACAATTTCTATGAGTTCAGGCATGCATTTCTTTGATTATTTCTGCATCAATGACCAAATTTTATGTCAACCCACAAAAAATTACGTCAGAAAGAGTTGTGATTTGGAGCAGGGGAAAAGCCAGAAAAATTTTCTAACTCATTCACATGCAAAGTCCCAAAAGGCTTCCTGGTCGAAATGAAGTGAAGATCCTCTGTTTGTTTTAGTTAAATCACACTAAACCTTGTCTAGGAAATAGCCTTCATTACTTTTCCTGCAAGTGGAATTTCTCTCTTCCAAGTTCCCATATTTTTACTTCAATTGCTCGGTTCTTCAACTAAATTCTTTTTAAATAGCATTGAAACAAAAAGGTCTTACAAATTGAACGATTGAAGGCCTAAACGATAGTACATTAATTTCTTTCAACCGAGCTTAGCAATAACATTTTTTAGGATAGATACGGATCTGCATAGTACATTAGTACTTCGCTGCTTGAGGGGAACTCTTAATATTTGCCGCGTAGTCCAACTGAAGAGCAAAACAATTAAAGCAATAATTTAAACATCCTTCAGGGGCAGATCAAGGTCTCCTGCCTCGTCAGAGTTCAAATTCTTATTTAACAGAATCTATAATCATGAAGCTCCACCAAAACACTTGACAGTGATATTTTTAAATTTCTTACTCAAATGATGATTGTCTTAATTTAAAATAAAAGAATCACAAATTTTATGTGGAAAAAAATTGTAGCATTAATGTGGAACCCTTCCATTGATGTGGGATAACAGAAGTGCAGAACCTACCATTATTGTGGTGCGGCTGTTGCCCAATGACAATCATTATACCTGTTTGGTTATATTTTTGGCTCCCGTTGTTCGTTTTTATTTTGTAAAATTTATTGAAATTGTATTTGGCAAACTTACTATGAAAATTGTTTTAGTTAAAATCGCATTTGGTAAACCATTTTCGTTTTCAATATTTTTTAGTAGCCACCTCAATTTCAAGAACTATTAAAAACAAAGTGCTTTCTGAGTTTTTGAAACTATTTTTATCAAAAAAATAAAAATAATATAAAAATACCGGTGTTTTCACAGTCCTTTTATTTATTTATTTATTTTTGTTGTTAAGAACACGAGAAGTTCTCATTTTTTTGGCTTATGAGAATATGAAAAACAAAAATTAAAACATTTGCTCTCTCAGTTCTCTTCTAGTTTTGGTCTGTAACTGCATATGGTGTATCATGCAGTCGATATTTTATTTTTAAAATGTTAAACTATTAAAAATGTGAAACATTGTATATACCACACATTCAAATAAACGTAAAACTATTTGACAATTTCAGCTATCACAGTTTTGTCCAATACTATTACTGTATGTGGGTTTTCATGGACAACGGAATATTGACCTGGAGATAAAATCCATATCAATCTTTTTATTTTTATTTTTTGTCCCATTACCTTAAAAAGCGCAACGCTAAACAAGATTATAGAAAATTTAAATTAATACATATCAATTAATAAAGGGTTGAACTATTTAAGATCAAATTAAATGTTGTCCCGAAGTTGTCTTTGTTGATTATCCAATACTATTAATGTATGTGGGTTTTCATGTCCCAACCATATGAGCGTTAGGATTAGGATTAGGATTTTCGGGATTTTCCTATAGATAAAAGACTTGGAAATCCCAACTATATGGGGATTAGAATTCCTTAAATTTTCCTATAAAAGGAAGGCTCAAGAAAATAATGTTATTGAAAATTTTCATTGTTAGCCAAAATTTTCTTTTTGGCCAACCAAGGAATCACTGCGTTTATTTTTAACCATTCTTGCCTCACTTAAGAACACAACCAAAATAGAATACACTCATGAGAAGCAAGAAACGCCGTAGCACTGACATGGAGAAAGCCAAGAAAATCTCATTCATTCCCCGCGAGATCATCTTCGAAATCCTCTGGCGCTTGCCAGTCGAGTCTCTGCTGAGATGCGAGTCAGTATGCAAGGAGTGGAGTGGTATCTAATGATCCAAGATCTCAAGTTCGTTTTAGCCCACTCGAATCGTTTCGATTGATATCCGAAGTGAAAAATTCTTAGTAAAAGGAATATGGGGAGGCGTGCTACGTGAGCAGTGTATTGCTTCGGGAAAATTCCGCGTGAGAAATCTTGCGCTGCGGCAAAGTACTTGAGCTGCCTGATCCCAAGACGCGTAGCTTTGCAATGAACTTCGCTTTTGTTCCATGGGCGGCTGAATTCAAATTCGTCAATTTATACGCTGATAGCAAAGAAACAGGGCATAAAGTATGTGAGGTCCTGACTTTTGGTTATGATAATCTTTCATGGAAGCCATTGACAGCCTCTAATAATTACTTACTTAAACATGGCAACAAGAGAAAGTTTCTCCAAAGCCTGAATATTGGCGGGACCGTTCATTACGTGTGGAAACTCTTGAACGAAAGGAAAGTAGAGATAGAAATTGAATCTCTTGATTTGGAGAGCGAATGGTGTTTTAGTACCACGCTGCCTCAAGGCTTCTTCGCGGACAATTTCAAGGTTCAAGCTTTGAGTTGGGGAGGCCGGCTGTCGATTCTTGCTATAGAGAAAGAGGAGCTCCATGTCATGGTCTTGGAAGATTACGTGAAACATAGATGGGGTGAGAGGAAGATAGTAATTCCTTTGCCGTTTTTGAAAGAGAATCCAGATATGAAGGGGACAATTTTTCTCTCTGAGGTTGCAGGAAGTGAGTTGTTCTTTACTAGTCGTAGAGATAAAAGACTATTTGTTTACAATATGAAACTGAAGAAAATCAGTTGGATGACGGCTATGGAGGAAGGGGACCGACACCTCTATCACGTATAACCGAACCTGGTAACTTTCAGAGGAATGCAACTAGAAAAAAGAGCAACCATAGATGAACTTGTCAAGCCAGACCAGGTCTGATTTTGTTTTGTTTTGTTCTTCTTGGTTTTGTTTTGTTTTCCCCTTTCCTGCACGGGCTGAGTTCTTGACTTTTATGAACAAGTTTCACTAGTAAGAGTGTTTGGTTTCACTACTTTTGATATCCTGGAAGCTGGTTTCTACTCTCTTATTCCCTTAATGATTATGGGTCCCTTTTTTTTTTTTTTTTTTTTTTGTTTGGAGGGGGGGAGGTAATAACGTAACGAGGGGCTTTTGCAATTTTTAAGAGTTCAAGCATGCATTATTTTGATTATTTCTGCTGTAATGACCACATTTTATGTCCATCCACAAATGATTACGTGAGAAAAAGTTGTGTCTGGGACCGAGGAAAAACCCTGTAACTTTTTTCACCTCATTCATATGCCAAGTCCCACAAGCTTCACTGGCCGAAATGAAGAGAAGTTTGGTGTTTGTTATTTCTTTTTGCTTGATTTAGTTGCAGAAGGATGCAACTGATAAGCACCAAACCTTGTCTAAGAAATTGCCCTCATCACTCTTCCTGCAAGTGGAATTAATTTTCCCTTCCAAGTTTCCATATTTTTACTGACATTATTAATAGTTTCGTCAACTAAATTCTCTTAAAATAGCATTGAAACAAAGTGGTCTCATAAATTGAAAGACGAAAGCTTACACAATAGTACATGTAATCTCTTTTCAACCGAGTTTAGCAAGAACATCTTTGAGGCTAGAAACGGTATCTGCATAGTACTTCTCTGCTTGAGGGGCACTCTTAATCTTTGCCGCGTGGTCCAACTGAATAGTAAAATAATTAAAGCAATAATTTTATCACTCAACTATGTAAATAACATAAAATTTATTAAAAAATTATGGAAGAGTTTCTCCTCACATTGCTGATGTCCTGGAAGAGCTTTCCAGTGAGGTCCTTGAGGGGCTTCTTCTCCTCTTTCGGCTTCGCAGAAATGATGGTGTTGAGGTCATATCGGAGGTATTCTGCCCTGAGGCGAAGATCGTTTTGGACATAAGGCCAAGCCTTCTTCTCTATGAACCCTTTCACATTGAAAATCTCTTTGGCAGACTCCTTTGCCCTCGCTGCTGCCGCAGCTGGAGGCAATGGTTGGATGAAAAACCGTTCCTTCAGGGGCAGGTCAAGGTCTCTTGGCTCGTCCGAGTTCAAAGTTCCAGCTGCCAAAAATTCAAATTTGCCCAGCATGGTTGGAAGAGATGCATCATATGAATATATGTTCCACATTTCCAGAAACAGAGCAATTAGAAAATCTTAGAAGTAATTACAAGTCATCTGTAGCCATACATGCTAGGCGTCTAAAAACACTGTTGAATTGACGCCATTTTAGTGACATGCCCCTTTGTGCAGTGGCGCTAACCTAGAATTTTTGTTAAGTAAAGGATAAAGGTAAATTTCTTTTTTTTTTTAAAGGTAAGTCAAGGTAAATTAATTAAATTTTACCAGGGCCAATACACTGTACCTTAACTTAAATATCTAAAAATCTTTAGGAGGCAAGAGAATTTTAGAAAATTTGCAAAATTTGCCGAAGGGCGAGGCCGCACCGACACCTCTCTCTATTTGTCGTTAAAAATAGTTTAGTAATTAGATAGTATTGAGTAATTGTTAGTAATTTCTATAAAATAATTATGAAAAATGCTATTCTTAAAAAAAAATTCATACAAAATGATGTGACAGGGACAGTTTTTTAATTAAAAACTATTATGGTAGGTGTTTACTTGAGATGAAAGGCTCTCATTAGTACACATCATTTTGTATATAAATTTTATATGGATTTTTTGTTTGTATAGCATTATCCAAATAATACGTTGTGAGTGATTAAATCAGCAACCTGAATTTGTAGTGTAATAAATAGACTTTCAAAGAAATACCTTATCAGATTTTGTCACGTAGTATTTGTTTTTAAAATTTTTTTTATTACACCACAAATTGAGGTTACTGATATATTCATATACCTTGTGTCATCATTCGATAGATATTATTACCAAACACTCAGTATTATCTACTTACAGAATTATTTTTCATCTGCCGCTACTTGTGTGTTGATTATCTGTTTGGCATCATTTTCAAAATTTTTGTTTCATTTTCTTATTTTTATTTTTTTGTGAAAAAATTAAAATAATGAGAAATTCTAAAACCCCATCATTTTCATAACGTTATCCGATCAGTCATTTTAGTATGGAAAAATAGTTCCCAATACCTCATAAAACAATTTCAAACAGTTTACAAAATATAGGGAGTTTTCAAAAATAATTTGCTAAACAAATTTTCCGATTTTCATTTTAATGAGAACATATTTCAAAAAAGCATTTCGAATACGAAACCAAAAGCTAACAGTACTGTTAAATTGAGATGAAGAACATGTAAGCGAAATAGCCGGGAACTTACGCAATCCACCGGAGGGTGGTGGAGGCGGGCCCACCTTGATGGGTGTAGCCTCGGCAAGCACGGCCTGAACAAAAGACCCAGAGGCCATCCCGGCGGCGACAAGACCCAGCACTGCCCGGCGACTAGTCTCGGTCTCAGCTGGCCCCTGTCGGGCTCTAATGGTGAAACCTGGTCGAGCCACAGCAACCCGGCTGCTGCTGGGTCGGCTCAAGCGGGCCGAGCCGCTGAGCTGGAGGCTGCCTTCCAAGACAGCCTGAGAGGAGCCACGTAAACCAGCCATTGAAGCCATAGCTTGAGCCATCCTGCTCAGTTTTCTGTACTGTGATCTTCCAAAAAAATTCAGGCAAGTAACTCAGAGACAATATGTGGAATATAACTTTGTGTTTTTAGAGTTTTGCTCTATGTTTTCTGTGATGTCGAAAGACACCTTATCTGCCCCTTGCCTCCTTGGATAATTTGGATATGCCTAGAGCCAATGGTTGTGTGACATGTGTACATTTATTTTTGACAAGTTGGATGAGGTTTTATTGTGGGCTGTGGTGTCTTGACAAGTGGACGTATGAAAAGATTTTTGATTATGACCTCTAATCCTATCCATGCAATCAGTTAACCAGTATTTTTTTTTTTTTTTGTTTTAATGAAGCAGATAGCTACCTTCTGCTGCCCTAAACGTAGAGAAATATTTTCAAGAAAAATGTTATTCTATCAAAAAATTTATACAAAAAATAACAATGTGATAGTTATATTTTTTTAAATAAGAGCCATTATGATAAATATTTTATTTTCAAATGAATCACTCCATTTAATCACATTATTCTAGTAATAAATTTTGTATGAATAGTCTGTTCCTATAGCTTTACCTTATTTCTAAAGATTGCAATATGAATTTATTGAAAGGGAAGAAAAACAAAACCCTATATATATATTATTATAAAAAAAACAAACAAATTTAGTGAGGATCTCACACACTCTTTTTATCTTTTCAAAATATCTTTTAAAGTGTGAAAAATTACTAATATTATGCATATATTATCTGACTCACATGAACAAAAAAGTAAAACTATTATTTTAGATATTTATAACCGCTCACTACTCAATTATCATTATTATTTTTTAGTTGTAAAAACTGTCAACTACGTACGTAGTGGAGTCACTCTTCTAATATTAGATAAGAAAAATAAAAAATACTATTCTTTTAAAAAATCTCACAAGAATACACAACTCCCTTTTTTTTTCCTCTCATTTGTAAAAACTGGTCACCCACGTAATGGGGCACCTTTCTTGTACATATATATTTAGAGGGCGTTTCTAAAGGTTGCAATCTAAATTCAAACTACAATTTGTCAAGCCAATCACCATTTAGGCTCAAGTAATTTGGTTTCTCTAGTGATATAGGTTAATCTAAGCTTAAAAAATTAATAAAATTTAGAATATGTTCAAACTTAATTTTTTTCCATAACAAACTATCTTGAATGCATTTTTAACAAGACGAACATAAGTTAAACTTAGGTTAAATTTGAGTTGGTGGGGATTTTTTACAGCCCTACATCACATTCCACAAGTAATTTAAATAAGCGAATTTATAAGCTACATCAAATGAGCACGTTTAAAAGCAACGTATGGTAAATTTTTTGCTTGAGATTACTACCCCTCACCCAATAATGATGTAGATCACTCTAATATATTGATTATAGCAGTTGTAAAAATGCCAGATTCAAATTAGTGAGGGATTTACTTCTAAAACTATCTGCTTGAACAGCAATATTTCATTAATTTAATCATTTGAAAAAGTGCATATGACTTGCCAACTTCCCTCTTTTTGATGCAGCTCGAAGATAATTATGAGAAGAAAAAAAGAAATAAAAAGGGGAAAAAGAAACCAACTTGGCTATCAATTTTGGAACAATTTTAATCCCTTTTTTAATTTCTCTTGATGCTGGGAAAATCTAGATGGGGTAAGTGTGTCTACAATAAGAACTCCCATCCCAAATACTTTACAAGCACTAGTCAATAACAAGGTTCCAAATGCACAAATTATGCTGGATTCATGTCCATAGAAATATAAATGTATATATACATATATACACACACGCATATACACTTGCCAAATATGTCATATATGAAATAGAAAATTCATAAAATGTTGATTGAAATTGAAAAATTGGAGTGTTTAATTTTTTCTGGTTGAATTAATTTTAATCAAATTGAGATGCATATGTTCTTTTTGTGTGTGAAAAAATATTGAACTACTGTTATATAATGTTTTTAATGGAAAATTTCTAAAGTTAGTCAAAATAGTTTAATTTCAAAAAAAAAGTTTTCACATTTGAATAATTAGTAGTAAGTCTGTGTTGTGCACGGAATGAATATATGTTTATGAGAAACCAAAGAAAGATACAAAATAAATAAATTGAAAAGGTAACAATCATGGAGTTATTATAAATAAATGACGGTGGTATGTATGAGCTCGAGGAAGTAGTTAGTCCAAAGGCCTGAACAAGCTTGTAACAAAAAAGAGACTAGGAAGAACTAGGGTGCAAAAGGAAATACCAACAAATGCCAACCATAAAGACCAACAGTCTTCTTAATGACTCTTTGTAAATCCACTCAAGCCATAGTTATTAGAATCGAACCGAGCATCAAATTGGTGATGCCATTAGTTTACGGTTCATTGGTTCAATCGATGGTTCAACCGGTGCTATAAATTAAATGTATTTTATTTATTCATATATATATATTAACTTAAATATAATTTATATTACAAAGTAAAATATATAGAATCAAGTAGAACAGTGGTTAGTGTTGTTTAATTCTACCATAGCTTTCAAGTTTAACTTTTAGAAAGTACAAATACATCAAATTTTTTAAAGAAGATTAAAAAGTTAAAGTTAGTTAATGATTTTTCGATTGATCTTACCGGTTGGTTTACTAATTTTTTTAAAAATCGGCCAATTCATTCAATTCACATGTATTTTTAATAAATTAATTAAACTGTACCATTCATAACCTGATTCCTAGTTCGACCAATTAAACTGATAGGTCCAATCCGATTTTGATGACTATGACCCCGACTATGTGTAGAAGCCGTGAAAGGACTAAACACAACTCTTTCTCGTGTCCTGTTACAACAACCTTGGTGTAGAAGGAGTGGAAGGACTAAAGAATAGGGCTACTGCTAACCAAAAAAAAAAATACACATCCAATAAGATGCTAATATTACTTCCTCCAGTAGAATTTAATGAGGCCTATTTTTAGATGACTTTTTTCTTTTTCTTTTTGGGAGCAATTTTGATTTGTGAATAAGATGACTCTTTTAGGGACTTCTTATCTCCTAATTCTCCTAAAGTTGTATTTGGAATCGGAGTTATCAAGAAAAAGCAAAGAGAAAAGAAAAGATGAGGAAAAGTGAACAAAATGAAAGAAAATTTTTGTTCTCTTTTCCTTCATCTTTTTCTTTTCTTTTTTATTTTCACATCTTTAATCCAAACACAATATAAGAGAATCCAACTTATATAGAGCTCTTCTCTATCCATGCTCATAGGATTGCTAATGTTAGAGACTAACAGCCCGTTTGAAACTCAGTGGAGTGAAGGGGAACGGAAAGAAAAAATATTTTCTCTTCTTGTCTAATTTTGTAAAGGAAATGAGATATATATATATATATATATAAAATTTTCCTTACCTTTCTCTTTTAGGAGTGTATGGATGCAAACTTAAAAAATTTATAATCCATAAGCTGAAGTTAGTTTTAATAAGTTACTTTTTTAAGTGACTTTTTCAAAAAAAAAAAAAAAAAATAGGTGTTGGCTAGTAGCTGCTTTTTAAGTGGCTTTTGCTAAAAGGTTGTGTGCAAATAAGTCACTTTTTTAAGTGGCCTTTTTAACTGACTGTTTTTTTATTATAAAACAAACAGAATTTAAAAAAATTATAAGTTTAAGTTATAAATTATTAAATAAGTTGCGTTCAAATACTTCCTTAGATAGTCAACCCTCTCCTCCCCTCTTCCAAGTTCCAAACGGCCTGTAATTCGCTAATACCACTACTCCTAAATTAATATTGAAACTACTTTCTACGAATCACCCGACAAGGCTCATCCCCGTAACCATGATGCACTGGTGTGGCACTTTAGATAATTACTCCACCACAGCACCCCCACACATCCCCACTTTATATGATACTCACATCCACAGATTTTAACTACCTATTAAAATATTTATATATATACTATATTACACATATTCGAATCAAAATGCTTGATTTCAAAAGTATCTTACAATACAAACCCTTGAAATTATATAGTTTATTGTGTAAGGCTACAGCACATCCAAGGAAACTCCTATATCAATCCCACTCATGATGTAGCTCAAATTGATATGGAGAGTTCCCTTGATGTGAGATTATTGTATGGTGTAGTAACTGTAGTATTACATGTTGTGCTCTCTTTATATATACCAAGACAGGCTCACATATATTTGTGCACTCATTTTTACTTTTTTTTTCCCCCACAAAACCACAAAAATTACACTTCCATGAGTTACATTTCCTATAAAACGAAGAATTGCGAACTAACGCTTCTTGTATGATTTATACCGAAACTTCAATGCCAATTCATATGAATCTACGTTCAGAGTTTCGTTACTTCTCTTTGTATCTTAATTGCTTGTGAATTGGAGCTGTAACCTTGCCTACGAATTGGTAGATCTATTACCTGCTGGACCGCATGGATCAGCATTACCTTCAATTTCGCCCTAAAAAATAGAGAACAAAAATAAAATCAATAAAAACCGAAGAAAATAAAAAAAAAATTAATGCTCACAATACATTTCAACAACGATCCTCACTAAATAAACAGAACACACTTACTTTAGGTTCCATTGGATTTTACATTTTTTGGTTAACTGTGTATGCTATTTATTTTAGAAGAAGAAGGAAGGAAAAAAGAAAATTAAAAAAAAAAAAAAGACAACTCTTATTTGATGTGCGATAACAATAAAAACTGTATAACGTACATTGGGAGCAAACAACACTTAGATCTTATTTTTCATCGCTGGCATATTCATGGATTTTTGAAAACATAACTCTCCAAGCATAAGCTCATGGTCACCTTAAGCCTCTTACATTCTTGTAACAATTTCATGGAGGCTGATAGATTGGTAGCAAATTTAAGCAATGGACATGACTGAAATATAGGAATTTTGAAACAATTGGATCAAACAAATCTCTGTAGATCAAGCACACTAGTAAGTACACATGAGGTGTAAGGTAAAACTAAATTTTTAATTTTAAATTCAAAATGGATCATATTATATCTATTTAAAAGCCAATAATATGCAGACATGTATCATTATCCATATATTAAAATTTTTGAAAAAATGATCTTGTGACCAATCAAATTGCAACACAACTTTATTTATATTTTATAATTTTAAAAATTTGAGAATATTACATTAAGAGTTTTGGCTTTAAACACCTAACAATATTTTGCTATTTATAGTAGTATGGATGAGTAAATCTTCATTAGCATGGTGGCATGGTGCAACGTCTATTGTAATTTAAGTAAAACCTAGCAAGTAATCCATTAAAGTGTAGAATGTAAGATCATATAAATAATCGTTTTGAGTACAATACAACTATCTTAGTTAGTAAATAATCATATTATTCATGTATAATACCCGTATGTACATATAAATAAACAAAACTTCTGTTTTATGTCCAGATCTGAAACGTGCTAAAAAATAGTTGTTCATTTTTTTGATTTAGACTGTATAAGACACGTATTAAACGTTTTATGTATTAAACTTTTGAAAAAAAAAACTTGATTAAAAATTATATATAATTTTAGCATATTGTTAATTCATGCTTAATATATAATTATAATAATACAATTATTGACCATTAACCTTATTCGACTTATTAATTATAAAAAAAACTTGTATAACTCATAATTTGTGTATTTGTCATATTTGTCATATTAAATTAAAAATTAAAAATAAGTGTTAATTCGTATATCAAGCATTGAAATAATAGAATAAAAAAATAAAATGTATTTATCTACTACTTTAATTTAGCTTTTTGTTAATAATATGTTTTAAAAAACTCATATACATAAGACAAAAATACTATTTACTAATATATATAAGAAGAAATTACTTACAAATATAACTTATTTTTTGTACCGACTTTTTAATTAATATTCGTTTGATACCCGAATAATTATATATTTGTATTTTTGACGTTCTCGTATTTTTATGCCAAATTTTGTTATCATATTTTAAAAAAAAATCATATTAAACCCTTACGTATTATGTGGTCTCATATTTTACTAACTATGATGACTATATCACTAAACTTTTTTTAAAAAAAAATCCAATCATATGAAAAATGACAATTTTTTTCAATTTGGTTTATTTTTTGTTAATATATTTTTAAGTTAATTTCATCTAGACCTCTAAGGTTTGGCATATCAACAATTAGACTCACTACCTTTAAAAAATGGATAAGTAGACCCTTGCCTTAGCGTCTGTTATCTCTTCTCAAAAAATGAGGACATTTTTTTCTGTCGCACCAAAAAATAAAAAAAAAAGAATGAGGACATTTTAGTCATTTCACATGCTTGGAACATGCGCCAAACTCTCTCCACGCTTCTCTCTCACCTCCACCTTGTTTGTTAATGTTTTGAAAATTGGACTCAATGGTTCAACTGGTCCAAGAAACGGATCAGAATCGTTCGGTCAAACCCTTTAAACCTTGTCAGGTACAAAATAGGTAAGAACCCTGCAGATGAATTGCCAACCATTCGACCCGCTAGCGGTTTTGCATAACCTGCCGATTCAAGCTATGTCTAGAAAGGAGAAAAAAATTAGGGTTTCTCACATTACAATTCCCCCCTCGCAGACAAATTTCAAGACTCTCTGGCTCTCCACTCCAGTGACCATTTGCGTAGGTCTACACTCTCCAAGTAATCTCTTCCCCTACAGTTCTATGAACGCCGAAGCATTGGTTTCTTACTTCTGAATCAGTTCGTGTCAGGAGCTTGACTAATATGTCAAAAGAGCTTGACTAATACGTCAAAAGACCTACGTATGATGAAACATGTAAGGTTAATTTTTATATCTCGTCCTATATTAAAATAGTTCAACTCATATCCGGACTTAGGATTCTGATTGAGGGTGGGTGAAATTTTTTTTTTCTTTTGGGTTGATAAGAGGATTAAGAGAAATATTTTAATTTTTGAAAGATCAATACACTATATAATATTTTAAATATTTACAAAAATAAAAAAAATTAGCAATTTGGAGAGGACAATACATTATATTATATATGAAATACCTAAAAATTCATAGAATATAAAAGAGATTTTCAAAACTTAACTCTATCAGCCATTAAGTAAGATAATTAATTTTAAGATAATGCAACGAATACGATAATATTCAATATTCTATATATTCATATCAAATGTTTCTTACATAAAAAAACGCTTAAATAAAAGTAAATAACCAATTACAACAATTATCTTCGTTGTTTTATATTTTGAAACCTTTACAAAATAGTTTTATTATTTACGGTTTTGAATATGTCCTTTTTAATATATGACACTAAGTAATCATTTATTCATTCATCTCTCATGCGATTGTATAATGAAGTCTTGATAATTTTTATCGCAAAAACAAACTTTCTTAACTGATACAGTTGTAACCTGTAAAATTATTGCCAACTTTACAAATAAATATAATGGGTTAACACTATCCTTCTTCGTTTGAACTAACTTTTGAACAAACTCATCAATTTCTGTCACTTCTGAAAATTAATTATTACAACTTATATCTAGAGTGTAGGTCTCAAGTTTATTATTACGTATCATAAGCTCAAGTGAATAAAAATCACTAAGACAAACTCAGCAAAATATAAAATAGGTCAAGTTAAATTTCTTTTTTTCAGGGAGGGCGGCCGCCTATCCTTAACTCTTTGCTCGGTCCGCTTTTGATTGGACCCATTAAAATTATAACATACCACCACATTTCATAGTCAATGTCTACCATAATCTATTTTTTTCGGTTGAATAACTCCGCAGACCGTGACTCGAACTTAAGACATAAAAGTTGCTTTGATGCCAAATGTTAATAACTTCACTAATATGCCCGACGATCTAGGTGTGATGGAACGCGTTAGATGCATTCGTATATTTGGTCCACATCGGAATAGCAACACATGTCCAATAGATTGGGCCTAGCTATCGTAACTGTTCGCGCGGCGTGTGCTTAGTCCCGTCGCCAGAAAGCATCCTCCGGCAGCGTCCACCACAGTCCACATTCCCAGACCAGCAAATTTGTACTCTGTGGCTCTCCAATGTCGAGTGATGAGAAGTTGTTGAAGGAGGCGAAGAAACTGGCATGGGAGGATCGACTGATGCACAAGAGCAACTGGAAGGTGAGGAACGACACGAGCATCGACCTCGCCGCGTATCGCGGATCCCAAGGACCCGCACCTCCGTGAATTCGGTGAGTTAGGGTTTCATTTTCACTGGGTGATTTGGTTTCATTGGTTTCTAATCTTTCATTTCATCGATCTCTGTATTTTCAAGCAATTTCGTATGTTGCATGGGGGATTGTATGTTCAGATCTCTCACTTTGTTGAATTGCTTTTTATTTGTTGGTCAGGGCCGTTCTTTAGGAAGACTGTTGCCGATTCGAATGCGCGGGTGCAAGAGAAGGCTCTTGATGCACGGATTGAATACTTGAAAGCTGTTGATGCTGATGCACGAAGGTACTATGATTTGGTTTTGCATGCTGCGGTGTTGGCATTTGTGTCTGATTTTTGGTTTCAATGTGCAATTCTGAATTTATGACGTGTATAGATACGCGAAAGAAATATGTGACGCAATTCTCGCGAAATGCCTTGCGCTTACGGGTAGACCGAAGACTGTTGAGAAATCGCAGATGGTGTTTATGCTTTGGTTGGAGTTGGAGGCTGTGGACGTTTTCCTGGTATGTACTTCTTGAAGAATATTCTCTACATCCAGTTTTTGAGTGTCACAATGCATTTGAGTTTACAATTATAATGAAAATGATTGCCAACTGCAGAATGTAGTTAGTACTTAGTAGCAAGTGACTATTATGAAACATGTAAGGATCTCATCATATTAGCTTCTTTAGTATTTGCTATGTTGCGTTGAATCAGTTTTGAAAGCAAATGTCCTTGGTTGTAGTTATTCAGTTCGCTCAATGTGCTGATTAAATTTTCGTACAACGTCATTTTAGCAGACATCATGAATGCATCATTAGCTTCTTAGGTTTATGTAATCATATTCATCCCACTCCTTCAAATAATTGCTATGAAATTTCATGAAGTAATGATAAAAATCACTATTTCTATTTTTTCTTGACTTGTATTTATCGTCAAAGTACGTATTCTTGATGTGGCCTAGTACCAATTTATGCGGGGACAATTCTAGAATCTCACATAATTTCAGTCATGATGTTTTTGGTGATGCTCACATGATTCGACATTTTTCTTTTTTATTAGTAAAGGTAAGTGAATTGAATTTAGAAAGGTACCAAGGGGGTACCACCCATGTACACTAAGAGAGCCTAAGGAAGAAGCATATACCTGCAACAAATCAAAATTAATCAAAGACTCTACAAAGTCCAAAAATTGATTCAACCCAACCCGTAAACCAATGATACAAAAGATAGAAATTTACTCTTCAATCTAAAACATGTTCTTCTACCCCATCAACAGTCTTGCAATTGCGTTTGCCTATATGCTTCACCTTATGAGGGCTTGTGTAGGAAACATGATTTTGCTTTCAACTCCATAAAATCATACATTTTTACACAAACAGTTGATATTTGTTGAAGAAAGTTGGAAGTGGACAAAACACTTGTCTTAGTTGCTAACATTTTTGCACAAACAATGGATATTGAATAAAACACTTTTCTTAGTTGCTATTGATGGGTAAACATACCAATTTTGTTTCTATTTTTGTTTTTCAGAAGAAACACTACAAAGAAATGTTATAATCTCATGTACTATAGATTTGGGTTTTAAAATTAAATAGTACACATTAAAAATTCAAAGGGTTAAAAGGTCCCATAGTTATGAAATGGAAAAACTTATAATGGTGGTTGAGATTTGTCCACACTCATACCAAAAATTAAAAGGTGATTGAATATACCAAAATGAGATCGATATCTTTATCTTGGAGTTGTAGTTCATGAAGATGACAGATTGACGTGGATGAATGTGCATGTTGCGTGATTAATGGGTGCCTATGAGATGCTGTATTGTTGGTTGCCTTTACGGTATGATATGCTGGTTACTTAAGAGAATGAGGCAGATAAATGCTATTAATGCTATTTTTTTTTTTCATAGCTAGAGATTGTGGAGGGATCAATATTTAAAGTCACTATTACGTGGTTAGTTACCTTTATATTGTATGTTTCCAGTTGTTTTTCGTTTTTCGATTGAGTTGTACATTAGAATTGTTCATGAGTTGAAATTTAAATTCATTCTGGGGTTTACCTTTGGTTATCATATGTGGTTATTAGATTGAGCCACACAAATTGTATAGCTGCTGCCTTTAGTATGTTACGGTCATTGAACTAATATGGCTACAGTGCAATATTGCATCCATCATTGGGAACTTAAGTTTTTGGTCTAGTAAAGAGATTGGTTCATATAGTGGACAAATCATTGGAAGAAGTCCATAGTGTGGTTGAGTTATATCTTCATCCACGACCCATTCTAGGTCTACACAGGGCTCTTTTCCTTTTAGGTGCGCTGTGCAGTGACTTATGTCTAAGGATCTAAGAAGCTCGAACATGGACAAACGACACGGATACAAAATATCAGTGATTTTCAAAAAATGCAAGATATGATATGGTAAAAGATATATATTTATATATTTTTATTTGTCATATATAAGAATTATCATTCAAAGGTAGTGAAAAAATGCCGGATAATGCTTAATAAAAATTTAAAACCTATCTACGACATAACTTAAGGGTTAATATATCATTCACATCTCTTTTGTATATACCACCAACAAGCGAAGATGGGGAAGCAAAAGCAAAGCAAAGGCACAAATCAAGGAGAAATAGGAAGTTGCATGCATTTGGGTTGAGCTAGTTGGCTGAAGTAGTTGTAAGCTTAAGATGTAGGTTAGTTAGTCATTCTCTTCGCTGATCGCAGAGTTGCTTCAGCTTATTCTTCTTACTTCTCTCTCTCTCTCTCTCTCTCTCTCTCTCTCTCTCTCTCTCTCTCTCTCTCTCTCTCTCTCTACAATAGGGCTGTGCAGATCAAAGAAAATACTTGAGGGCTGTATCTTCTTCTTCTTCTTCTTCTCTCTATCTACACTGAGCCTCTGTCGATCAAAGAACAAAGAGCATTTGTCTTTTCTTTTTGTAAGTGAAGTATTAAATTTTCCCTTTTTACAGCTTGAACCTCCTTAAAACACATCTAAAATTATATTTCAGCTCTTGCCGTGTCCACCGTGTCTCCAACTAGGACATGTGTGTCGACACTGTGTTCGAAGAAAAAGAAAATAAAAAGTTGGGCTTTTTATAGCAAATATGATCTACTTTTTTGTGTTTTTGTTCTATGTCTTTGTGGGATTAGCTTTACACTTCCATGGTACCAATAGGCTTCATCATTTTGCCCTAGGTTTACTCTGCATGGTTAAATGGTTTTTTCTTCTTGTGGCCTATCTGTATATCGGTGTCAAGGGGGAGGATTCTCTAGTGTGGAAAGCTTCAGGGATGGAATGTTTTTTGGTCCGCTCATTTTGTCAAGCTTTGTGTGCAATGTGCAGTCGAATTGTGAGCCCTTTCCCTTGGTAAGGTATTTGGAGGATAAAGACCCCTCTCGAGGTAGTTTTTTTGTTTGTATGGATGGCTTCTTTGGTGGCTATTTTGGACAACCTAAGAAAGAGAAAGAAATTTATTTTGAACTGGTGCTTCATGTGTAAAATGGTGTCGAGACGGTTAACCACCTTCTTATACAGTGTTTAGTGGCAAGGGTCTTGGAGTATGGTATTTTCTTTGTTTCGACTATCTTTCTTCTGCACCTTGACGTCTTGCCAAGTCAAGGATGTCCAAGAAGGAGGGATAGATAGATAAGGAACACCAGCTCACTTTGTGTAATGTGGAACATTTGGAGGGAGAGAAATGGTAGAGCTTTTGAAGGTGTGGAGCATCCGATTCATATTATGTGGTGAACCATTCCTGTTTCCCTATTCTATTAGATGTCAGAATTTGTACCTTTTTGTCGATCTTCTTTTGTTGATTTTTTTATAAAATTCGTATATGCCTGTAGAGACTATAGAGTTAGAATTAATGAAATGAAATTAAGAAACTACTTGTTTGGCAGTGGAGTGGCTTCTGCTGAAGTACTTTCTAAGAAGTGCTTTTGCAAAATCAAGTAAGAAATGCTTCATAAAAAAGAGCTTGGAGCCTTCGTTCTTTTTTTTTTTCATTTGAAAGTGTTTTTAGCATGCACCTAAACATACAATAAAGTATTTTGACTGACAAGAGGTATTTCCTTTTTTTTTTTTTTTGGTGCTGACAAGAAGTATTTCCAAACCATTGCACCACACCACCAAAAGGGGCCTAAGCCTCTTTTTGGTACATGGAGTGACTGGGAAAAGACTGATGGAGAGACTTTCCACCCTTGGTGGGAAGTGAGAGCAGAGGTGAAAGGGAAAATATAGACAGAATAAATCTCGAACTCTAATAAGGATTAGATAGCAAGTTTTTATATGCCGGTTGTAAAGCCTTTCATCCCTTTTCAGGTTTTTTTCTTTGTAATTAATTACTTATCAGAAAAATTAAAGAATAATAAAATGATTTTATGGTGCATCGTAAAATAAGCACTTATTAAAAACCTTTCAAGTAACAAATAGGCAGTGTGAGCTATACTAATCAAAGCAGGAAGGGTGGTCTATCATCCATTGTTTGGTAATAAAAATAACAACCTTTGACTTACTTTATTTGGTTAGAATTTTGTCAAATAGTGTCTATAATAGTATTTTGCACTGAGGAAATTGCATGAAACAATTTATTTCCAATCCTTTTTTTATTCGATATAAAGTTTGTATGAGAACTTTTTTAATATCTTTTTCCTAGCGCTTGAGTGATATTATTATTAATGACAGCTCCTTTCATTTTCCTTTACCATGTTTGGATGACCTCAAACTTTGTTCTTAGAATAATTTTTTTGGCATAGTGCTATATTACTATTATTAGGTATTTTTTTATTGTTCTTTTCTTCTTTCCCACTTAGCCAAATTCGTTATTGCTCCCTGTTAGCTTAATGCTTTCTCTAATCAAACTTGCTCTGAAATTTTTTTCCCTCACCTTTGCAAATCACAATATCATCATAATGACATACAGGGGAATGGCACCCTCAGCTAAGTTAACAGGCGTGACACTTGGTAATGTCCTAACTTCTTCAAATCACAATACCATCCTGAACAAGTCCAAATCTTTGACATTTTCTTCTAGGAAAAAACCTCTAACCTATAACAGGCAACCCAAACTTTCCCAAATCTGAATTCATCATTGCACCAATAGCCAAAGAAATAGATGGAAACAACACTTTGCATTTAATAAATGAATGATACTACAAGAAAAGTAAAAAACTCAAGCTCAAAAATATGATGACGAAAATTAATGTAGAGCTCACAAAGGTGTAAATGTTTATAAAGTGTTGTTAATAAGTGGATAGAGTCATCGGGAGCAATTTTGGTCTAGTAGTGTGAAGGTACAAATGCCATGGTCTCTCAGTGGGAAACTTTGAAACTCTGGAGATAATATAGAGGTCTTTTATTTATCTCCATTTCCATCTCTAGAGCCACAATTTGGAGCTGTCCATGTGAAACTTTTTGGGACTTGCTGTTCTTTTGTGAGAGTTTATCATGACAAGAGTGTTGGTCTGACTTGGAAAAAGTTTGAGTTGCTCATAAACAATTTTTTTTTTCCTATCACATAGCTTATATTGCAGGAAATGTAACATATAATTCCTATTGCCAAATTAAGCAACATACTAAGTGCATTTACTAAGTTTCTTAACATCTAAATCTACAGGCTTTTATCAAATTATTTAGCAACTTGTTGCACTTTTATGCCTTTTAGCTTGTTGGAAATGTCCAGCACTTTGTAAGAAGATGCTTACAATATGTGTTTTCATCAGAAAGGAATGGATAACCTATGTTTGTAGTTTACAAATTCGATCAATTGATGCGGTAGTTAGTGTTTTACAGAGGAGTAGTGTGTGCAATGCTTTTTATTTAGGACATTTTATTTCTCTGTTATCTTTTTTATTGCCCAATAAGTCATCCAACATTCTCTCTTTTTTCAGCTACCTTTTGTTAATATCTTCCCTTTCAAGACATGTACAAAAGGTTCCAAGAAGTGGGCATTTAATAGGAAAGAGTTGAGTGGGCAGGCGGGCCTATAATGATTTTTGTGTAAATAGGTATTATAGATTAGTAGAACTTCCTTAAAATGAGTGGCACAACCTTGCTATGAGAATATGTTTTTCTTTTTCTTGCCCTCTTCTTAGACCTGAACTACCTCAGTGATAGATATTTAAGTCTCTTTAGACTGTGATGTTGACTTTAACCTTTTGTCAGGATATAGTTGCTCTAGAAGTTGAATGAGACAGGATTAGATTGTATCATTTTACAGTTTGTTATCTTACTGGTCATTCAATCTTACCTTAAGGGGTCAAAATCCCCTTGTTGCCTACCAAAGGGCTTATACCGTTATGTGGTTCAGCAATCATGTTCTAAATAATTGAGAAGTGGCATTTCTTGTTAACTGTATTTGGTGGGCCTATGTTGCTTCTACTTGCTACAATAGTAATCCTTCCTTTGCATCTTCATTGGATCTTCATTCTTAAATGCCTGTTCTACATTCTCTTAATTCTTTCTAACTGTTTTTCTGAAAATTCGAGTATGAGAATTTATGCCCTACTTTATGCAAATACTTTTCTAGAGTTTTTCCCTTGGCATCTATCTTTACTAAGATTAGTTGATTGCAGGATGCTATGGAGAAAGCTATTAAAAACAAGGTTGCTAAAGCAGTTGTTCTGGCAATTGATGTCATGTTTCAAGCTTTAAGGTCAGCACTTAGCATATTTGTGTTTTATTTTTGGTTTTGTTCTTTTTTTTCATAACCGTTCTTTTTGTTTTTGGCTAATCTTGTGGAATCCTGTAATTTGTTTGGCTTATAGTAGTGAATTTGGGGCAAACATATTACCCCCTAAAAGAATTTTGAAAATGCTGCCTGAACTCTTTGATCATCAAGACTAAAATGTTCGTGCTTCATCCAAAGGATTGACACTTGTGCTCTGTCGGTGGATTGGGAAAGACCCAGTGAAATACCAGATATGTCTATTATTTTCAGCTATTATCTTTGGCTGGTATTATTTACTTCTAGATGTTCTTTTTTCACAAGTTGAAAGATTATTTTATAGACGTACTTATTTTTATGGTTTGTTTTTCTGTTTCTTTCTTTCTTCCTTTTTTTTTTTTTAAAGGAAAAAGAGTTGGAGGCTGAGCTTGTCAATGTCACTGGGACAGCTAGACCATCCCGCAAAATAAGTTACCATTTTAATCATCCATGTTCTTGTCTATGACAATTAATGAAGATCTTTATCTCAAAAGATGCCTGAACATTATTTATTTTCTCAACTTAGTGGTCAATTTGTTGGTAAATTGTTAGATTTGTATAACCTTTTGCTGTTTTTGGTGATGCTCTTCAGCAATGTTTGGTAGGAAAATATTATTTCTTTTCTTTGTCTTTACAATTTGTTATTTTCTTATATCGCCTCTTTTCTTATCTATTGTCATTGTAAATATTCATTCGTAATAATGTTTATTCCTTTTTCCTCATGTGTTTAGCTAATCTTCTTTTATTTGGCCCTTTTTTTCCCACCATTTTAAGTTATCTTGTTTGCATTATACGTCTTTTCTGCAAATGGTCTCTGTAGCTCACATGGAGTGTATTCATGTGGGTGTTGGTTCATAAAATTGCTATTGCTGCGATTGCATTTTTCTTTTTTGGTTTGTATTTACTTTCCTTATGTTATGTTAACAAGTCTTTTGTTACCTAGGCTGGTGTGCAATTGTTTGTGCGATTGTTGGTTTGGATAAACTCTATCTGTACCCCTTGTTCTTTGAACGTATGAGATTCAAGTTCTTTTCTTCTAATTCTTGTAGTACAGTATTTGTCTATGAAGTATGCATAGCTTCGTTCATTTTGTATAATGCAAGAGAAAAGGGTAAGTACAAAGTGAACTTTTTTTAATCAAAAAAGAAAATATTATGGAACTTACAGAACTTTTAGCAATCGTGAAATGTGTTCTTCTCTTTGTTAGTTGGACATGCCTCATGGGTCTGTAATCCAATGCAAACATGCCTAATGCATGTTATGTACTCATAACTGCATAACTTAGTGTCAATCCTCATTTTCAGTCGGTTCAAAAATGAAGTGTGCTCATTTCTAGTTGATTGCTCGTGCTTGAAAATTGTATATCATCAGTTCATGTAATACTACACAGAAGACATATCTGGTATTTGAAGTTAAAGGACATTCCAACAAGCTAAGTGCTTCTTTTCTATATTTATAATCTGTTGATTTTTTGTCCCCAGATCTGAGCAAATAGGGGTGTTCACGCTAAGGTCGGGTTTGAGAGCCACCCTCCACCTGAACCGACCACATTGGGTTGGAAAATTTTGGAACCGATTTCGACCCAATGGGTGATTGGGTTGGGGTCGGGTCGGGTGAAAATGTCACGTTTTAGTGTAGAAAATGCCTGTTCGGGTTGGCAAAATGAAGACCGACCACCCAAACTGAAAATATTCGGGTTGGTTGAAATCCACCCGTCATCCACCCAAATACTGCTCGGTTTGGGTCGGTTTGGTTTCGGGTTGGGTGGCTTTTTGAACACCCCTATGAGCTAGACAAGGAGCCAGAGCAAGAAGCTGTGTCTGAAGCTGTGGGCTCTGGTCCATCTGAAGAATCTGTTGCCGAGGGTATGTGTCCTGTGATCAACTCTGAAACTATTATAATTTTGCGGTTTTGTTCTTGTATTTTTGGATGAATGTGGCTGGAAAATTTTATAGCCTGAGCTTCATGATAACTGAATTTTGGCTTTGAACGCTTTGTTTTATTAATGTAATATGTATTTATGTATTAAAAAATTATGGTGTTGAATGCTTGCACCTGATATATGTGTTGTTTGTCAGCTCCTCAAGAAGATTTTGGGATGGCGTGGTCAGTGCTCTGAGTCTCCTTTTCCATATTATGCTCTGACACTCTTCGTTTGCTGTACTTGTGTGTAATCATTCTCTCCTATTAATGTCGGGAAAGGCAAACTTATCAGTGTCTTGCTTGGTATAATTTTACCACTTTTCTGTGTTTTAGAAAGCTGCCAAGTGGTCAGAGCGAAAGATGGCTGTTGCCAAGCTAACCAAGCTCGCGTTGACAAAAAGGATAGCTCCTGGTGATTCACAGAAATCTGCTGGACACTTAAGAAGGATAATTATTTTTCATAAAATTCATTCACATTTTCAATAATTTACTATATCTGTTTGGATCATTATGTCTAGCTGGCACAACCAACCATCTTTTTCTTTTCTTTCTGATATTCACGGTTTCTCTATTTCATTGGCTGATATTTTAATTGATAGGATATTTGGTTGTGTCTGTTACACTGCTTACTTGTGTCTTTGATGATGAGCCACTCATTGGTTTTATTTTCTCCACATTGAAATTATAAATGCATGATCACATGCTTTTGTCATTCTCTCACTGCATGTAAGAAATACATACTTGAACAGTGAATGATTTATTATTGTCATCATCATTGTTCATGACATTTGTTCAGACTGGCATTCTTTTCCTGTGCATCTAACTTTAACATTTGGACTTCATATTTGCTTCTTTCAGCATTGCTGCTTCTGTACTTAATTGTAAACTCACCTCATGTTTTAACTTTTTTTTTTTTTTTCTTGCAGCTTATTACAGTCGTGAACGTAGCTTTTGCAGTTGAAGCCATACAGGCAATTGGTAATCTTGCTAGGGGCCTAAGAATCCATTTCTCTGGAAATTTGCGCTTCTTGTTACCTGTTTTGTAACTGTATCACGGAAAGCTGTAGTTACCCATTTTAGTTCATCTTTATGCATTCCTGCTATGGTGGATCAATTCATTCTTTATATCACTATTGTCAAATACTTGATTACCTGTGTTTTTGTCTTTCTGTCTCTGTCCTTTTATTGCACTTAAAGTTGATGGCAGGTGGCATGAATGTTAGCTGTGAAAACTAAAATTTTGGTGGTATAGAAGAACTGCTTTTTCTATTCTCCTTTTTGTTGATCTATTGTGGTGTTTTGTTTATTTTTCTTTATTTTGTTTTTGGTATTGTTGGTTGACTCCTTAGGGCTTTAATCCCACTGCATATATCATTATCCGTTCTTGTTAATTGTCTACCTATGCTGATATGGAGAAAATGTGTGTTGCTCAAGAAATTTCCCTTTTGCTTTACGGGGTTCATTCTCTCTTAAATCTTCTCAGCTCTATTTTAGTTTTCTAATAAAGCAGTTGCTTGTATGAAAAAGAAATGCCTGCAATGATTTTCCCAATGGGAAGATTTTAATGTGGCTATATTTAAAATTTTTTATTACTTTAGCCTGGTGTTTTTGGTTTTCTTTCTTGTGAAGTATTTATGTTTTGTTGCTCTTTTGTTAGTTGACTACTTGAGTTGATTTTTTATATAACAAGTTTCTTTTTCAATATGGAAAACTGAGAGAAAAAGCCTACTTTGACTGAGGCACTTACTCAAATTCTCCAAGAAATGCAAAAGTCTGGGTGCTTGAATCTTGCAGACATTGTTGAAGGCAGGTTTTGCCATAATTTCAAATTTCAAACTTCAAATTTATTGCACTAAATGTTGGACATTTTCACGATCCCTTCTGCCACTAAATTAATTTTGATGATCATAAACTCTCCAATTCCTACAGGGAAGGGAATCATCTAAATTATGCAATTTTTTTTCAAAACTCTACTGATCGCAATTCTGAATGTTTTAGCTGGCAGTCTATAGTTTTATTTGTTTTTGTAATATAAATGTTGCAGCCATTGCCGGTGATTTAGCTGGAACTGAAGGTTCAGCGTGGGAGTGTCAGTTGAGGGAAGAGCTTGAAAAGGCTGAGCTGGAGAAAACCATTGCCAACCAGATGGTAATCGAAATGGAGAAAAAGATCTGTGTGTTCTGTTTTAATATCTTCATTTTAGTATAAGTTGCATTTCTGGAATTTTGCAGTTAAGCTTATTATATGACATGTACAAGAAATTGGAAGATTACAACACAAGCTTGCAGGAGTATAGCTGCAAACTGCAAACTGCAAACAGACAGTGCGACGGCCACAGTACGTCCTCTTGGTATGGTATGTGTTGGTTTTCTCTCTATTACATTTGCTTTTTTGTTCTATCCAATAAAAAGTATCGAGAAGAAAAGTTGTCTATAGACGAGAATAGAAGTGTGGAAGACATGTACTGAGATCTCTTTCATTTTTTTAATCTCTCATTTGTTATATTTCTTTCCTGTTTCGTTGTCTCTAATATGTATAGCCTTTATGCATTATGGTTACATAAGATCAGTGTTTATTCTGTATATCTAAAAATGTATGTTTCCTATTTTTGGGCCCTGCTTTGCAGGAGACATGCTCTTCTCGAAGAGAACAAATATGCATATTCCAACATCAGTTAGCTGCTGCAACTGAGATGCTAAAGGTTGGTTTGTTGCTAATCTAGTTTTTTTAAGCTATGAAGTCATTTTATGAAGTTCTAGTTATATTGTGCTTTGCGTTTGTGCCTCTTATTGACCACTCCAAGTGATGCTTGCTTGGTTCTCCAGATGTCTGATTTATCTGCTGTGGAGACAAAGGTCAGAATTTGAAGAGCCAAAAAGAGCCATGCGTGAATTAGAAGATTGCCTTGCAGATGCATAGCTTCAAATAATTGAAGGAGAAAAGTTGTGGAAAGAGCTTCACAACACTATTTTGGTAATTCTTGATTGCTAACTCTGTCAGTTAGGTTGTGAAGTTCCATGGTATTGAATTGTTTTTTCTTTTGCTGCAGGAACTGAAACGGATCATATTTTGCAGGGATTGATTTTGATTTCTAGTTTTTTCTGAAATTCTGTAGTTACAAAAACTGTTTTTACTGAGAACATGTTTGATAAACTGGTTCGAAAACTCATTACTGTACATCACTCTTTGTTTATTTTTGGTACAAAAAATAGATATGCAAATAGGTTATTTCACATCTGTTCTGTTAGGAAGTATTGTCTCTTAGTATTTATTTGTGGAAGATTTTATCACACCTATATTGGGTCCAAAACTTACGTTCTACCATGTGCACAGGCTATTTAAGAGCAAGTTTGAAACACCAAACGGCTAGGTAAACTTGAATCCAAGCATGAGTGGGGAAATCTCAATTCTTAACCCTGAACAACCGAGTGGTGGTTGTGCAACATTCTTTGAATGCACAGAAACTAACCTGAAAGTATGTTTTGTCCATAATTTGGCTTTGTTGATTATCCAAAGCACATAATATATAATTCTCGACAATAAGAAATTTATCGCCAGAATATGTTTTGTCCATAATTTGGCTTTGTTGATTATACAAAGCACATAATATATAATTCTCTACAGTAAGAAATTTGTTGTCAGAATGATCTGGTTGAAACAAAATCTTTTCACTTTCAATTTCATAATAATAATTTTTAATTACAAAAAATCCTATCACATCACTCTAATAGAATATTTTTGTACAAATTCTATGAAAGAGTAGTATTTTTCTTAATATATAGGGGTTTTCATGTCTCAACCATATGTGGATAAGGATTTCCAGGATTTTCGTATGACACGGGTTTAAAAATTTAAGGACTTTCCTACAAAAGAAAGGACTTGAGGAAATTCTACAAAATTCTCTCTTGGCAAACCAAGTAAAAACACGTGCTTTCCTCTTAGCCTTGTGGTGGAGCAGCCGACGGCGAGTGCCTAACCAAGACAATCAATCATGAGAAGCAGAAAGGGAAGGAAAGAGAGAGGAAAGAGAAAATGAAACAAAGGTATTTTATTTTATTTTTTTGGTTGTGTAAAGACAATGAAAGAAAAGTGTAAGAAAAGAAGAGAGAGAAAGTGAAAGAATAATTTAAAATTTTCTCTCCCATTTTCCTTCCATTTCTTACTTAGGTGGAACTAAACAAGGAAAGGAAAAAAAAGAAGGGAGCCAATTTCTCTTTATCGAAAGAAACTTGTCAAAAACTTTTAAAAAAATATTATGAAAATTCTTAAGAAACTCATTTTTCATAATTTTTAATATTTTTTATACTCTCAAATCTTATTATTTAACAATAAAATATAATTTTTAAATAAAATCTATATATATTGTGTAATATTAGTATTTCACTTATCATAATAGTATTGTAAATACTTTATATGATTTTTTTGAAGGTTTTAAAATTATTTTATTTTATTTTATATTACCTAGCATTTCAGTTCTATTTTGGCAACTATACTACTATGTACGCTGCCCCAAGGGTTCTTCGCGGACTACTTCAAGGTTCAAGCTCCATGCCTTGGTCCTGGAAGATTTGCAAGAAACAGAGATGGGGTGAGACGAAGATAGTAATTCGATCCTATAACTTTTGTGAAAGAAAATCCAGATAGGTATGAAGGGGGATCATTGTTCTCTCTGACGCGCTGTCGGAAATGAGTTGTTCTTTACTTGGTGTAGAGAGAGAAGACTATTGGCTTCCAGTAGCAAGAGCATGTTTAGAACTTGGGAAAGGAAAGAAAAGGAAAGGAAAAGAAAAGAAAAGAAAAAATATTTTTCATTCCATATTTGGTTTTGTAAAAAAAAATGAAAGAAAAGAAGTGAGAGAAGACAGATAAAGTAGTTTGAAATTTTTTCTCCCTTTTTCTTTTTCTTCTTTTTCTTTTTCTTTCTTTCTCAAGTAGAATCAAACAAGAGAAGGGAAATGGAATAAAATTTAAAATTTTTTTTTCTTTCCTCCTCTTCTCTTCCCTCTCCCAAATTCCAAACAGGCTATAAAATGAAAAAAAATAAGTTGGATGATGGGTATAGGGAAAGGGAACAGACACCTATATTACATTCAAGTTTAAGAGGAATGCATTCATAAAAAAAGATTAATCGATATTGTGTTATTCAAAAATTTTTTTAACAGCCCTGCATAATGTTCCACAAGTAATTTAAATAAGTTAGTTTATAAGCTGATAGCCTGATTCAAACGCACACCCGCGTTATTAAAAAGCAACATATGGTAAAATTGTTCTCTCTGAGGTTGTGGGAAATGAGTTGCTCTTTACTGGGTGTAGAGAGAGAAGACTATTGGCTTCCAATACCAAGAGCATGTTTAGAACTTGGGGAAGGAAAGAAAAGGAAAAGAAAAGAAAAGAAAAGAAAAGGAAAAATATTTTTCATTCCATATTTAGTTTTGTAAAGAAAAATGAGAGAAAATAAGTGAGAGAGAGAGAGAGATAAAGTGGTTTGAAATTTTTTCTCCCCTTTCCTTTTTCTTTCTTTCTCAGGTAGAATCAAACAAGAAAAGAGAAATGGAATAAAATTTTAAAATTTTTTCCTTTCCTCCTCTTCTCTTCCTTTTCCCAAGTTTCAAACAGGTTATAAAGGGAAAAAAAAATCAGTTGGCTACAGGAGAAGGGAATAGACACCTATATATTACATTTAACTTTAAGAGGAATGCATTCATAAAAAAAGATTAACCGATATTGTGTTATTCAAAATTTTTTTTAACAGCCTTGCATAATGTTCCACAAGTAATTTAAATAAGTTAGTTTATAAGCTGATAGCCTGATTCAAACGCACACCCGCGTTATTAAAAAGCAACATATGGTAAAATCTTTGCTTGAGATTACTAACCCATAAGCAAATAATGAGGTAGATCACTCTAATATTTTAATTATAGCAGTGTTAAAATGCCAGATACAAATTAATGAGGGCTTTACTTCTAAAACTATCTTCTTGAAAAGCAAAATTGCATGAAATCATTTGGAAAAGTTCATATGACTTGCCAAATTCCCTCTTGTTGATGGAGCTCGAAAATAGTTATAACAAACATTCAAAAAAGAGAAAAAAGAACTAAAAGGGGAAAAAGAAAACCAACGTGGCTATCAATTTCGGAACTATTCAAATTATTTATTTAATTTCTCATGACGCAGGCAAAATCTAGATGGTTAAGTGTGTCTACAATAAGAACTCCAACCCCAAATTTACTTTACAACCACCAGTCAATAATAAGGTTCCAAATGCACGAACAACGTTGAATTCATGTCCATATATATATATGTATATACATTGCACATATTGGAGAGCAACTATGTCATATACGGAATAAAATTTTCATAAAATGGATTGAAATTGGAAAATGGAGTTTTTAATTTTTCAGGGTTTAATTGAATTTTAATCAAGTTGCCGAGTATAAAAAAAATTGCACTATCATTGTTTTCTCTTTTTGAATGGAAAATTTCCAAAGTTAGTCAAAGTAGTTTTAACTTCAAAAAGAAAGTTTTTCCATTTATATATTTTAATAGCATGCTGCAATGTCCATTGTGATTTGAATAGTACATAGCAGACAACTCACTAAAGTTTAGAATATAACATCATACAATCTATTTCAAAAGTGTAGCTAAAATCTTAGCTCCGAATTTTTTTAACCAAATAAAAAATGACAAATCTTTTTTTTTTTTTTTTTGTGTTAATATATCTTTTCCATTAAAAGTTTTGGGTGGGCTCTTGTTCTAAAAACCCGGCCCAACCCGTTTATGAACAAAAGGTTCAGTAAAGTACAGTCGGATCTAATTTCAAAAGAATTCAAATTTCACTTCCCGGGCGCTCGCTCACTCTACGCTCTGTCCCCTTTTTCTCAAACCCTAACTTCCGAATAACGTACGAATCCAAAAATTTTCTCGGGAAACAAACGCCAGATCTCGCTGTTCACTCCATTTTCTTTCTAATTTTTATCATCATCAACATCTTCTGTCGAACCAATGGCTTCGATTTCAATTCGACTCCTTCATATGTAATTTGGGGCCACAGAAGAACAACTTCAACCCTAAAACGAAGTCTCATCTCTACCCACTGTCTCCTCTCTCTCTACGAAATGGCTTCTCGTAACCAAAACAAGCCCCCTCGCAGTCCCTCCAGTGTATGTTATATGGACATAAATGTATCTATATATACGTCTGTGTTTTTGTTTGGGCGTATCTTTTGTATGGTTTTTTGTTGCTAATTGTTTTTTTAATTTGACTTTTGTAGAAAAACATTAGTGTTAGCGATGTACATCTAGACAAGCGGAGGAAGATAGGAACGGGAAGGATGGTTGGAGCGGCGAGTACAGGGCGAGGGAGGCAGCCGTTTGCGGCGGTAAACAATCGGCAGGACGTTGCAGCCATTGCCGGTGATTTGGGTGGAACTGAAGGTTCCGCATGTGAGCGTGTGGAGTTTACGAAGGAGGAGGTTGAGGCCTTGTTGAATGAGAAGATTAAAGGGAAGAGGTTCGACCTCAAGGTGTGTGTTTGTTTTCTGTGAATTTGGTTACTCTCTGTTTGGTTGCTGAGAACTTGAGGAAATGGTAGGAAAATTTATGTTCTGACTTCTCAACCTAGCATCTTATGCAGTTTTCTTACTCAAGAAAACTTATATCTACTGACTATGAAATTTCATTTGGCATTGCTATTTGTTTATTCTGTTTTTTGGAGATGAGGGGCTATATTAGATTGTGGCCCTAATTAATGTGAGAAGTATGATTGCTGATTTCTGGTATGCTTTTGAACTTTTTTAGTGACCAAACAAAGTGTTAAATTGATTTGTTTTGTGCTTTCTTCTTGTTTTTGGACTTGGTTATATGTGTTCTGAACTGACAGGGGAAAATGACACAAATGGATGACCACATAAGAAAACTTAAGCTCTGTTTAAAGTGGTTTCAAGAAGTTGAAGAAGGGCACGTCCAGGAAAAGGAAAAGTTACAGAAAACATTGGAATCTGCTGAAAGAAAATGCACAGAAACAGGTAACATTTGCACCTTAAATTTTCACAAATTGCTAATTGGCAATTTATCTTCTAAATTACATTGTTTTGTGTTCATATAGAGGTGGCCATGAAAAACAAGGAGGAGGAATTAAATTCACTTATCACTGAGTTGAATGTGAAAACTGCTTTGTTACAAGAAAATTTAGCAAAAGAAGAATCAGAGAAATTGGTGAGATTGTTAATGCTGACATTGTTTTCTGTGCGATTTGTGTTATTTATTTCTTTGCTTCATCTGTAATTTGGTTGATTTGACAACTAGGATGCAATTGAGTGTCATAGAATAGAAAAAGAAGCTAAGGTTGCTTCCGAAAAGTTGCAAGTTTCTTTACGAGAAGAGCTTGGAAAGGTTGAGCAGGAGAAAATAAGTGCCAACCATAAGGTAATGTAAATCTAGAAAAGATTCACGTGTTCTCTTTTAAAATCTTCAACTTAATATAAGATAGCTTAATAAGTACATGTATCAGTCTCCGTTTTTGGAATTTTGCAGGTGACATCATTAAACGATATGTACAAGAGATTGCAAGAGTACAACACGAGCTTACAGCAGTATAATAGCAAACTTCAAACAGACCTTGCAACGGCTAATGAGTCCCTTAAACGTGTTGAAAACGAGAAAGCGACAATAGTTCAGAATCTCAGCACCCTACGCAGCCATTATACTGCGTTGCAGGACCAATTGACTTCCTCCAGAGTAAGTCCTCGTGGTGTCCTATGGATTGGTTTTCTTTATATTATACTTGTTTTTTGTTCTATCCAAGAAAAAGAATTGAGAAGAAAAGTTGTCTATAGATGAGAATAGAAGTTGTGGAAGGGATATATTGAGGTCTTTTTCATTTTTTTCTCTCTCATATAGCCTTTGTGCATTATCTTTACAGAAAGATCACTGCTTTTTTTTTTTTTTTTGGTTTAGTTGGTTTTTTATTCTATTGCATGTTATTATTTTTAATTACTCATCTGCATGGTACATTTGTTTTACATTTTGCCTATGGTCTTATGGTTGGGTGATAGTTGCCACTATTTATGGCTATACCTTTATTTAATATTTAACATTTATTATCTGGTACTGGCTAACTAGTTTAGTATTATGGTTCTTCTATAGGCTTCTCAAGATGAAGCTGTTACGCAAAAGGAAACTCTTTCGAAAGAAGTTGGTTGCCTTAGAGGAGAGCTTCAACAAGTAAGGGAAGACCGTGATCGGAAATTGACTCATGTGCAGGCCTTAACTGCTGAACTTGTGAAGTACAAAGAAAGTACAGGGAAATCGGTTGCAGAGTTGGATAGCTTGACCGTAAAATCAAATGTCTTGGAGGTTGGCTGGTGTTGGCTTTTTAATTTTTTTCCTGCTTATTATATATATGTATATCTAAAAATGTAAGTTTCTTGATTTTTTGGCCATTATTTGCAGGAGACATGTTCTTCTCAAAGAGAACAAATACGCATATTGCAGCATCAGTTAGTTGCTGCAACTGAGAAGCTAAAGGTTGGCTTGTTGCTAATCTGGTCTTCTTTAGCTATGATGTCGTTCTATGGAGTTCTGGTTATATTTTGCTTTGCATATGTGCTTCTTATTGACCACTCCAAGTGATGCTTACTTGGATCTCCAGATGTCTGATTTATCTGCTGTGGAAACAAGGACAGAATTTGAGGAGCAAAAAAGAGCTATCTGCGAATTACAAGATCGCGTTGCAGAGGCAGAGCTTCAACTAATTGAAGGAGAAAAGTTGCGGAAAAAGCTTCACAACACTATTTTGGTAATTCTTATTTGTCAACTCTCTGTCACTTAAGTTGTGAAGTTTCAATGGTATTGAATTGTTTTTGTTTTTTTTGTTTTTTTTTCTGTTGCAGGAACTGAAAGGGAACATTCGTGTTTTCTGCAGAGTGCGCCCCCTCTTACCTGATGATGGTGCTGGAACAGAGACAACAGTTGTTTCCTATCCTACATCTGTGGAATCTCTAGGCCGAGGGATTGAATTGATACAAAGTGGTATGGATATGTTTGTTCTTCACTTTGCAAACATGAAACATGCCTAGGCCTTTCAAAATTGAATAAGAATATCTTATGAGTTGTGACATTTTCTGTTCATCACATTCAAATAGAACCTAGGGAATTTTGTGCTCTATCTCTATCTTTCCTTTTTAAGCAGACGGAAAAACTCATTCCAATTTCAAACTGTTGGCAGGGCAAAAATATCCTTTTTCATTTGACAAAGTGTTCACTCATGAGACTTCTCAGCAGGATGTTTTTGTAGAAATATCACAACTAGTGCAGAGTGCCCTTGATGGCTACAAGGTAATTACATTCTGCTGCGCTCTTGTTCTCCACAAACTTATACCAAAGGAAATACTTATAGTGTAAAGCTTAGGGTTGACAATTTTGCCTGATGCTTCAAACCAAGCAACTTGATTTTGAGCTGATAATAATTTCCTGGTTGAAGAACTACCCAAGTTTAAAATGTTACTTATTCTCATCCTAAAATTGTATTAGTTCAGTTGTGCTTGGGTTGTGCTTAGCTGAAGTTATGCATGATGTTTCGAATCAAAAGGACCTGGGTTTTTCTTAATCTCTTTTTTCTAGACTGAGGTCAAGGTTCTGTTTCAAAGGTCAACTATTCAACCTAAGTTATGTCAGATGTGCGTGTATTGTATTTTGCTGAAGTTGCATTTGGGCTTGTTTCTTGATGATGTGGTGTTAGAATCTGTGTAATTGAATTTAAGTATCTATTGATATTTTAGTAAATCTGTAATAAAGATCAGACTTTTATTTATGCAAGAATTGAAGCAAGCATAGTTTATCCCTAAATGAAAAATTATGAGAATGGAATGTAGCATGATGTAGGAAGAATATAGAATGTCTTGTTGGACTATTCATCCATAGTAAATTGAATTTTATTTGTACTTCAGACATCAAACAGATGTTTTTTTTTGTACATTGCTCAAAAGAATGTTATGCACTTGTTTTTGGCAGGTTTGTATATTTGCTTATGGTCAGACAGGGTCAGGCAAAACTTATACCATGATGGGTATGCCGGAAGCTCCTGAGCAAAAAGGACTTATACCCCGTTCATTAGAACAAATTTTCCAAACTAGTCAATCACTTCGAGCACAGGGTTGGACATACAAAATGCAGGTAGTTTTACTTTTTCCATTTTCATATAATTCTAATTTTGGTTAATCACTTAGATGCTTTATTTTGTTTGTGATGAGGTTTGTGTTGCACTTTAATATTCCTTGATAATATGCAGGCATCAATGCTAGAAATTTACAATGAAACCATCCGTGATTTGCTGTCAGTTAACCGGTCAAGTAGCTTAGACTTGGCACGTGCAGAAAATGGTGGCGTGGGAAAGCAATATGTCATTAAGCATGATGCAAATGGTAACACGCATGTATCTGATCTTACCATTGTTGATGTCTGCAGTATAAAAGAGGTTTCTTCTCTTCTACAGCAGGCTGCACAAAGCAGGTGAATTTTTCAAGATGTCAATTACTTATTCTTCCCTTCCCCCTCTTAGTTCTTTTTTGGTTTTAAAAAAACTCTCTTGTTAGCACCCAATAGTTGAGAGCTGTTGTTACTCTTTTTTGATGTTTGGGTGTGCAATGTTCATTGTTTGTGCTCATGCATGTTAGACATTAGTATAACATTTCTTTACATGCAAACAATTGTATTGGGGAAGTTGTTGGTTAAGTGTCAGATGCAGTGAAATATAGGAAAAGGATTGCAAAACCTTTTGTGAAGTTCAACAGAAAGCTATGTTTTGGATATTTTGACTAATAGTACTAACGAAACCATACTATGTGAATATTGCACTTATTATGTCCAAAATATATGGCTTCAATTAAGCTGCTTTTGTTTTTCTTTCCAGATCTGTTGGCAAGACACAGATGAATGAGCACTCATCCAGAAGTCACTTTGTTTTTACCTTGAGAATATCTGGAGTAAATGAGGTATACTTGTGATTTTTATATGTTTTTGTAGAAATCTCCTATCTCTCCGGCTCTAATATGCACATTCACATCTGCTGATTTACTTGACTTGTTAGAGCACTGAGCAACAAGTGCAGGGTGTGTTGAACCTCATTGATCTAGCTGGCAGTGAACGACTCTCAAGGAGTGGGGCAACTGGGGACCGGCTGAAAGAAACTCAGGTCTCTCTAAGAGCATCTCTTTAGAATTTTATTTATTTTTTTGATTGGTGGGGTGTGTCTAAATATGCATCCTATCATAATAAGATGCTGATTCATTTGCTTTAATGGTCAGGCCATCAATAAGAGTTTATCTTCCTTGAGTGATGTCATTTTTGCGCTGGCAAAGAAAGAGGACCATGTTCCATTTAGGAATTCAAAGCTTACATATCTTCTCCAGGTGAGTGTTTGCTTACGTCTGTTGTTTGCTATAATTTGGATTGTCGAAGGCATTCTATGCTTTAGGATGACATAAGCTTGTAAAGTATCCATTTACAAATGGTCCTAGCATTCAAGTTCCATTTATCTTGTTATGAGATTTAAGTCTTGAAGAAAAAAGAGGGTGTTGTAGTTGAGCTAAGTTGCGAGGTATAAGAACTGTTGATACTGACAATTGTTTATACCTTTAAACTAGGATAATGTTTTAACCTCGTTTGATTTATGTTTGATCAGCCTTGCCTCGGGGGAGATTCGAAGACCTTGATGTTTGTCAACATCTCTCCTGACCCTTTATCAATTGGTGAGTCGATTTGCTCTCTTCGATTTGCTGCCCGAGTAAATTCTTGTGAGATTGGGATTCCTCGACGCCAGACGTCAATGCGATCTGTAGATTCTCGGTTGAGTTACGGCTGAAGCTGTAGTGTGGTTCTTCTGTTGTGTGTCTTGCCACAATTATATGTTATGAAGTAACTGTTATTTGTGAGAGGAGAAAGGTCACTAACATGTTTGTTTGTAATGGTTATGCTTATTGCCTTTTATGATTGACTTTGGAGGTGTACTTTCTAGTAATTCATGCAATTCTTCTGCACGAGGAATTGGTCTTTCATTCTTTTGTGAAAGATTAAGATTGTATTAGGTGGATGATTGAGATTGTTCCAAAATTGATATCTTTGTATACTTAGTTGACTAACGTAATTTGCTTTTCATTTTTAACTTGTTAGACCATATTGTATTTTGCATTTCACTATTGATTTGTGTTTGCTTCCAAGCAAAGCTTTTCATATGTTGGGGTTTCATATGCAATTCTGCAGAACTATCAGAGCATCATCTCCCATGGGAAGTATATTCTTGTGATGGGTTTTCATGTGCAATACTGCCCCTTTTTCCCCCCCCTCCTTCAAAGTCCGCCTTAGCTCTCACCCCTTCCACCCCCTATAGTACGGCCCACAGATGCTGTACATGTCTGACCAAACATTAGATACAGAACCTCTTGTGATCGAAAATGCTGAAAACCTAGCATTATGGTTAATACTATCAGGAGCAACTCCCCCACCACCAATTCCACCTGCACTGGATATAGATACAACTAGTACGATAGGGGCTCTTACACTACCAATTTTCTTAAGTCTTAAAAGTTTAAGCTGCTAGGAATGGCCTATAATAATTTTTAAATGGCAGCTCAAAACTCCGCATTAAATGATAGTTAGGCGTGAGGGACTGTGCCATTTGTCATAGCCAGACACTTACCTTTCAATTTAAAAGCTTAAACTAGCAGAGTGCACAGTATTTTCAGCAAAAGCGTCTTAAATAGGCTGGTCTATTCTTGTCTCAAATGGGTCTCACTACCTTAGTAGTTAACTAGTATACGTGGACCACCTACGTGGAGAACTATTACTTTTTCTCTACAAGCCTAAACTATTAGGTGGTCGTAGGTCGAACTACCCTGCTTACTCCACCTAAGCGCTTAGCGTAAAATCGAATTAGGAGTTCGGCTGCTCTGATATCACTTGTCACGGGCTGAACGTTTACTTTTCAACCCGAAAGCCTAAGCTAGTAGAGTGCGCAATGTTTTAGTAGAAGCGTCCTAAGTAGACTGATCTATTTTTGTCCCAAATGAGCCCACCACCTTAGTAGTCAACCAGTATATATGGGCCACTCACGTGTAGAACCATTACTCTCTCTCCACAAACCTAAACTAGTAGGTGGTGCAGCTTACTCTCCTTATATGGCTCAAAACTTCTCTTCTCCTATTCGATATGAGATCGTGACACACTACAGTGCCATGAATAGGTGTCTAAAAGTTGAGTCAAACGGTGATGTTGGCTTCCATAACAGTCTCCCCTAGCAACTACTTCGGACTCTAAACCCACCCACGACTTTGTTATGATACTCATTGATATGGTTGTCACTGTTCCAACTCTCTTAAAAGAGTAAGATGTTAGGAATAACTCATTATAATTCTCTTAAATAACAGTACAGAGATTAACATTAATATTGTGTTTGAAATTTAAATTTATTATTGAATAAATAAAATAAATAAAAAAAAGTAAAAAAAAAAATAACATGAATGATATTTTTGTTCTCTTTATATATATATATATATATGAGCCATTTACAAAAACATATTTATTTTAATCAAAATATATTAAACAAGAGCTAAAATTTGAATATTTACGAAATCATGGTTAAACGTTATTAAGAATGACGATTTTAACAAAAACGTCATCACTAATGACGCTTTATATTTAATTTTCCGTATCAAATGTGAAATTAATAAAAAGCGTTAGTTTAGTTGACGTTTTTTGATTGACGTCTTTACAATTGACGCTTTTTGTAAAGTTGGTTTTGAAAATAAAAGAAAACGTCATATACAATGACGCTTTTTTATGTTTTAGCATGATAAAACATTTTAACGCCTTGCGTGCTTGGTTTCTATCAGTCAGAAAGTATCTATTTCTGAACTCAAGGCACAATTAGATGAAGAGTGAGATCAACGACGAGAAGAACGTGAAAAGGCTGCAGTAGATTTAAAGACATCAATACAGAGAGTTCAGACAGAGGCTCAACAGGAGCTAAAACGACTTTCAGACACTGCCTTAAGGCGAGAAAGGGAGCAGCAAGAAGTAATCAATAAGCTTCAGGTGTGGAAGTAATTGTTTGTCTGCACAATTTTTTATATATATGTTTGTTTGTCTCAAAGCTAATTAAAGAATGAAATATTGCTTGTTTACATTTTCAGGAATTAGAGAAAGAAAGGTGCTTATTGGTGGAAACTTGAGAGCTAAAAGCGTCAATCATGTTGACGTTTTTCTAAGAAAAACGTATGCTATTCAGAAGACGTCAATATTATTGACGTTTTTATCAGTAAGATAGAAAACGTCATTGATATTGACGCTTTATTTTATTTTCCTTAGCACAATTTGAAATTAAAATGAAAAATTAAAATCGTCAACAGTGTTGACGCTTTTGTCAAAAACGTCACTCCTAATGACGCTTAGCCATAGTTTTGTAAATATTTAAAAAGTAATCCTAGTTTAATAAATATTAAATAAAATAATCCTATTTTTGTAAACAGCCCATATATATATATTTTTTTTCATTCCTAAATTTTTTATCCAGGCGTAAACAGCAGCTGGGCATAAGGGGCTGTCCAGTAATGAAAGCCCGAAAGCTCCGAGTGTGTAATGCTGAGGGCCCCATAAGCCAACAAATCCAATTGAAGCAAAGCTGGGAAGATGCCCTTCGCCTTCATGTGAGGTTTAGAATATTGCAGTAGCGCCTCGAAGAGTTTCCGACTAACCTTACCCCACTTTTTGATAGCAGACAAGGAGATTATTATTAGAGAGAGAAAAGCAAAAGGCCTACCAATATTTTAACAGCCCAAAGATAGATACAATGTGGGTCCAATCTTAAATACTTATCTTTAACCCTCTTTTGTCATCTTCTGCCAATTTAGCATTATAATATCATATCCTAATTATTGTATATCTGTACATCATCAACTGCAGTCAAAGAAAACCCAAGAAGAAGAAGCAGCAGCAAAAGAGGGCAATGGAAAGCCAGGAGCAGGAGAGCAAGTCTAGAGTTCTGAAGGTTGACTCAAAGGACACATGGGAATCCTATGCATCCCAAGCCACCGGTCAAGGCTGCCCTGTAAGTTTAGTCCTCCATTACGTAACTCTGCTTTCGGAAGTTTGATATTTCTATTCCATCTTTGCCTTTGCTTCTGTTATTTTTGTAAGCCAAATCAACCCAAGCCCCAGCTTTTTTAACCTGGAACTTCTCCTAATAAACTGAGGATATTCCTGCAAAATGATAAACCCATATCACAAAACAGCTATTTTCGATTTTTGTTATATTTAATTATCAATTAACTCTTTTTCTCCCCCCTTTTGTGGGTTTGGGGAATTGTAGATTGTGGCTCATTTTGGCCTCATGGTGCATGCCGTCGGTGGCAATGAACCCTTTTTTCGAGGAATTGGCCTCAACTTACCAGGGTGTATTGTTTCTCAGAGTTGATGTGGATGAAGTTAAGGTAATTCATTTTGTTTTCTCAGATTAGTATGATCGATGGACTCAATGTGTTGTATTGTATGATTGACTGTAGCAAGAATATATAAAGAATATCACTCACTAGTTGATGGCACTACATGAGAAATAATTTACGTAATATGTGGTTGTTCTGAAACTCTGGCTCTTCTAGATAGGCTAGACGGCCTTTTTTTTTTTTTTTTTTTTTTTCATGTTTGGATCTTGTAGATTCTCTGATTTCAAAACTTGGTTTTTTTTTTGAAGGAAGTAAACCTCTTAAGAGATGTAGTATACTTTTACTTATGTACCATGTCAAAATTTACACTCAAGTGATTGTGCCCTACTTCATGATTTTCTCTCTATCGCTTTTTGAAGTTGCAACTGTAATAACCTTTACCCGAGTTTGCATTGTGTAAAGGATTTTGAGTATATAAGTAGGAGCCATGATTTTAGGTATATAAGTAGAAGCAATGAAACTCAAATGACATTCTCTTGACTTACCCTTTGGGTGAGCTTCTATGGCTGTTACTTACGGTCTTAAAGTCAGACTCGTGCGGGTGACTGTGAGGGCTCACCCAAATAACATTCCTTGGCTAGTCTTTTTCAAAATTTTATTAATTTCTCGCAATTCACCTGCAAATGAAAGTTCTATGTTTGTTTGATGGTGATTCCCTGGTGGTGAATCTTATTTTTTTCTTCTTCTTTGGTTTGTTTAGGAGGTAGCAGCCAAACATGAGGTAAAAGCCATGCCAACATTTCTGCTGATGAAGGAAGGTGCTCAAGTTGACAAGCTAGTGGGTGCCAATCCAGATGAGATAAGGAAGAGGATAGAAGGTCTTGTTCAGTCCAGTCAAGCGTATGATGCCTAGTCACACTATATGTTGATTTTGTACCATTTGCAGAACATGTGGCTACTGTAAGTGAACTTTGAATGTGAATATGACTTGGTGAATTTGGCTTGTGCAAGTGTGTGATTTCAATCTCAATCTATGCAATATTATCAAAGATTGTATAGAATCTTTGTGTCTGGTAATTGTCTAATGCTCCCAAATCCTTTGTTAACGTTATGTAACTTATGTTTAGATCTTGGATTGTGGAAGGAAAAGAAAAGGAAAAGTGAAAAAAAGATTAGAAAAGAAAACAAACCTGTTTGGTATTGTTTTCTTTTTTCATTTTGTTTTTGTGCTTTCGAAAACGAAAAGAATCGGAAGCTAATATGGTTTCAAAGAAAATAATTTAAAACTGTTACCTAAAAATGGGTTTATTCTCAGAAATTGTTTTTGAGAATAGTTTTCAAAAGTAGTTTACAGAATAGATACACCAAAGTAGCAAAATTTATAGTTAACAATGGGGTGATCTCTGCAGTAGATGGAAACATCATGCATGTTCCAACCAATCTCTTAACTACTAGAAGCACTTGTTGACGGTTGTTCTGATGTGAGGGATCCTGTCCGATGAAGACTGATTGGAAACAACATATCTACCAACAGAAAGTGGAGGTTCTGATGGTTTGGGAAGGTCTGTTGATTGGCCTCCAAGCATGAGAACAACCTTTGACATCGAGGGCCGATCTTCAGGGTCTTCTTGAACACACAACAGCGCGATATTAATCCATCTCACAGCCTCTTTTGCAGGACAACTGCTGATCAAGTTTCTATCAACTCTTGTGCTTTGCCATCATTCCATAGTCTCCATGCCTGTTTGGCATCACAGAAAATAGAAATCTTCATCCTGTCCAAAGTTCAGTAAATAGATGAGGAAAAAAAATGATCCACATACATATGGTAAAAGGCCTTGGGCATGCTCTGGGAGATTGAAGCCACTGTTTTTCCTTCCAGTTATGATTTCCAGCATTAGAACTCCAAAACTGTAGATGTCAGACTTAACTGAAAATATTCCCTCCATTGCATACTCTGGTGCCATGTATCCACTATCGAAAACAAAATCTTGAATTACCGATGAGACTAGGAGAGTATGAAAAACAAACAAACCAAAATTACTCTAGATAGATATCTATGTTTTGAAGAAATGTCTTACTAAGTGCCCTGGCTTCGATCTGGTTTCTATAGAACATCCTCGCGGTGCCAAAGTCTGATATCTTTGGGTTCATCTCATCATCCAACAAAACGTTGCTGGCTTTCAAGTCCCTATGGATGATTTTGAGCCGAGAATCCTCGTGTAGATAGAGAATTCCCTTTGCTATTCCACTGATTATATTTGCGCGCTTAGCCCAGTCTAGTTCTCTACATGTTGTAGCATCTGAAAGAAGGAAAACAAACAGAAAAGAAAGGTAAATGATAACATTTGTCTATTATAATTTGGAACCTTCAATTGGAATATTCGTGTAAATGATGCTGTCTTAGAGAACTGATCTGGAGAGAGAGAGAGAGAGAGAGAGAGAGAGAGAACAAACTGAAGAGAAAGGCATCAAGACTAGTGTTGGCCATGAACTCATAGACAAGGAGCTTTTCGTTTCTCTCAATGCCGCAACCTAAGAGCCTCACAAGGTTTCTGTGTTGAAGCTTTACAATGAAGTTTACTTCAGTCTTGAACTCTTCAAGACCTTGCCCAGAGTTCCTTGACAATCTTTTAACAGCTATTTCCTTCCCATCATGAAGCTTGCCCTGAATTCATTTCAAGCAAACTTCTTAAACAGATAAAAATTACTACAAAATTATACTATTGTCCAGCATAAATGTCCTCCATACCTTGTAAACCGGACCAAAACCTCCTTGTCCAAGCTTATTTGCATCAGAAAAATTGTTTGTAGCAATCTGTATTGTAATTAGATCAAAGTAATGCATCTCCCCGCTGTGGTCCTGATCCTTAATATCCATCCCTTTGTCCACGAATCACTTGCTTGTTTGACCTTCCAAATTGTTTAACACAATTTCTTGGGTTGTCTCTTGAACTGCATACCAAATAAAAAAACAGTATTCATAACAATTTCATCTAGCAGAATAGGACATACTGATTTTCCGACTACCTCTTTGTGCTCGGCTTCTGCCAAATAAACTGTAGAAGTAGAAACCAAAGAGAGCAACCGCAATTGTACTAACTGGTACAGTGATGAGTACTACCTTTGTTGTGTTCTTTCCTCCCTTTCCTGCCAAATAAGCAAGCACATTGATATAATGTGCAACATCAAGAAATTCTTAACTTGGACAACTTAATAGGAGCAAGGAATGGTTACCCTCAAACAAAACTTACAGAACTCTATCCAACGTTTCAATCACGCTCCAGAACTTAGCAGTTTCCGGACATAATTAATTCAATTGCCAAGTTTAGGGTGATCCAAAAGCTAGAATACCATTTTGAATAGTCAAAATAACCCAGTGCAGATTGAATCAAATCTTTCTCCACATCAAAAAGGTTGATAATCACCGGTTTCAGCTCCAAATAAGAACAGGATAATGTCAGTACCTTGATCACTTGATCGGTAAGATGGTCTAATAATGGTGGTTATCACAGCTTTCAAAGGGGTAGCCCCTTTCCATCCCACTTTAGCTGCATCAAATCCTTTCTATATATAAAATTGGAGCCACCTTAAGCACATATTTTCCAAAAAAACTGTTTTTGACTGGACAATTTCAGCTAATAAAACATCATGCCATGAAGAAAATACCTAAGTCCCAAATGGGGGTTCTTAAGTCGCAAACTTGACTCACCTTTGCTAGAAGGCACGGGCGGTGCATTTGACACCGGTGGAGCCTGTTGTTAAGTAAAGAAAAGATACTCCTCAAAGTCCTCATACCTCAGACGGCAACTGGGTGCTAATATACGCCACCCTCTCTTCCCTTGGCAACACTGCTTGATATCATCCATCAGCTGCCCCAAACAATTGCTACAAGCATCACTACTTATATCTCTACTACACTGCACCAACCCATATCTGTTCTGTGAGCCATCACCCACAGCTGATCCATCTGCACCATACATCAGCTCCATATATGGAACCCTGTCTACCAGGGTGTACATTTGAGCAAGCGCGCCAAAGTCTGGATCACCGGGTGAAGTATTGTTCAGTATATTCCACATAAAAACTCTCGGGTATGTTTGTTCCACTCCAAAGAAATTGGTATCGGAATAGTGTAACATGCATTGATCATACCATATAATTGCCTGTTTATCGGATGGGCATTGCTTTTGGATTTCTTGACTCGCGTTGCTGACACAACTCTGGCATATATCACTTGTAACATCACCTCTGCATAGGTAGAGGCCGTAGATGTTATTGGAAGTAGCATTGTAGAAGCTGTTGAGGGCTGCTTTGGAGGACAAAGAGCCCAAGAGGGTGCTAAGGTTGTTTTTGTAGTTTGTGTTGGTCGTACCATTAGATCTATCTAAACAGATGTGGTCATTCGAGGTTGGCTGGCCGGAAACAGAGCTGATAATTAGCAGAGTGATTGTGATTAGAAGTGATAAATTTGTTCCAAGGTCTTGGAGAAGAATCATTGTAGTTTATTCGAATGATGAATGTTTGTAAGGTTTGGCCGAGTTAAATGATGTCTATCTGGTTTAAGCAATATAATAAAAGGTTTTGCACATAAAATATAGCTACACGGTGAGGGTTGTTTAGTTTTTACTTGAAAATTAAGGTTAAGAGTGACATCCAAGGCCACTTACCTAACAAATACACTAGTCTATCTTCTCTGGAAAAACATATTGTTTATGTCACTGTCTAGGCCACTTGCTGAGAAATTTCAAATTTTGAAATGAGAAGAACGCGTTAAAATCCTGGTTTCTTATTAAGAATGACGACTGCAGTTGTGATTAGACCATTTAATGCATGACGATTCCTTTGTGAGTTCATGCCTAAAGGCTAAATCAACATTAATAGCAATATTAAGTCAAAAAACACATAGAATAAAAGTGGCCTAATCTGCACTTGACATGTTCTAGATTTGAACTTCTAAGGTTATGCCAAGAGCATTTAGGTCCTATGGGGTTTTGTTTCTCAGGCTGCAGAGTAATTGAAACAGCCTTGAGGATGATCAACATAAACCATATGCACTTTGTAGTGATACAGAGAGAGTTGTGAATGCATTTAACTGATTGATTGTAAGTATTGTGGGGATACTACTACACAATATAGCCGATACAGAAACAGAAAAGAGGAATGGTACATCTAACTCGCCACGAGAAAGGCGTAGAATAGACAGTGACATTCACTGTTATAGAGCATGCCCAAGTTGTTTCAAAATAAGCGTTCATTTAGAATTACAGTTTACTTCAATGTTATCGAGCATCAAGGTCAGTAACCCAAGCCTCATTTACAGTCATCTGACTCTGTTGCCATTCAATTGAACTCGCAACAAATTGCCTCGGTCCAGACATCCAGGTAATAAAAATGCAGGATGCGAAAGCAGTGAGAGATCAGTGACAGAGGAGCTAGTGAGCATGTTAACATTCTGTGAATATGAGCAGATGACTTTCTCTGATTTGAGCAATGCACTCTACAAGACCTCAATAAATGGAACTGATAGAAAGATGAAGAACTCTAGGCGAAGTTGTATTATCTGTAATTTGCAGAACAGATTGAAATTCTTATAAACATAAACATTACAGAGAGATTCCTTTATAACCTGAACTCAAATTGTATGCCAAGAAAAGAAGTTCAAAAAAGAGTAGTAAATAAAAAAAACACAGACATGCTTATCACAGCAATCGCATCCTCAAAAACTATCGGGGATATAGCTCAGTAATCGAAGCTTCATTTTGTGAAATACTGGTGGATTTACTTTTTGATTGACTGGATTGAGTAACATCCTGGAGCAATGGCATCTCTGGATTGATGCTGCTGTGCTGAAAAAATGCTGGTTCTGAAGGTAATGGAAGAGTGAGAGAGAAGCTACTCAGCATGAGTACAACTGAAGCCATGGTTGGTCTTTCAGCTACATTTTCCTGAACACATAGCAACCCGATATGGATGCATCTCATCATTTCGCGTGTTGAACTTGATCCAGCCTTCAATGTCGGATCTATCAGGTTTGCAGCTGTTCCTTCCCTCCAACTTTTCCAAGCCTGCGAGAATTCAGCATGTGCAATAAGCTTTCAAGACCTGTAAAATTTCATAGGACTGATGTGCTGTTATGTATCTTTATACTTACATAGCTTAAAAGGTCCTCTACACTCTCCCCACCGTGTAAAAATTTGTTCTTCTGACCACTCACAATTTCCAGAACTAAGACACCGAAGCTAAAAACATCTGACTTGATCGAGAATTGGCCGTGCATTGCATACTCTGGAGCCATGTATCCGCTGCATTGGTTAATGTATTTGTGTGAGCCATAGATATATATTTCAAGATAAAGAGACATAAACCCAATTCTCTTCTATCACTTACTAGGTTCCTACGATTCTGCTAGTACTCCCTTGAGTTTCATCCAGCACAAACAATCTTGCCATGCCAAAATCTGAAATTTTGGGGTTCATATCTGCATCTAAAAGAATATTGCTAGGTTTGAGATCACGATGAATAATCCGAAGACGTGAATCTTCGTGAAGATATAGAAGTCCCCGAGCAGTGCCTCCTACGATCTTGTAACGGCTATCCCAATCCAATTGTCCACGCCCGACGGGATCTACAGGTTTATCCATGCATATGGTTGAATCAAAACTCAAATGGATTAAAAACTTCTAAAAATGAATTTACAAGATTTTTTTACAGAGAATCTGTACAGCATTCGCACCGAATATAAAGTGATCAAGGCTCGAATTGGGCACAAACTCATAGATGAGAAGCCTTTCTGTGCCTTCTAGGCAGAAACCCAGGAGCCTAACCAAATTCCTGTGTTGAAGCTTGGCCACAAGCATAACCTCATTCTTAAATTCTAGTTCTCCTTGACTAGAATCCCTCGACAGCCTCTTCACAGCTATTTCTTGTCCATTTGGAAGCCTACCCTGAAGATTTACAAATCCAACCACTATGAGCAAATAGAAAATTTTTATTTTTTGACACAAGGAATGTGAGAATGGATAAATTACCCTGTAAACAGCACCAAATCCACCTTGGCCAAGCTTATTAGCATCAGAGAAGTCATCTGTTGCGACACTAATAGTACCAAAATGGTATTGCAAGGATTCCACATTGATAATTTCACTCTCAGCTTCAGAAACAGAACAAGATAACAGACATTTCAAAAAAAGTCAGTGATTTTTTCTACAGCAAATGGAGGCTTAAAGTTCATATAAGAGCGAAAATAAACTGTCAATTAAACTTACTCTCAACCTCCTTCATTGGCTTTCTCTGCTTCCTCTCTCTTAAAAGGAAGATGCAGACAATGAGTACTATTAGGAAAGTAATAGTCGGGACAACGATAATGATGACTGTTCGAGTTGTATTATCCTTCTTTCCTGAAAAACCCAGAAATTCCTTCTTATTAAATCACCTTAAATGCTGGATTTTAGGATTATTCCAAAGTAAATATAGATATTCAGTTGAGAATTGTGATAAGAGAAAAAGTAAAAAGGAAAGAAGAAAAGGGTTCTTGCTTTTTAACTTCTTTTTGGGTAATTGGACATACTAGTATCTTGAAAAAGCCTGTTTGGAACTTAGGAAAGAAAAGAAAAGGAAGGAAAAATAACTATTTTCCTTGCTTCCTCTGTTTAATTTCTAACTTTCTCGGACTTCTTTTTCCTTTCTCCAAGCCAAGCAAATTCCATGTTCTAGCTGTAAACTTCAATCTAAACGCAGAAAAAAATATATGCTATACCTTGTCCTTGTTCGGCTGGTGCTCCATAGAAAGGGTAATTGGTCTCAAACCGAAAATTGCAGCTGGGTCTAACAACTCTCCCTCCTGCCCTCCCAATACAACATTCTGGAAGATCTCCATAAGCCACATCTAGGCAATTGATGCAGTCCTGCTCAGATATATCAGGCGTGCACTGCACAATTGCATATATGGTTTGAGAGTCTGGACCGACCGTGTTTCCAGTCGCAAACTTGAGATTAGGGCCGCCTGAAGCAGCCTTGTCCCGAAGGCTCTGCAACAATGTTATCAACGACTGATTGTATTGATCCACGCTCGACACATTATTCTTGTCGTTCCAAACGAAAAAGCGGGGTCCAACTGTCATAACGCCATTTATTGAGTTATTTGTGTATCGCAGAACACAATTGTCGTACCCTCCAATTGCCTCTTTGTAGTTTGGACAAAGTTGTACAAGCTTAGAAACAGAGTCATTGACACAACTGCGACAGTTATCGAGCTCTACATCTCCTCTACAAAGCACATTCGCGTAAACTCTGTCGGAGTTTTGGCCAAGCGAGGAACTGTAAAACCCGTATTTGTTGATGTTAGAGGAGAGAGAGGGCAGGAGGGTGTCGACGTTGGTCTGGTATAGGCTATTACCAGTGTAATTACATAAGTGGTATAACATTTCAGGCTGGGCAATGGTGAGGCCAACAAGGTTCATGAGAATGTGAGAAAGGAAGAGAAGTTGTCTCCAAGAACCCATTTTTCAGTGATCAATTTAGTATTGGATTCAAATGGCACAAATATATTTTGGTGAAGAATGATGAACTAATGGGGTAAATATAAAAGTTGCCTTGGTTATATCTTTCAAGTATGTAAAATGGTCCTTGATCTTGGAAGATCTGTGTTGAAATGTCAAACCATAACTCTTAACGGATCAAGGTTTCATGGAAATGAAGATATGGTCAGGTTGACAATGACTTCTTTGTTTCTAGTTGTGACACTAATCTGGGAGATTCAAAGTTCTACACCGGGGTGGGGATTGATTAAGTGAAGTTAATGAAATGAAAATTCCGAAACCGCACGATAAGGTTGATTGGCGGTCTCAGAAATTTTGTCGAGTGGTCCAAGGTAAAAGTTTTGAATTTTGAGAAGTCAAGGTAAAATTGTCTAAATTAAAGGGAGGCAATACGCTTCAAAGAACTGTAAGACTTAAACATAATTTTGAGAACTTTGAATACTAGTAATATTGTGTTTGGAACTTGAATTTATCAATATAAAAACTCACATTTTTATTTTTATTTTTATCATCAAATTCTTGATTCAATCACAATGTAAATGAATTTTAGGAACTCAGGGCATGAGCCTCTTTAGTCTTCACATAGTTCCCTTGGGAGACAGAAGGGTTGTGGCATGTTAGATAATAGAGTAAATATTCGGTACAATGGTGGTACCACGTCATCATGCTGATATGATACAATATGCCAATAAATTAGAGTCACATAAACAATTAAATCCTAATTATCAGGAATGTTAAGTTTAAAATGTAAATTTTTTATCTAAAACAAGATGATTAGGATTTTAAATACTCATATGACTATGTATTATTAGATTATTGTACAACGTCAGTACCACCATTGTACCCAATATTTTCTCGGATAATTGGGACGTAATTTGATACTATTGACATCTGAAGATGAACGGCTCAAATAATTTCAAACAGAGACGAGAGAACTACTCAAGTCTAGAACAAATAAAGCAGAAAATAACTTAAAAGCAAGACTTCCTAGATGGGAACATGGGACACCTGGTTGGAAGATACAACACCTGGATTAAGTAATTAGGGTATGAAATGAAAGCTTTGACGCAGATTCGGAGGTGATTTCACGTTGTTTTGATTCTTTCAACTTGCTTGATTGCAAAGACCCGCAAATTCATTTAATCATTAGTTTATTTTCTCAAGAATTACCAGTAACTTGTAGGCTTGAGCTTCATCTGGTACTTGCGCAGTGTTTGGAAGGTCTCTTCGAGGTCTCGCAGATGATTGGTGGCCTCCTTGCTCTTTACCAACATGTTGTCCGCATAGACTTCCACATTGTGCCTAATCTGCGATTTGAATATGAGGTTGACCAGCCGTTGGTATATTGCCCTGGCATTCTTCAGTTCGAACGGCATGATGTTGTAGCAGTGGAGGCCTCGGTCTGTAATGAAGGCTGTATGCTCTTGGTCGCGTTCGGCCATCCGGATTTGGTTGTATCCTGAAAAACATCTATAAAAGTTAGCATTTCATACCCTGCGGTAGAGTTGACGAGGAGGTTGATGGTGAGCAGGGGAAAGCTATCCTTTGGGCCCGCTTTGTTTAGGTCGGTGAAGTCGACACACATTCGCCACTTTCCATTAGACTTCTTTACCATGATGACGTTGGAAAGCCAAGTAGGGTAATGCACTTCTCTTATGAACTTCGCCTGCACAAGCTTCTCCGCCTCTTCAACTACTGCATCATTCTTGTCCGCACGCGAAGTTCCTTCTCTTTTGCTTGACCGGCCTGGCCTTAGGGTCAATGTTAAAGTAATGAGCTGCTACTCGCGTATCGATGCTGGACATGTCCTCATGAGACCAGGCAAACACGTCAGCATTTTCTCTTAGGAACTGCCGCAGCTGTTGCTTCAACCTCTCTAGCGCGGCAACCCCAATCTTCAAGGTTCTATTATGCTCCTCAGTGCCAATTGGAACTTCTTCCAGCTCCTCTGCTGGCTTGTCCCTCTTGACTTCCTCTTCATCCCTTGGTTCGAGCTTTTCGATAACCAAGGTCTCTTTATTGGGTTCCCCTTTCAGAGAAGCCATGTAACATTCCCGTGCCTCCCTTTGGTCGCCCCTGGCGCATCCAACCCCAGTGTTGGTCAGGAATTTGATCCGGAGATGGTAGGTGGAAGTGACTACTTTGAATTGGTTCAGAGTAGTTTGTCCAATGATGGCGTTGTATGTAGATGGGCAGTCCACAACCAAGAAGTGGACCATTTTTGTTGCTCGGTGCGGTTCCTCCCCAAGGGTCACTGGTAAAGCGATGGACCCGAGAGGGACCACCTGGTCTCTTGTAAAGTCGACCAGGGGAGAGTTGACTGGCTGTAACTTTTCCTTGTCGATCTGCATCTTCTCGAGGCCCCCCCTAAATAGGATGTCTGCTGAACTTCCGCTGTCGATCAATATTCTCCACATTTTGAAGTTGGAGATCACTGTCGAAATGACCAAAGGGTCGTCGTGTGGCTGGTGTAGCTCGGTAACTTCTTTTTCCGCGAAGGTGATCACAGGGCTTTCGGTCTTCATCTTCTTATTGGCTGCCCCGACCAGCCTCACTTCTGCTCTGGTTTGGATGTCCCGAACGTGCTTCTTCCGTGCTGAAGAGGATTCCCCTCCTCCAGCGAATCCTCCTGCAATGACCCTTATTTCCCCAATGGGCTGGGTGGTTGTTTCGGCTCGTGTCGGACTATGTCGGTCTTCTTCTCTTCGATCTCGTTTGGCCACATATTGACTCAGTTTGCCTAGTTTGATCAGATCCTTGATCTGTTGCTTCAGGTCAATACAGTCTTTCGTGTCATGGCTGTGATCTTGGTGGAACCGGTAGTATCTTCTTCTATTCCTCATGCTCGAGGGCGTCTTTAGGCGTCGGGCCATTTCATGCCCGAGTCATCCTATATCTGCATCAATACGTCCTTCAACTTTGTTGTGAGCAGAGTGAACGTTTGGTCAAGGTCGCGATAGTGTTCGCGCCTTTCCCCCCTTAGCTCCGCCCTCGGTGGCCGGTTCTGCTCGCCTTTGCCTTCGTCTCCCTTTCCTCGTTCGAGGTTCCACCCGACCTCTTCTTATCCGTGCGAGAGCCATTACCTTTGTCGTTATCTTGCTTGGCGCTCATTGCATCTTTTGCATTCATGTGCTTCTGGGCTCGGAGCATCAATTCGGCCATGTCTTGGGGTGGCCTCTTCGATAAGGAGAAGAGTAGTTTCCCACTTTTTAAACCACTCATGAATGCCGTGATGGCCACCTTGTCGTCCACGTCATCCACTACCAGAGTTTCCTGGTTGAACCTCCCTACTTACTCCTGCAGCGTCTCTTATTTCTTTTGCCTCATAGTCAACAGGTAGGCCGCTGGCCTTCTTTGTCTCTAGGCTTTGATGTAGTGGCTCACAAAGAGTTTGCTAAGTTTTTTGAAGGTGGAGACCATCACTGGTTTGATCTTGTTGAACCAGGTTCGCATCGAACCTTTCAACATGACTGGGAAGGCTTTGCACATGATCTCGTCTGGCACTGCTTACAGATGCATAAGCGCCCTGAATGTCTCCAAGTGGTCCACTGGATCTTTAGAGCTGTCGAACGCATCCACGGTCGGCATTTTGAACTTCAGGGGGAGCGGGTAGTCCATCACCTTCTGCGTGAATGGTGAAGCGGTTCTACCAATGAGTGCATCCACAGTGTTTGGAGCCTTGGCCTCCATAGCGGCCAAGACCCCCGCCATCTGGGCCTGCATTGCCTTCAATTGTTCATCCCAAGCATGAGAGCTTTCCGGTTTGTCTCCTACTATCTCTGTCCTCGACGGGATGGCATGGCTGGTTTGTGCTTCCTTGACGTGAGGTGCATGGCGTAGGAGTGGATCCTCAACTCGTCCTCCATTGCTGTTCTCGTTACCGTTGGGGAGGACGGAGGGCTCCTTGTCCACCTCCTGTTCCTCTTGTTCTGTTGTTGGTGGGTTGGGTGGCGGCGGAATTTTTACGGAAGGAGCTGGAACTCGTTGGAGCAACTCTGCGTTTTGACGGGCCAACTGTTGCATGATGGCCATCATGTCAGCCACCGTCTTCTCCAAGGCGGCTATCTTTTTAGCACTTGAATCTGCCATCGAGCTGCTTTCTTGGTGAGTACTAATCCTAGACTTAGTCAAGACCATGAAAATCCATGGGAATAGTCGTTCCCACAGACGGCGCCAACTGATGATGCAGCAAATTCGCGGTGTCTTGCCCCTAGGTTCGAGACGGGCTCTTCAAGGGCTAATCGGAGATCTCATGCACTAAGCACACTGGTGTGATGGTAGCCAAAGATCCTCCGGTGTTCAAGTTAGATTCAGGGACGATGATAGAGTTTTGCTTACTCAGGCTTCTGGTTTGTGTGTGCGTACCTGGAGAAAGGGTTGGGTTTTCCCTTTGTATGCCTGCATGGGAGTGGTTGGCAACTCTTTCACGTGGCAGCCTTTCCTTGGAGGGTCAGTGCTGTGGCAGGGCACTCGAGAGGGTCTTCCTTACATTTAACGATGGCGTGTGTTAGAATGACGTCAGGGGTAAGGTGGTTGTCACTTGTACACTCCATGTCCATGCTCTTAGTATGTGCCAGGGTATCTGATGTCAGACGTGGGACCCATCGGCATGTCAGTGAGGCCGACCAGGTCAGAGGTTCACCGAACGTTTGATCAGCTCATGACCGGATGCGGGTTGTAGATCTGATTGGGCCACGGAAGTGGCGGATGAGCACGACCTGATCGGGGTATGAGCGGGCATACGAGGGGGATCTGACTTGGTCGGGAACAGGTCACTACTAATATTTTCTCTTTTATTTTGACCAACATTACAATTCAAAGGAATATTGTTTGTTATCATCATTAAAAATCATTTTAATTTTTACAAAATAGAATTATTATTTAAGTTGATTGTGTACGATTAGTGCTTATAGTCTGGGGAATCCGTGAACAAACGCACTTGTGTTGTAAATTTATGTTTGAGTGTCACAATAATCAATTTATTTTGGGCTTCCTTTCTCTGATACGACTCAAAATTCAAGCCAAAAAAGAAATTGCACTCCTTTGGATTTTTGTCAATATCAGAGGAATGTGAAGGTTGATCAGAAAGATCTCCAAGAGCCTAGGACTCAGAGTGAGAATCCTAAATATTGAAAGAGTTCTCCAAGAAGTATTAGCTTTCCATGCAACCTAGCATCCATTGAATATTCTACATCTTGGTGGAGTACTTCTAAGATGTGGCGGACAAACAAAAGTGCTTGGTGGATTTCATTGGCCTTTAACCAAAGTGAAAATTTGGACGACGTTAATTAGATAACTAAACAGATAAAACCGCCCATTTGAGGACCACATCTCCAATGAAGAGACTTACGAGGGCAAATTTTAGTTGGTTGGTCCAGAAAGTCATGGAGAGGCAGGCTAAGTGAAATAATATATTGGTGCTTGACATAGCAAGGACAAAGTTGTGTTTTCATGGAGTAGAATTAGTGGGAAATACTACTCACCCATCCAAAAAATTGGTTTCCAATCTCGAATGGAAAAACTAACATTTCCCTTTTATTCAAAGACCATATAGGGTGGTAAGTATCATTTTAGAAATTTAAGAGGAACATGTGTTGTTTGAGCAAACACATGGGGTGAAGTGATTAACCCTTTACATAATCATGATGGCTAGGACACTTGTCTCACACTTGGAGACAAGTGTCATACTTGTAGGAGCCTTGGACATGCATTACATGCCTATAAGAGTCACATATATTTATAGATGAAGCCCTAATTTCGTGCTAGGGTAGATATAGAGAGAGAAAGAGTGTTTGGGAGGTGAGAAAGTGAAAGAAAGGGAGAAAAATAGAATAAAAGTTGAGTTTATAGTCCAAATTCACTCCAAATCACATCAAATTGAGGTATATTATTTTAATCATTGTTTTATACTACAGTTTATACTTGCACGTGGGATTGGGTGGCTGAAGTTGGCCGAAAAGTGGCTGAAAAACTCCATAGGTGGTTAAAGCTTAGTTTGGAAAAATGTTTAGAAATTGAAATGGAAGCTATGCATTTTGATTTTGACCTTTTAAAAAGTATTTCTAAGAATATTAGGGTTGTTTTAAATCTAATCTTGAAGGCTATGGAACCCGATAACGAAAATGGGTCATATTTTATAAAAAATGGGTGTTTAGCTTTGCATGCATAGAAGAACATCAATTTTTACATTTTAATCCGATTAAATACTATGGGCAGCTAGTATATATTTTAAAATAGCCATGCATGACCTTAAAGTAACTTAGAATGAAGATTTAGGAGAAAACTGGAGTTTTAGGTCTGTCCAGAAAATCTGGGCAGACCATCCCACTTATGGGGCCTTTTTTGAGGACCCCAACGACCTCTATTGATAAAGCTAAAATTTGTAGATCTTTTTGAATAGTATAATTTTGACTAAAAAATTACTTAATTCTATTATGAATTGAGGGAGAAACGGTTGATTTACCCAAGGCCATCAAATTTGGCTGCAAATAGAGGTTGAAAGAGATGAATAGTAACTCAACAAAGCCCAGTCGCGCCCTGTGCGGGTGCGTGGATAGTCTTTTTGACTCTCTGTTTGGATTAGTGGGTCCCACATAAGATGTAAATTATATTTATGTATTGTTTGGCCACTTCCAAAAGTGTTAGATATTTATTTTGTAAATAAAAAATATACTTAAAAATGAGATTTTATCAATTATGAACCTTTGAAAATTATTGTATCGACTCTTTCAACTATTTCAAACATGCTAGAAGGAGAGTGAATAATCTCCAAGTACTTTTGTTATTTAATATGTATTTTTAATCATTTTCATAAAAGAAAATACTCACTTTTATATAAGTTTTAAAATTTCAAACTTTAAGAAAAATAACTACTATGATTATTTTTATTTAAGCTAAAATATTATAATAAAACCTTTATAAATTAATTTTGAAATTTTTAGAAATTTATTCATATTTTTTATAATTTTAATAGTCCGGACTTGGATCGAAATTAACCGAGTATATCCAGAAATGACCCGGAGGCTATTTTAAGTAACTTAGAGTTACATGAGGGGTTTGGGTAGAGTTTTAAGACTCTGCATCATTTGTACAATGATTAGGGTAGAAAACTAAAGTTTTATGCGATGATACTTTGACATAATTTCACGAATTTTGAGAAAGTATTTTGTAAGCTACTTAACACCAAAATCACTAGGTAGGGGGTACTGATCTAGTAATTTCAATATGATATTTTGTTCAAATTATATATTTTGAATTGTTAAGCAATAATATGATATGTAAAGCATGATTTTATTCTGTATTTGGAACTGTCTAATGATTACTTGAAAAATATATTGTTTCGAATATGAGATAGCTTTGTAAACATTTTCAACTTAATTTTGGGAGTTGTAATATTGAAACTGAATAACTAAATTATTAAGCCGTGTGTCCCGATCTTGTGGAGGGCACATAATTAATATTTGTGAGTTGTGTGTGCCACCCTTGTGCAGGACATATAATTAATATTAATGAGCCATATGTCCTGACCTTATGAAGGGTATATAATTAAAATTGATATGCCTTGTATTCCGGCCTTGTGGAGGACATAGAAATTCAATATTACAACTCAAAGTTGTTTTAGAATATATCTATGTAGATATTGAATAAGAAATTTGCGAACTATTTTGTGATACTATAACTATTTTTCTTATCTATCTCATAACTGTTCTATTACCCTGTGAATTTTTTAATTCAAACTTATTGAATTGTTGGATAATACACTACTGCTGAGCTTCATAACTCACCCCGTTTTATGAGAAATATTTTAGATGTCTATTTGGAGGAAACTGTCATCTTACTTGAGGGCTTTGAAGAACTCTAGTAGAAGCCAGGATAGTGTTAGTAATTTAAGATTGTAAGTTAAAGTCTTGTTATAAAATTTAGTTTAAACGGTTCAATACTGATATGTATTTTATAACTTTAGAGTTTGAGTGTTTGGTTATCGGATTATTTTCTCTAGTCTTATGTTTGTTTAGAAGGTCACTTCACACCTTTGGATATTCTAAGGTATGGAAATCCGGGGTGTGTCAAAAGTGGTTCTTCTTAGTTGTGGTAGTCAGCTTATGATAGTCAATACACATTCTCCACCCAGTTTGAATCCTAGTGGGAACTAGTTCGTTTTTCTCATTCTTTACTACCATTATACCCGAAGTCACCACTTGGGTTGAACTAACCCAATTCTAAGTAGAGATGGGGTATATAATACTCGTATCGAAAAGTTTCAGGGCTTCTCCTCTCACGACCTCTTTTATGTTCTGGTTTAAGGGTCTTTGCGTTTGACTCACAGGCTTAGACTCTTCCTCAAGATATATACGATGAGTATACATAAAAGAACTAATATCATGGAAGTTCTCTACTGTCCAACCTAAGGCCTTCCTATGAACCTACAAGACTTTCATTAAAGATTCCTATTGGCCTTTAGACAGGCTAGAGGAGATAACAAACAAATAAAACTCACTTTCACCTAGGAATGCATATTTCAAGGTAGATGGTACAGGTTTTCTTTCTAGAGTGGGTGGTTGTAGTTTAGAGGGGACTGGCTTTATAGCACTAAGGGTTAAGGATTTGAAAGAAGGGATCCATCGACCCACTTGCATGCATGACTCATTCCCTACCCCCTTTATGGTTATGTCCTCAAAATTGACACAATCATTCTCTAACTAGTCATGTGGCTCACTTAAAACTAGAGCCTTCTCTAAGGGATCCTTGAAGAACTCACTCTCGAAGTGCTCTTGGATAATAAACTCAATAAAGTCTACCTCTCTTATATTCTCACACTCACCTATCTATTTACCCACCTCAAAGATATTTATCTTGAAAGTCATATTTTCGAATGACAATTTCAATAACTCATTCCTACAATGAATAATAGCATTAGAAGTTGTTAGGAATGGTCGTCCTAAGATGACAGGAATTTGATTCTTGGCGTCACTATTTGTAACTAGATGGGTATCTAGGACAATGAAGTCCACCGGGTACTAGACCATGCTTACTTGAATGAGAACATCTTCTATGACATTTCTAGGGACCTTAATAGATCTATTTGCAAGTTGCAAGGTCATTCTAGTTGGGCTCAGTTCTCCTAATCCTAGTTGCTTGTACACAGAATAGGGAAGTAAGTTGACACTTGAACCAAGATCAAGAAGTGCACAATCTATTTTGTGTCCCCCAGTGGTGCATAAAATAGTAGCACAATCAAGGTTTTTCTATTTCAGTACTGTCTTGCATTGCAATAAGGCACTCTGGCTCTCATTCATTAGAGCCGTCTCTTTCACATGCAACCTTCTCTTTACGAAGCACAAGTCCTTTAAGAACTTGGCATAGTAGGGTATTTATTTGATAGCGTCTAAAATAGGAATATTGACCTTGACCTATTTGAAAATTTTATAAATTCAGAGTTCAACAACTTATTTTTAGGCTTGGACAATCTATGAGGAAACGGGGCATGTTTCAAACCATTAATGGCCACATCTTTAGATGCATCAATTGGCTCTATAAGAGGCTCAGTAGGGTTCTTAGTCTTACCTGACCTAGGCATACTCTTTTCAGTCTCATCTCTTGCTTGCTCTTTCCCCAACCCTACACTCTCATCACTACCCTTTGGGCTTTCTTTCCTAGGAAGGATAGTTTTATCTACGATTTTCCCGCTCTTAAGGTTTGTGATGGCTTGGACTGGTTTATGATTGGTTTTAATTAGAATTGCAGGCTTATTTGTGTTTGGATAGGGTTGGGCCAGAAATCTTTAAGGTACCTGTTGGACTAAAGCTTGAGACATTATAGCCATTTTCTTCTGAATGTCCTGCAATATACTAGTGTGTTGGTCAAGATTTTGTTCTTGCCTATCCACCCTATTAGTAACCCTCTCACATCATTAGTAAGTTGGTTGACATTGTCATCCACAGTTCTTATATGAGGAGCTTGGTATGGAGTAGGTAGGGGTTGGTAAGGCATAGGTTAGAGAGCTTGAGGGTTTTGAGGACCTTCGTTTCTCCACCCAAAGTTAGGGTGATTGCGCCATCTATGGTTATATGTGTTAGAGTAAAGGTTTCCTCCACTCCGTTGGTCACTAAAATCTCCCCTATATTGGCCAACTGCATTGGCTTGGCCATGCAATGCCTCTCTTAATCCTGGTATGAATGGGCATTCTATAGTGTCATTCTCCATTATGTCACACACTAAATATGGTGAACTAGACTATCCAACCTCTATGGTATTAACCTTAGTTGTCTCCATAGCGTCTAACTTGCAGGAAAGCGAGGTAACTCTAGCTTGTAAATCTTCAACTTCCCCAAGTTGATACTTAATCCCTTTGTGTGTGGTAGGTCTAGCTTTGGGATTTTAGGTTCTTGTGGTGGCCTAATCTCTAGCCAAGTTGGCTAGGTAATCAAAGTAATTGTACGCTTCAGAAGGGTTCTTATCAGGGTAAGTCCCAGCATACATAGTCTCCACAAACATCTTCAATTAAGGGGCTAATGAAGAGTAGAACATGCTAATGATATGCTATTCGGGAAATCCATGGTGCGGACACAAATGTAACAGGTCTTTGAACCTCTCCCAACATTGAAAAAATATTTCAAATAGACATAAGCTTCAATGTATTAAACCATGTTTTGGCCTAGTCTTTTAGAGTGAATGGGAAAATTTTAAAAGTAAAACTTCCCTAGGACAAGAGTTATCCTGAAAAATTGAGCAAGCATCTTCAAAGTCCTTTACATATGTGTAGGACTTCTCAGAATCCAGACCATAAAAAGTGGACAACGCTTAGAGCATTCCCGGTTTTAGATTTAACGTGGCATGGCGCGCGGGAAAGGCTATGCATGATGTTGGTGTTTGCCTTGCAAGATTCATGTAATCCGGCATAGTTCAATGGTGTCGTGCTGCTACGTTTCCTAAGTTACTCGCTATCTTGGGATCTACTATATTAAGATCATCATTGGGATTAAAACCTAGTGGGACCATCCCATCATTAATGTTGGTCGTGGGAAAAAGTTTGAGATTAACTACTAAGGGAAAATGCGGTAAATCGGTTGGAGAGGACCTAGTGGGTGATGGAGTACGAGAACTGGGTGGAAGATTCTGCAAAGGATTGATTCTCACAAGACAATTATGAATGTCCCTAATGTATGATGACTTACGTATGCAATGCACACATAAGAGACTATCTGCACCTCTGCAACACACAATTCACAATCCTTCCTTCCCTCCAATCTCCTCATAATATAAACCACCAATTCAATTCAATTTAATTTAATCCAGCCAAACCAGCAAATTCCACATATAAAGAAAAACCACTAATAAGCACTTAGCACGTAAACCTAGTTGCCTCTATCAATCCGCCTCCTAACTACAATATGCCTAGACTTTTAAAAAAAAAAAAAAAAAACACAAAAGTCCTAAATTCTAGCACATACAAGGGATGGAACAAAGTTACCGATTAGGCCTTGGCTAACGATTCCTCTGTTGTTGTAGATGGTGATGATGCAACTCGCTTGTTTTGCGTTGACTAAGGTTCGTGCTTTGGCACGCCTCTTGCGATCAATCTTGTGCAAAATTTTCCGACAACGGCGCCACAATTTGACTTGCACCAACTAGCATCTTCGAAAAGATTCTCAGATGATCCAAAGCGTAGGATGGCCAAACAATATAATCCAGTGAAGATTCCTTAGGGAAATTTGACAAGTATCATGAAAAGGCTATCATAGTCTCTCAGAAATTGCAAAACAGTTGAACTACTTCTAAAAAGAAACAAAAAAATCTTTACTTTTTAAAATGTTTTTTTATTCTAAACTAAACTACGAAACATGGATTTTAACTTATAAAAGAAAGTCTCGAGACCAGTTGTTCCAATTAATTGCTTCACCCTAAATTCCAATGGAGGCTTTTGATAACTTAAATCATTAACTGCATCGTGAGTCTTTGATTCGAAAGATTTAGCAACAAAAACTTTTATTCTTTAACAATCAAATCTAAAATAAATCAGGTTTAGAATAAAAAATGTGTACCATCAATTTGTGCAATAAATATACCAAACTAAAGTTTGTGCATAAATATTAACAAGTATAATCAAACATCTAAGTCTTTGTAAATATCTAGGGTTTTAATCCCAAAGAATTAAGAAGAAGAAGAGTTAACATTGAAAACCAATACCTCCATTATTTATTTAATATCTTCAATTAATCTTCATAATTGATCCCAAGATGGGATTTAGCTACTCATTACCATGATAGATACACAATTATGCAATGAAATTGTATTGAAATACTGAATCTGATTACAAGAATTAAGAAGAGCTATAGAAAACTATGTAAAATTTATAGAAAAGCTCTCTAAAACTGCTAAACTTGTAGAAAAGACAACAACCCTAAACTAGAAGACAATCACAGCTTTTATAGGTTTTTGAAAAGTGCAGGTTACGCTGATCGTTCGAACACTCTTACAACCGTCTGAACTAGTGTTCAAACGGGTATCTGACACTCTTATGACGCTTAAACACAATCTTAGTAATTTCTGATGGGGATCAAACCTAATTCTAACGGTGAAAACAAGCCTCAGTATTTTCTGATGGGGAGTTCCATTTGATGCACCATTTGAACGGTCCTCCGCATCGTTTGAACACCATTATCCCCCATTCAAATGCCCTTCTCAGTTGTTTGAACGATTGCTCCGCTTTTGTCCAATTTTGTCCTTTTTAAGCTAGGATTCCTATTTTCATAAAACAAACTAAGTTAGAAATGAATTAGAACTAAAATTACATAATTAATCATACTATAAGTCTAACAAGAAATTAATTAAGGCGTGTAGATTGCTCTTTTAGAGTATAATCAATGGTAGAAGGTATACTTGGACCAATATACAAAGCAATGAAAATGGAGCAGATAGGACAAATTCCTTCTATGCAATTTTGGCTTAATAGATGGAATTGTTTATAGTGGGCGCTTAAAAAAAAGGCTCTCAGATCATTGTCCTGTGCTCTTATTTGATGAGGTAAAAGACTGGGGTCCAAAGCCCTTCAGGTGTTTGATGCTTGGTTGAATCAAATTTTTTTTAAAGCATTATTAAATTCATATTGGGAAATAAAAATGGAGAAGGGATGGGAAGGTTTTATACTATTAAAGAAGCTCAAAGCCTTAAAGACAGAATCAGCTCACAGAGATCAAGCAATTTTGGGGACCTAAAGGTGAAGTTAAAGGATCTAACAGATGCAATTCACAAGCTTGATATACAGAGTGAAGTATTCCCATTAAATGAAAAGGAAGTTGCAAAGAGAAACCAACTCAAGATGAAACTATGGAAGGCAAGCAGGGTTGAGGATTCCATAACAAGACAGAAGTTTAGGGTCCTTTGGTTGCAAAACGATGATAAAAACACATCTTTCTTTCATAACTCCATGAAAAAGGAGATTTCGAAAGAATTATATATGCCAGTTGTACTCAAATGGTAACATAATCAGTGAGCCTTTCCAAGTAAAAGATGAAGCAGTCAGATTTTTCTGACTTCTTCTCTGAAAAATGGAATGGAAGACCTCACTTAGAAGGACCTTTCCCACTAAAACCGAAAGTTGAAAGCAACAAAGGGATGGAATTAAGTTTCTCTGAAGAGGAGGTCTGCCAAGCTGTCAAGAGTTGCAATGGTTCTAAAGCCCCTAGACTTAATGGATTCAATTTCAACTTCATCAAAAAATTTTGGCCACTTCTGAAGGGGGATGTTATGCAATTCATGAATGACTTTCACTCAAATGGGAAGATTGTAAGAGGTATCATTCTTGACTTTATTCCCCAAATCTGAATTTCTTGATAACCTGCTGGATTATAGACCTATTAGTATGATATTCTCAATGTATAAGATCCTAGCTAAGACACTAGCCGGTAGATTAAAAATAGTCATTTAAGAGATCATAAGTGAATCATAAACATCTTTTATTAAAGGCAGACATATACTTGATGGGTTTCTTATTGCAAATGAGACCATTAACTACTGGAAAAGAGGTGGGAGATCAAGAATTGTCTTGAAGTTGGATTTTGAAAAAGCTTCTGACTCTGTAAATTGGTCATACTTAGATGATATGATGATTGGAATGGGGTTTGGCTCTAAGTGGTGCAAATGGAAAAATGAATGCTTGGCTTCAAGTTCTAGCTTAATTCTAATAAATGGCTCTGCATCAAAGGAGTTCAAAGCATCAAGAGGACTTAGACAAGGTGACCCTATTTCACCTTTTTTATTCAACATAGCTACAGAAGGACTTAATATCCTAATCCATGGAGCAAAAGAGCAAGGTTTCATTAGAGGGATTGATATAGGAATAAATTTCTCCTTTCTCTCAGTCTCTCACCTCCAGTTTGCAGATGACACTACTAGTTTGCGATGCAGACTTGGAATCACATGGAAAAGAATCCTAAGATGTTTTGAAATGGTATCAGGCTTAAGATAAATTTCAGTAAAATGTGGTAAGTGGGATTGGATTGAAGGATTCCTTCTTGATTGAAGTGGCAGCATTATTTAAATGTGAGTTTGTTCCCCTTCCCATGAAATCTTAGGACTTCAGCTGGGTGCCAACCCAAGACTAACTAAATCATGGGGAGGAGTGTTGGATTCATTTAAGAAAAGGCTATCTACTTGGAACAGGAAGCAACTCTCCATGCAAGGAAGAATCACTCTGATTAAAGCAACCTTGGCTAATCTTCCATTGTATTACCTATCTCTCTACAAGATGCCTCAAAAAGTTTGCTTTGAATTGGAAAAGCTATAAAGAAATTCCTTTGGGGGAATAATGAAGCAAAGAAGAAATTGAGGTGTGCTCACCGGAACCAAGTAACTACAAGCTTGAACTATGGTGGGCTGGGCATTCCATCTCTGAAGGTTAGAAACTACTCCCTTCTTGCTAAATGGTGGTGGAGATTTGGATGTGAAAAGCAGGCTCTCTGGAGGAAAATTATTTGTGCAAAATATGGCACTAATCCAATGGAGTGGTACCCTAAGGAAATCCCTCAAAGCAAATGCTCAAAAATTTGGTTTGATATCTTATCAGTAGGAAGTAACCAGGATGGTCTCAGTTCCATTATTCCCTCCTATCTCCATCTAAATCTGGGTTTTGGGGAATCCATTAGCTTCTGGCATGATGTGTGGATGGGAAATAAACCTTTGAAACTCTCATTCCCAAGGTTATTTTCCCTATCTATTCAGAAAGATGCATGTGTTGCCTCAATGCTCAATCCAGAAGGAAACTCTTGGAGTGTAACATTCAGAACGAATCTCTTTCTTTGGGAATCTGAAAGCTTATCAGATCTAAGTGCTTCACTCCTAAATGTTAATCCTGACCCTCATTTCATTGACTCCTTAACTTGGATAGCTGACAAGGATGGCATTTTCTCCAGTAAATCTTTTTGTAAGGTTTATGAAGAAAGCAAGGTTACACCTGTCTTCAGATTCAGCTTTCTGTGGAAGATACAAGCCCTCTCAAAAGTCTTATATTCTGCTGGATGTCTTTACTGAAAAAAAATCAAAACAAGGGTTACGCTTTGTGAGAGATCCTTCTTGGCTCCAGGATCTGATGTTCTATGCCCTCTATGTAGGTTGGCACCTGAGGCTGTTGATCAACTTCTCTTATCCTCCACCTTCTCCTGGAGTGTATGGTCAGCAATCCTGAAGTGATGGGGTCTTCAATGGGTATGCCCAAGGAACTTAAAATCCCATATGGACTGGTGGTTTGATTTCAAACTCAAGAAACTCAAGAAATTTATTTGGCAATCTCTGTTTGTTGCTGTGATTTGGAGGATATGGTTAATAAGAAATGATATCATCTTCAACCATGCTCATCCGGATTGTTCTGTAGTTGTAGAGAGCATCAAAGTCACCACAGCTCTTTGGATCCAAGCAGAGGTGCATCAAGCAGAATTCAGTATCAATGATTTTCCTTTTGCATTGAAGGGGTCTGTGCTTGAGTCTATTTCTGGTATTCATTGTATTGGCTCCTTGCCAATTCTTTTCCCCTCTTCTCCTGTTCTGAGTTCAGGCCTGGCAGTTCCCTTTTCTGTCTAGCTATTGTGCTAGCTCAGTCTTCGCTTCTCCCCTGTTCTCTTGTACATTCTATTCATCTTGAATGAATTTTTGCAGTTCAAAAAAGACGGGAGAGAGGACAGGAGGGTGTTGAGGTTTGTCTGGTATATGCTATTACTCGTGTAATTAACGCTGTCTATACACCAATGGTATAGCATTTTAGTCTGGGCAATGGTGAAACCACCAAGGTTTATTAGAATGTGGGAAAGGAAGAGGGACTGTCTCCAAGGACCCATTTTCAGTGTTCAGTATGGTTCAGGCTTCCAATGGCACAATTACAGTCTGGTGAAGAATTACGAACTATGGCTTAAATACAAAACTGCTTTGGTTCTATCTTTCAACCATATAACTAGTTAAATACAAAGCTCGTTTGATTCTATGTCTTTTAACCATATAACAAAGTTCACGATCTTGAAAGATATATCTTGAAATACCACAAATACTCTTATGGCGAAAGGTTGAATATGGAGGATGCTATGGTCAGATTGATTATGACTTCTTTCTTTCTAGTTGTGACACTTGTATAGAAGATTCAAGGTTCCACACTACCGTGTGGATAATATAATATGTTTAGTGAAAATGGAAGTTTTGACAGGGAACAATAAGGTCATGGTGGAAAATTGAGAGGCAATTTTGCACAATGACTCATTCAACTTACTGACTGCAAAGTCCTGAAATTCATTCACGGAAAATACTATTTTTTCAGAAAATTTGAAGAGAAAATTCTACCAGAATGATTTGATAATAGCATATTTGTAATTAAGAGCCATCATAATGGTTGTTTTATTTTAAAGTGAAAGCTCCTTATTCAAACACATCATTTTGTATAAAAGTTCTATATGTATTTTCTGGTTGTATATCATTACCATTCATGCACTCATTTAAATATTTTCTCAATAACTTGCAATAAGAATAGAACAACTTCCAGCCTTGGCTTTAGAAAGGGGTCACTAAATTGAGTACCTAATGCAAGTAAACATGTTTTTTACAGGGTAACTTGTCCTGGTGAACCCCTGTAAGGACTGGACAATTTGAGACTTATAGTGTGATTTCTTGAACTAATTATACAATGCTCCATTAAAGGAAGAAGTCTAGGAAAGAGTAGAAAACAAAAAATACACAAATATGCTTATCATTGCAATGACATCCTCAACAACTATCGTGGATATAACTCAATAACTGAAGCCTCATTGAGTGACTCAGCCGCCCCAGAACTATACTCCTGGAGCAATGGCATCTCTGGATTGATGCTACGATTGCTTGCTGGCCGTGAAGGTAATGGAAGAGTGAGAGAGAAGCTATTAAGCATGAGAACAACTGATGCCATGGTTGGTCTTTCAGCTACATTTTCCTGAGCACAAGGCAACCCCATATGGATGCATCTCGTCATTTCCTGCATTGAACCTGAACCAGCTCGCAATGTGGGATCAATCAGATTTGAAACTGTTCCTTCCCGCCAAATTTTCAAGCCTGCAAGAATTCAGCATTTGCAGTAAGCGTTTATGACCAGTAAAATTTCATGGGACTAATAAGCTCTCATGAATATTCATACTTACGTAGCTTAAAAGGTCCTCTACATTCTCTCCATTATGGAAACTGTTGTTCTTCTGACCACTCATAGTTTCCAAAACTAAGACACCAAAGCCAAAAACATTTGACTTGACTGAGAAGTGCCTGTGCATTGTATACTCTGGAGCTATATATCCACTACAATGCTAAATGTACCAGCATCAGTAACAGATTAGTATGTTCAAGATAACGTGAGACTTCAACCCAACTCTCTTTTAAGAGTTACCTTACCAACAATTTTGTCTTCTTAAGTGGTTTTATTTACGTATTTGTTCTTATTAAAAGGATATTGGTCAAATTGTCATGAAGAATTTCGCAAAGCTTTATAAGAGATGTGATTATAACCATAAGACGTGGAAGAAATTTAAAACTTACTAAGACCCCACGATTCTACTTGTAGTCCCTTGAGTTTCGTCTAGTACAAACAATCTTGCCATGCCAAAGTCCGAAATTTTGGGGTTCATCTCTGCATCTAACAGAACATTGCTAGCCTTGAGATCACGATGAATAATGATGAATAATCTGAAGACGTGAATCTTCATGAAGATATAGAAATCCCCGAGCAACGCCTCCTATGATCTTGTAATGCATATCCCAATCCAAATGTGCACGCTTGATGGGATCTACAGGTTTATCCATGCAAATAGATGAATCATAACTCATATGGATTAAAAACTTCTAAAATAGTACTCAAATGATTTTAATTATATGCTTTATTATCGTATGATGAGATTGGTATGTAGAGATATGGAGGTCTATAGTAGTTTTCTCTCGTTGGCACAAAGCCATGAAATGTGCATGTTTCGTATGCTTCTTTAGATGAACTTGATAGCTACACAATCTCAGAGAAGCAGCGCAACAATCATACCGAAAATGAACTGATCGAGGCTAGAGTTGGTCACAAACTCGTAGATGAGAATCCTTTCTGTTCCTTCGAGGCAAAAACCCAGGAGCCTAACCAAATTCCTGTGTTGAAGCTTGGCTACAAGCATAACCTCATTCCTAAATTCTAGTTACCCTTGTCCAGAATTCCTAGACAGCCTCTTCACAGCTATTTCTTGTCCGTTCATAAGCCTACCCTGAAGATCTAACATAATAAATGATAAACAAATCATACCAGTTTCAGACAATAGAAAATTTCGGGATTTTAACACAAGGAGTATATCCTGGTCATATTTGAATGTTCAATTACCTTGTAAACAACACCAAATCAACCTTGGCCAAGCTTATTAGCATCGGAGAAGTTATCTGTTGCAATGCTTATGGTACCAAAGTCGTATTGCAAGGATTCCACAGTGCTAATTTCATCCACAGCTTCACAAAAAAGAAGAGTCAACAGATTTGTAACTATACAAAAATAAAGAACGACATTTCAGTAATGTTTGCCGATTTTCTTCCGAGATTCTACATTATAAGATTAGCCAACCTATATTCACTTCGGTGAGTTTAGCTTCCAATGAATCATGAGTGAAGAATATGAATGGCATAAGTTTGAGTACGCTCATTATAGAGCAACCAATTCCTATTGAAATAGCATCCTAATTTATCGATCTTCAGCTGATTTTCAGGATGTTTATTGAATTGTTATCAGAACATTAAAAGGGAATTTTCAACTCAGTTTCCAAAATGAATTTTGCAAAGAGACTGAGCACTAATATTTGCAAATATTCTTATTGCTTCAACAGAAGTCATTCGTGGGCAATTGGCCGTAAACTAAAATTTTCACAGTTTTGCCTGATTTAGAAAAGAGCCAGTTGTCAATGTAGTTGACATTATTTAAATCTGCTGTACTTTCCTTTTTGATGAGTTAGTGATTCAAATGCAGCAAATGGAGACTCAACATCCTTAAACTTACTTTCGACTTTCTGCATTGGCTTCCTCTGCTTCCTCTTCCTTAAAAGGATGCAAATGGAGATGATGAATACTATAACGAAAGTAACAGTCAGAACAACAATAATGATGACTGTTTGAGTTGTATTATGAATATCTTTTCCTGCATAAACCAGAAATTCTTCTCATTAAATCACCAAGAACGCCGGATTTTAGAATGATCCAAATGGTTGTACCGAAGTAAATTTAGATATGCAGCTGTCAAGATTCATGGATTGCAAAATTAAATGACCACCACAAACCAGGTGTTTTGTTGACTGTTTGAGTTGCATTATCGTCCTGTCCTGCAAAAAAACAAGAAATTCTTCTCATTAAGTCACGTTAAACGCTGGATTTTAGAATGTTCCATATGGTTGTACTTGTATCAACATAAATTTAGATATGCAGTTGTATAGATGCAGGAAATAATGGAAAATAAAATTTCTGCCCCATACCAAGCGTGTGTTTCTCTTTTGTCACACCCAGTTGCAATTGCAGACCCAGGGTGGGCCAAGTAAAAAAATTTTGTTGGAAGGAAGGCCAAAGTAAAATTTCTTGAGTTTTGGGGGACCAATACATTATATTTTATGCTAAATATGTAAAACTCTATAGGGGCTAGAGAGAATTTTGGTGACTTTTTTTTTTTGGGGGTTGGGGGGACGCCATGGCCCAGCCTGCTCCCCATGTAGATCCGCTAACGGTCATAGCCCATCAATTATGCTTGTAGATTGTTAATTGTCCCAAAATTTTTAGCTGCTAAGAAATGCATGAGACAGTACTCTCACACCCTCTCTTTCATGCGATCCAACTATTCAAACATAAAAAAAAGCATAATGCAAATGGGCTGGGGAGCCTTCATCCGAAGACCACCTACAACTGAGCTTTAAAACTATGTTAGATTACTATTTTCAAATAGGGTTAAGTTGTCAGGAAATAGGCTTATCAATGCATATAAAGTTTTCTAACAATGGCAAGCATTTCATAAGAGAGAAGAACCTAGTAAATAAATTGAAGGGAAAAATTCTGATAAAATTTTTTTGTTTAGTAAGACTGCAAGTGGTTTTATGAGAAAACTTTTTTAATGATATTTTTGCAAAATTTTAAAACTTGTTTAAGGCGTGTGACCAAATAATAAAAAAAATAGGCACTATGATTTGAAGATGTTATAAGGTTTTTGGAGAACTTTATAGTTGAAAAATAGCAGGTAATGAACGGGAGTCTAAAGAACAAAATCTAATGGAGGAGAATAAGAGATGATCTGGTTGTTAGATGTATTTCCCCATTATTATAATATTTTTCAAGGTTTCTTAGTAAAATATTGAAGTTAGAGAAAAAAATATAGCATGTACCATATTTTAAGACATTTCACGTATCACGTTTTCGTCCTTATTTTACGCAGCTGAATGATTCACTCTTTAAATAACATACTTATGACTGTCGATTGACAATTTCTTTATTGCTCAAATTTGATTTAGTATTCGAGATATCGTTGGTTTTTCATCGGGAAAGTCCTGCGGTGTGTGCGGAATTATCATCTGCCTAGCTTGATTGGGTTTGGGGGTCACAAAAAAGTTTCCCAAACTTCTCTGGGGGTCACAAAAGTTGCAGATGGTAGAGGTGTACAAAAGAATTAAGAAATTTAAAAATTGAATAAACCAGACTTCTCTTAGTCGATTTGGTTCAGGTCTATCAAAGGTTCAGTTTGATCCTGAGAGACTAACCTGATCATTTCGGCTTAGTTCTTGAATTCACATTCTCATACTTGAACTGAGAATCGACCCAACCCAACCCAACTCAACTTGAGAAACCAAACCGAGACCCGATTTTATATATAAAATTTTTTATATATATTATATATTTGTCTTTAAATCATAGTTATTTAAACTTTATTATTATTAAATTGTGTTTGTATGTTATTTTATTAATTTCTTTAAAAATTGAGGATTCAAGGTTACCACTATTTTTTTTAATTTTTAAATAAACAAACTATGTTTAGTACAATGAAAAGAGACCCGAACCAACCAAACTCGACATTGATTCAAACCAACTCAAGGTATGAAATCGAACCAAACCAATCTGAATTGACTCGGATATTTTTTGATTCAGTTCCATTGAAGGATCGGTTCGGTTTTAGATTAAAAAATTTATAACCAATCAAGGTCTGAATGGTTATGAGTTTAGTACCAACCTGATATAACCCGTCTCAAGCACATCACTACTCCTAACGTGCTACATAAAACTGCGATCTATATCTATATATATATATATATATATTTGGCTACTCTGCTTATCAGAGTAATGGTGCCTATATTTATTGATAACGTTTCTCACTGATAGATGCAGATCAACATGTACCATCTTGGCATGAAAACGGAGGAAGGAACATCAAATTCCGTTCTGGTGAAATTCTCGGGCAATTCGGCATTTTCTGACTTTTTCCGGCCGTCTCACTTGTTCCGGCACTTCGGTCCGTCCCGGATTTCACCTTTTTGTAGTCATTTTTGACCGTCGGCTAGCACCCTTTTCTTGGCATCAATGCTCCCTCTCTCTCTATCTAATTTTTATACATATAGATATACATATTAACTTTAGCTATAATTAAAAATTCAACATCTCTCACTAGAATAAAGTAAATTAATTTTTGTTATCTTACCTTATTCAATAAATAATGCTTACTAAGTTACTATATTATTTCTATTAAGCATATTTAGATTAAAATGATTTCACCTTAAAAAATACGTGATATAATATCATTTATGTGCACCAAATTTCTATTTATTTATAAAATTTATAATGATAAATTCAAAATAGTATACCAACAAAACTCTCATACCAATAACAAAAACAATATACGGTACAGTTTGACAACTATAATTGTGCACAAAGGTTGCCCAGTTTGTCATATATCCAGGAAAGCAATATACCAGTATCCTTTTAGATAGATACATATATATATATATATATATATGGATCTATAACGCAAGCAGATTCTATGCTGTAGTTATAAACTTCAATCTAAATGCAAAAGCAAGATAGTCTATACCTGATAAGGGTGGAGGTGCATCAGCTGCAGTTTCAGTAAAGAAACGTTCGTTCTCATAATGAAAATAGCAGCTGGGTCTATAAGCTCTCCCTCCTATCTTCCCACTACAGCATGTTGGGCTATCTCCAATTGCACAATTGCACAATTGCATATATAGACTGAAATCCTGGAGCGGTTGTGTTCGATCCAAACGCAAACTTGCGATGAGGGCTGCCCGACAAAGCTCGGCTTCGAAGGCTCTCCAGCAAAGTTCCAAGCGCCTGATTGAATTGATCCACGCTTGAAACACTAGCGGAATTTGTCAGGAAAAAAACAGGAGTGGCTGCCATAATTCCACTCATAGATTTATCCGAGTACCGGACCATACAACCGTCCTGCCATATCATTGCCTCCTTGTAGCTAGGACAATTAAAGTTGTATGAGCTTAATAGTAGAGTCATTGAAACAACTACGACATTCATGTATCCCTAAATCTCCGCTGCAAAGCGCAATTGCGTTAACTCTGTCAGAATTTTTACCCATCGAGGAATTGAAAACTATCGTTTTGTTGGGCCAGAAATTAAATACACACTCACACACCAATAAATTGGAGAAAGAATTTCATTATAGAGAAGAAAAAACAGAGGAGGAGGAGGAGGTTCGGCTTTCTCTCTCACGACTCAACTCAACTCTTCAAAAAAAAAAAAAAAAACTCTCTTGCTCTCTCTTGCTTTTGCTTGAGCTGGCTTGATTTTTTCCCTCACCTCAACCCTCTATTTATAGGGGAGAGAGAAGTAATTTTTTCCACCATAGTGTGCGGTGGTGGGTGGCCTAATCATGGTAGGTGGCAAGCCATATTTGACTTCCATGGCCGGTGGTGGAAGCTTCATTCGGTAGGTGGATATGAACCCAACAATTCTCCCCCTTCATACCCATTAGAGGAGAACGCAATCTGGCGTCCTTCAGTTGGCGTCCATTCTAGCTATGTCTCTACATAGCTCGAGCGTCTCACGAGTAACTACCTTTGTCAGCATGTCTACTGGATTCTCTTTTGTATGAATCTTCTCAAGTATCAACAATTGTTGATCCATCACCTCGCATATCCAATGATAGCGAATGTCGATATGCTTGGTGCGGGAATGGTATATTGAATTTTTGCTCAAATCTAGAGCACTCTAACTGTCACAATGCATATTGTATTCCTTTTGCTTGATTCCCAGGTATTGGAGAAACTGCTTTACCCATAACATTTCCTTCCCAGCTTCCACTGCAGCGATATATTCTGCCTCCGTTATAGATAATGCCACACACTTCTGCAGTTTGGATTGCCATGAAATAGCACCCCCTGCGAAGGTGTAGAGGAATTCTGATGTAGATTTCCTACCATCAAGATCACCGACCATATCTGAATTTGTATAGCCTTTCAAGACTGGTTCAACTCCTCCAAAACACAAGTGTAGCTTTAATGTACCTTTTAAGTACCTGAGAATCCATTTGACTGCTTCCCAATGCTCTTTCCCATGGTTGGAGAGATATCTGCTCATAACGCCTACAACGTGAGCAATATCTGGTCTTGTACACACCATTGCATACATCAGACTGCCTACTGCTGAAGAGTAGGGTACTATTGCCATTTCTTCCATCTCAGTCTTCGAGGAGGGGCACGAACTCTTGCTCAGCTTGAAGTGATTAGCCAGTGGAGTATTGACTGACTTGGCATTTTCCATGTTAAACCTTCTAATCACCCGTTAAATGTACTTTTCTTGTGATAGCCACAACTTCTTGGCTTTCCTATCACAAACAATTTGCATGCCCAAAATTTGCTGAGCAGGACCTAAGTCCTTCATATCAAAGGCTTGAGATAACTCCTTCTTCTACTTACTAATCTTGGCAGCATCCTATCCAATGATCAGCATGTCATCCACATAGAAAAGGAGTGTTATAAAAGCTACCATTCGAGAATCTCTGAATGTACACGCACTGGTCTGCAGCAGTCCTCTTGTATCCATGACCCACCATGAATGAGTCAAACTTCTTGTACCATTGTTTCGGTGCTTACTTCAGGCCGTAGAGACTCTTCTTCAACTTGTAGACTAAGTGTTCTTTCCCGGGAGCTTCAAACCCTTATGGCTATTCCATGTAGATCTCTTCTTTCAGATCTCCGTGGAGAAAAGCTGTCTTGACATCCATCTGTTCAAGCTCTAAGTTCAGGTTGGCTACCAATCTGAGTATAACTCGAATTGAGGTCATCTTCATTACTGGTAAGAAAATCTCGTCAAAGTCAATTCTTTTCTTCTGTTGGAATCCTTTAACGACCAATCGAGCATTGTGCCTGACTAGTTTTCCACTATCATCTTTCTTCAGCTTGAAAACCCACTTGTTCCTCAAGGCTTTTCTTCCTTTAGGAAGCCGTACCAGATCATAGGTTTGATTCTTGTGTAAGGAACTCATCTCTTCTTGCATGGCTTCCATCCACTTGCCTTTGTTTGGATGGATCTGTGCTTCATGGAAATCCTCTAGCTCCCCCTCATCAGTGAGCATGATGTAGTCTAATTCCGGATATTTGGTCGACAGAATTAGGACACGGCCTCTTGTAGATCTCCTTGGCTGAGGCTCTTCAATTTGAGGAGGTATATCACCAATTGGTTGTGGAAGTTCTTTTTTAGTGGAGGGGGTTATTGCTCCCCCTACTCAACACCCTCTTCTTTTTCTTCATCTTCTGGAATTACCTCATGCATTTCAGTATTTGTGGTGAGCTGGATTGGTGCTGGATCTAGAGTCATATCAAGAGCATAGGAATTGGAACCACGGGACTTAGTTGATTCCTCATAAAATTGGTTCTCTTGGAACACAACGTCCTTACTTTTGATGACATTCTTTGTTGCTGGATCCCATAGTCTGTATCTATACTCTTCATCTCCATAACCAATGAAAATGCTTGGAATAGACTTCATGTTGAGCTTCTGTCTTTGCTCCTTGGATACGTGTGCAAAAGCCTTGCACCCAAATACTTTCAGGTGAAAGTAAGAGACATCCTTCTTGCCAGTCCACACCATCTCTGGAGCTTCAAATTTTAACGGTACTAATGGTGATCTGTTGATCAGGTAGTAGGCAGCACGAACAGCTTCACCCCAGAATGGCTTTGGCAGATCAACCATACTGAGCATACACCGGGTTCTTTCCACAATGGTTCGGTTCATCCTTTCGGCTACTCCATTGTGCTGTGGGGTGCGTGGGACCGTCTTCTCGTGGTGGATACCGCATTTTGAGTAGTATGTCTTGAACTCCTTGGATGTGTACTCGCCTCCATTGTTTATCCAGAGGCACTTCAACTTCTTGCCAGTCTCGCTTTCCACCATAGCGTGGAAGATCTTGAAGTTCTTGAGTACCTAATCCTTGGTCTTCAGAAAATACACCCACACCTTTCGTGAAGCATCATCTATGAAGGTAACAAAATACCTGTTAGTGCCCAATGACTTCTCTTCAATGGGACCACAAACTTCAGAGTGTACCAGACTTAATAACTCTAATCTTCTTCGTGTGGAAGAATTGAACGAGACTTAATATTACTTACCAAATAGGCAATGCTCACAGGGGTTCAGCGCAATCTCCTTGTTTACTGGAATGAGAGCCTTCTTTACCAGCGTGAATAACCCTTTCTCGCCCATGTAACCTAGTCTCTTATGCCACAGATTTGGTGACGCCTCGTCTTCAACTGTATTGAGGCTATCTGAACAAACCTTCACATGGGTTCTGTATAGCGTTCCACAAATATGCCCTTGGGCGACAACCAGGGCACCTTTTCTTAGCTTCCAGGTACCATTGCTGAAGTTGTTTTCATAGCCCTGTTGATCGAGGGCTATCCTGGAAATAAGATTGAGCCGTAGGTCGGGCACGTGTCGAACGTCCTTTAACACCATCTTGGAACCATTATTTGTTTGGATTCAAACATCATCAATTCCCACAATATTTGATGAACTGGTGTTCCCTATTCTCACAGTACCAAAGTCTTCAACTTTGTACGTTATGAAGAACTTGCTGTGGGGAGTGGCATGGTAGGAGGTTGCTGTGTCTACCACCCATTTGGAATCCTGGCTGGCAACATGGAGACACGTCTCTTCTTCCATGGAGAGTATTGCGACATCTCCTTTAATGGTGACTAGGGTGTCACCATCTTCCTTGTTGTGTTGGTGATTGCCTTGACTTTGTTTCTTTTTTAATTTTCGACAGTCCTTCTTCATGTGACCTTCAATGCTACAATGATAACAAGTGAACTTGCCATGTCCATCATTAGATCTACCAGGATCCTGTGACCTTCCTCTACTTCTGCTTCTGCTTTTGCCTCTACCTCATCCTCTGCCTCTGCCTTGGCCTCTTCCTCAGCCTCTGTTATCTTCCTGAAGCCTCCCCCTACTTTCTGTAGCAAGGGCATGTGATTGCTCCATGCCAGCTTCCTTCCGTCTGGCTTCTTCATTGAATAAGGCATCTTTGACCATCGCCATGGTGAGTTTGCCATTTGGAGTTGAGTTGTTGAGGGACACCACCAACGTCTCCCAACTGTCTGGTAGAGAACTAAGAAGCAAGAGGGCTTGCTCTTCATCGTCTCGCGGCAGTTCCATGGCTGCAAGCTGGTTCACATAGTTCTAGAACTGACTCGTGTGCTCAAAAATTGACGTACCGCTCTTTAACTTCAAGTTAACAAAGCGCTTCATCAAGAGAGCCTTGTTTCGAGCGGTTTTGGCTTGAAACAGATTCTCTAGCGCCTTCCAGAGAGTATATGCGTCTGTCTCTTGAGCAACATGGTGGAATACACTATGGTCGATCCATTGTCTGATCAAACCGATAGTTTTCTTGTTCTTCCTTCTCCACTCAACTTTCGTTGTGTCCGTCGGTTTCACCCCCACTTCATCCAAGGGATCAAATGAATTTTGACAGTTCAAATAACACTCCATTTGAGGCCCCCAAATGGCATAGTTCGAAGATGTGAGCATAATCATAGCTCCTAAGGTTGATGTTGATTGCTCCTCCATGAATTTACTCTTCAATTGGCTTGTACAGTACTATGGAAGTAGAATTTGCCAAAACAGAGTGCACAGTTGTGTCTGGAATGGTGAAAAACCATAAGAAGGGCTTAACTAAAAATTTTAGTTTGTGAAGGGGTCAAACTGTAATTTTTAGAAAGTTTTGGGGCTGAATTGTAATTTTTAGAAACTTCTGGGTCAAACTATAATTTTTAGAAATTTTGATGATGTTACAATTGCTGATGACGTGGCAGCTGACTGTACTGGTGACGTGGCAATTGACTTGGTCAACGATGACGTCAGCGATGATGTCAGAGCGTCTTCTTCGGCGCCAGTGACATCATCGGCGTTGACTTGCCAGAATAGAACTTTGACCGGCTTGTACGGGCTCGTTTTAGCTTCGTTTTCAACACGGTTTGCGTTGTTAAATTCGTATCGATGAGACGAACACAGTGGTGCGATCAAAATATGATTCCGGCAACTTTGATTTATGGGCAGCGAGCAAAAAATAACAAAACAATTGCTCCGGTGATTCTAAACTCGCTCTGATATCACTTATGGGGCCAGAAATCAAATACACACTCACACACCAATAAATTGGACAAAGAATTTCATTATAGAGAAGAAAAAACAGAGGAGGATAAGGAGGTTTGGCTCTCTCTCTCACGACTCAACTCGAGTCTTCAAAAAAAACTCTCTTGCTCTCTCTTGCTCTTGCTTGAGCTGACTTGATTTTTTCCCTCACCTCAACCCTCTATTTATAGGGGAGGAAAGAACAATTTTGTCCACTATGGTGTGCAGTGGTGGGTGGCCCAACCATGGTAAGTGGCAAGCTATATTTGACTTTCATGGCTGGTGGTGGAAGCTTCATTTGGTAAGTGGATACGAACCCAACACGTTATCGGTATTAGAAGGGAGAGAGGAGAGGAGGCTTTCAAGGTTTGTCTGGTATGTACTATTACTCGTGTAATTACCGTTGTTTATGCCGAAGTGGTATAGGTAGGTATGGGCAAAAGAGAGACCAACAACGTTTGTGAGAATGTGAGAAACAAAGAGAAGCTGTCTCCAAGAACACATTTTCATTTTCAGTGGCACTGCTAGTTTGGTGAAGGATGAGGAAATAATGGGTGGGATTTCAAAGTCACATTTATACTAATTTTGAGCCATATAAAAAATTCCATGATCTTGAAAATTTTCACATATGCATACACATGGTGGTCTATGGTTGACAGGAATGACAACGGGGTAGATTTGGGTTAGGTATTCCTACCCCATTCTCGCCCCGCCGTGGTGATCCCTTGTTCTGTACCCGCCTTGCCCCGTTTAACTCTTTCCTGCTCTCACCTTCCTTCTGTCAATGATTTTTTTAAACACATTATGGGCAAAACAAGGGGCAAATTGACAAAAATAAGAAAAATAATCACAACATTCATATTTTGATATAATGTGTATATAAAAATAAATATATATGTTTAAACGGGACGGGTTAGGGGAGGAGAGGGTTACTGCACCTTGTCTCTAAATCCGTCCCTACTCAATTAGTATTATCCAATACCCGTCCCAATAAAAATAGGACGAGAATCCAAATTGTCGAGTTATTTTGCCAACTCTACTTATGGAGTTCAAAATTTGGTGCTAGGGTAACAACGAAGACCGCGAGAACTACTTCACTTTATTTCATTATTTTCTTTTACCATCTTAGTTCAAAAAATCAGGACCTGCAATTATATATACAGAATTTCAGTGGATGTGTTACTCTTAAAATTTCAGTTTCATATGAAGAACTTTTAAGTATTTGATTCGTTGAACATTTGTTTGAACATTGTTTTGAAGGTATTCTGATGGTCAATTTTCTTTTTCTTTTTCTTTTTTTTTGTTTCTACAAAATCATATGGTTAAGAACTTAATATTGTTAAATGATATAGTTAAACAATGCTAGCAATATATGACCACGTGACTCATAACTGTAGCAGAGCCCGTTGATGCGGCACTTACTTGGAAGATTCAAACTTTTAGACTACGGCGTGGATTAATAATGGAAAATGTTATTTGTCTAAAAATTTGTATGAAAAACTCTATCAAATAATGCAACAATAGCATTTATATATTTAAAAATTATTATGATAAATGCTTTATTTTTTAGTAAATAATTTTCATTTAACTATATTATTTTAATAATAAATTTTATATGAATTTTTTTTATTTACATGACATTACTCATTGATAACGGCTATTGAAATAAAGCTTTGAAACATAAGAAAAAGGTTGATTGGGAACGGACTCGTTAATGATACGGGGGACCATTGGGAAACTCCCTCAACTTGGTTGATTGCAAAGACCGCAATTTTATTCAAAGCACTCGAAATTTGATCCACCCAGCATACAAAGTGTGCCAGTTGGTCTGCTTTATCACCAGTGACTTCAAAGGATTGTGGGACCACATTAAAAAACAAGTGGTCTTGAAACCACTAATGCAGGTCATCTTGACCGAGTGAGTTTGAAGGAAATATTAATGAGCTTGTGTACAATATAATATCTAAAACAGGTACCTCATCTTTTAATGTAAAATTTAGCACGTATGTACTATAGACAGTAGCCAATTTGGATTATTGATAAACTTTGTACTCACAAACTTGAAATTCATCCATCCAAATGGGGCTTATAGGTTTGAATCTTTCAAATACTGAAATACATTCTTCGTGTTTGGATAATGCACATTTTATTCGTAAAAATTTAATATATTTTCACCTTTATTGATTAGATATATTTGTAATATGTGGATGTAAATGAATGGATATATATGACTTATGGGTGCATGGGTGTTTTGTCATAGGAAAAATATTACAAGCAAAATGTGACAAAATTGAGATGAAGAAAGCAGTGTATGTTTGAAGAAGAAAAAGTGATGAAGCTATTACAATAAGTGATTGAGGAATGACTTGAAAACAATACGTAAATACAAATGCAATACAGTGCATGTCAATTCATCTTTTTTATGTAGCGGTTTGTTTCACTTTGCCCTCTTGTGTTCTGCTCGAAAAACAAATGCACGCCCTCAACTTTAAAAACTGATACTTACATTGTAGCCTTAACTAATGTGAAAAGAAGAAAGTGTTAATTAATTTGACTTGAAAATAAACAAATTTGCCTATACTAGGGCATCATCTTCTTATGTCAACGAAAAAGGGCAAAAGTATACTTTCACGTGTTCGAATTGACTACAAATACAACCCGTTCTTTCCTAGCCAAATAGTTCTTTCAAGTGCGTACATATCACTATATCGGCCCAATAGTCAAGACCACATAGGGTGTTAGTGTCTCTTTTAAAAGTTGGGCGTATCTGCATTTTGCAAGCATACAAAGGGGGCAAAGTGAAATTAACCCTTTATAGAATCACAATGGCTAGGTCTCCAATGGTTCTTTCAGATGTCGAGTTGTTATTTAAACGAATACCATTCGTGTAGTGCTGTAATGCTAATAGAATGTCAAGGATAGGCCTAAATGGTTGAATCATGTACTGATGTGGTGACCTAATATACAACCAACGCCTTGGGTGAATTCTGGAGTTATTTAAAATCTGTCCACTACCTCCTATGATTTTTTGAGATAGTGTCATGGGATTTCGTTTGTTGCTTGATTGGAGGTTGGTTGCCGTATTTTGTGAATTATTTTGCTTGTTGTCAACCTCTTTATAACCGTTTACAGTTTCAATAAAATTCTTAACTACTAAAACAGAATATGATAATAATTCGATGAAAATATGGAGAGCTTGATATGCTTTATTGAGCTCTTTACTTAATAGCTTAAGTGTTTTGGTCAAGTTGTAATTTAATATGGTATTAGAGTTTTCTTGAAAAGAGGTTTTGGGTTTAAGTCTCTCTATGAGAATTTGTTCTCCAATTACATCTCTTTATTTCTATATATTGCATCTTCAGGTACAATATAGAGATGCATGTAAATGAGGGTATTGGTGAGCTTGATATGCATTACTAAATTTCTTAATAGCTTAAGCTTTTAGATTAAGTAATATCTTCATGTACACAACAGGATTGCATGTAAAAAAAGATATTAGTAAACTTAATATGCATTACTAAATTCTTTACTAACTTAAGTTTTTAAATTAAGTGATGACTTCACACGTAGAACTCGGTACTTGATAAGCACTGAAAAAAAATCTTCGTGAATTGATTGTATAAAAAGTACAAGCCAAAGCTTGCGGACTCATATCTGGAGGCACATGAATGTTAACAGGCTTCATAAGGTATATTCTCGAATTTGATTCTTTATAGTGCTTTGAATGGTTAAATTAGGTCCGTGATTTTTCCTGAAAGGGTTTCTATCTAAAAAGTTAATGTGACTTTTGTGAGTGATTTTTAGTTATTTAGACATGCGATTATCCAGCACATGCGTTGAAATTTTTAATCAGTTAAAAGAAGTAAAGAACCTATCCACCATCCTGTGGGTCAATGAATAGGGTCTATGTTTTGAAAATTGAATCGTTAAGCAAATCGAAAAAGTAACTAGGTTAAGGATTATTGATTCAACTGTCAAGTTAATCAGAATTAAATTGTGACACTATATATATATATATATATAAATTGATAATATATTTTTAAAATTCAAAACAAATTTTTTTTTAATTTTCACTATTTTTAGTGGCATAACATTCTAATAAATATATATAAGACTATTTAACAGGGTTAAGTATACACATGAGGCAGCTTTATAGACATGTTATAATATACATATATACATATATATGTGTGTGTGTGTGTGTGTGTGTGTAGGCTCAATAAGAACCAAGCCTAAGATAGAAAGAAGACCAATCGAGGGAGGTCAATCATAAGACGCCGACTTAGCTAGCCAGGCCCAAGCCAATCTGATGCTAGTACCCAAAGGGGCTGGTTCAGGGATTCTAATATGAAAGATATAAGGACTAGTAAGTTTAGAGAACAAATCATATTACTAAGTGAACTAGGACAAATAGATGATAAGTTCAATATGTTAAACCAACTAAGAGAAGGAGATTCCTAGGAAAAAAGTGACTTAAATTCCTAAAGGGAACATATCATTCCGAAACCTATAAATAACCTATGCACTTAAAGGGTAAGGTATGTTCACTTGAGTTTTAACTCTCAATATTTTATTCGATTCAGTGTGATTAAACTTACTAACTTAATCATAGGAATGCCTTTGGCTCAAATAGAGTTGATGTATTTTCACTGTCTTTTTCTCTTGCAGATTGCTCATGCTCGTTAATTTGGTTCGAGAGTTCAACTAGGCCTTCTTAAAAATCCTAACTATAATGGGCGCAATCTTTGGGAAAGTCTACACAACGATGAGTACTAGCTTTCTCAGAGGAGGAGTCGATCCCACAAATAGGGAGCTAGAAGACAGCCATGACGTTTGTAGTCAGGACGACACTTACCAATCAAGTCATCACGATGATTCAATGCAAACTCTGAGAGGACGTTTGATCAGATCGAAGATACAAGTCCCTAGAGGCAACCATCGGGGAAGGCAGGAGGATCTACGACAGGCTCCATAGTATGTTAGAAATCTGAATTGTTGAAGGAACTATCGCATGAACTTGAATTCATCGCCTTCCAGTGGCCGTGTACCAAGCAATTTATCGCCCCGAGCAGCTGAGCGGGAACTTTGGCAACGGGATAAAGAGATCACCCACCTCAGGTCAACGATTGAAGTTATGAGGGAAGCGATTGCTAGAAGAGATTGACGGATACCTGGTAGATCCCTAGATCGGCATGGAAGAAGGACAACAAATTCAGGAAACACGGGCCCCCCTGCCACACGCTTAACTGGGAGCTATGTTTCCAGTACTGGGCACTACTCGGACTGATGGGAAGATCGGTAGCTTCGGAGAAATCAGACACCAGGAAGAGATCTGGTAAGGGCCTAACCAAAGCAGTAGTGTTGGGACAAGTGGTTGAATGAGTGGCTAAACAACAAGGATAAGCACCATAAGGGACGAACAACCCAGGATATTGCGAAAAGAGCCCTTGACCAGATTGCTTCCACTCCCTTTATAGAGGAGATTGAGGCCCGTCGACCTCCCAGGAAATTCACTCCACTGAAGTTTACTCCTTATGATGGGAAGACGGATTCCATTACCCATGTTCGGCACTATAAATAGATGATGGCGCTATGGAGAGAGGATGAGTCCCTTATGTGCTGAGTTTCCCATCAAGATTGGGAGAGGTGGCCTTATGATGGTTCGACAAACTGCCGTCCAGATCAGTTTCAAGCTAGAGACAACTCGCTGAGCTATTCACCAACAGATTTATAGCAAATAGTAAGCAACCTAAGGAGGTGGATTATTTACTGACCCAATAGAAGAAAGACGATGAGGGATTATGAGTGTATTCGAGGCGCTATTGGGATGCTTAATGAAATTGAGGATGGCAGTTGCACAGTTCAAGATCAGACTTCCTAGGGAGCACCGGCTGAGGCAATCCCATGAAGAAACCAGCCAACTCGAATATAAGACCTGATGTTAAGGATCGAATAGTATTCATAGGTGGAGAAGATATTGCTTAGCTAATATAGGAAAAGATTGGTTAGAAAACAAAGAAGAAAGATGGGCGTGAAAGCAAGAAGCCTAGGCGTGAGGAGAATAACAGCAATCGAGGCAAAAAGACAACAGAAGGGGTCTACACAATTTTCAAGGACCCGATATACAAGATTCTGCCTTAGATATGAGATAAGCTATTATTCAAGTGGCCCCCAAAGTTGGGAGGAGACCCCCCGCTCGAGACCAGAGGAAATTTTACTCTTACCATAAGGAAAAGGGCCATCAGACCAAAAACTGCCGAAATCTCAAAAACCATTTGGAAGAATTGGCAAAGGTTGGTCATCTTGACCAGTACATCGACTGGGAGAAAACGAAGAGGGAGGCCGAGCAGAAAAAGCAGGAAACCATCCCACAGAAAGAAGCTGAATCAGAACCAGCCTGGGTAATTAATGTCCTCCAAGGATCGGCAGAGTCGGTAATAGTAGATTCTTACAAATACCGGGCCGAGATCCAGAAGGCTGCGGATCTCAACGACGTAATGCTGTTGGAACCTCCAAACAAATAAGGTTGGTAGTAGTACTGAGGCCATAACCTTCATTGATGATGACTTAGTTAGAGTACAACTTCCCCATACTAATGCACTAGTGGTGACACTACGATTAAGGGATTGCAAAGTGAAAAGGATGTTGGTTGATCAGGGAAGTTCCTCCAAAGTCATGTACTACAACCTTTTCAAAAAATTGGGATTGAAGGATTATGATCTCTAACCATCTCTGAACCCGTTAATCGGATTCAGCTCAGACTCGGTCTGGCTGCTGAGAAAGGTAACGATCCCGGTAACTGTGGGAGAGATTACTATCCAAACAGAGATCCTCGTGGTCAATGTGCCCTCCCTCTACAATGTGATCAGGGGTCGGGCATGGTTTGTAAAACCCGCAATTTCCTTTTAACTACATTACATCCCTAGCAAGACTGAATAGACCCAGCCATAGGAATCATAAGTCGAGAACGAGGTCTTTTCGAGCCCAACCCAGTCGGTATGTTGAAACTCGGCTTTTTGGAAAATCGATTTCTTGAAAGAGCTCCGAAACATGATATGCTTGACAAATTCATACCAAAATTTACCCTAACTTCAAACTTGATTTTCTCTCTCATTTCTCAATGAAATTTGACGAATCAAGTGTCTAGAATTATCCTCTCTTCGAGCCCGATCCCCTCGTAATCTTGGAACCCAATTCTTTGGAGATTTGGTCTCCCAAACAACCCCCAAAAGTTGCTGCACCTGGCGAATTTCGCACCAGAAATTACCTCACTTTATACAGGATTTTCTCTTCCGTTTCTAGATGGATTTTGACGAATCAAATGCCTAAAATTATCTAATTTTCTAGCCCAACCCCTTCGTAATCTCAGAACTCAATTCCAAAGAATTTCGGTCTCCCGAAAAGCCTCCGAAAGCCGCTGCACCTGGAAATTCACACTCGATTTCACTGAAACTTCAATTTGAGTTTTTTCTCTCACCCGATATCGGAATGGTACGAAATTTGAGCCCAAACCGATTACTTTTTTTGAGAGCTTTCTACCTACATTTTTGGATTGAACATTTGATAACAATTGAAGTCCCAAACTTAGCCATTTCAAACTGGGACAACCTTTCATTTTACTTCAAGTGTTGTGGCAGCCCACCAACTTTGCATGGCCGGCTGCCACCTACACATAAACTGCATGTGATGCACTCATGGCTGCATACATGACCCATACCAAATATAATATTATGTTGCTATCACATGGTTAACCATCACCTGCATGGCTTAAATACATTAGTCACACTTGTATGAAACCAACACTAACACACGCACACTATATACATAATTTAACACACACACACCAATCACAACACATGGTCAAAGTTGCACACACCTATCACAATGCATGAAATAAATTAACACCCTCTTGCGGGGCAAGGAATAACCATGCAGCCAATAGGAGACTTAATTGAAGAGAGAGAGAGATTGAATTGTAGAGAGAAAGAGGAACCAAGTGAATAAGGTGAAGTGTGTGCATATACACCCACCAATGCACGAATATTCCTTGTGGAGAACACACGGCAGCCATGGACCTTTGACTGGCCAATCAAACATGAGGGATAGAAAGGGATATAGTGAGAGAAAGAGAGAGACGGGGAGCGAGAAAGAGAGGGGAGGAACCATGCATGAAACCCCATAAAACCTATATAGCTGCTGATATAGAGAGAGAGTGAGGGTAGTGAGAGTGTTATAAGAGAGAGAGGGAGAGCTATTTAGAGAGAGAGAGAGAGAGAGAGAGAGAGAGAGAGATGGGGAGAGAGAAGGAGAGGGAACACCCGTGGGAGTTAAACCCCCTCCCTGAACCAGCAAAGCAACCACAAGCCAACGAACCAACCTCTAGATAAAGCCCTCACCTACACACACACATGGGTGGACCCTCAGTTGCACAAGAGATTGAGGAGAGAGAAAGATTGTAGAGAGAGAGAGAAAATCGAGTAGAGGGAGGCAGAAGAGGGAGAAAAGCTCCACCCATTCAAAGCAACAGGTACTGAGCCTCCTTCCCCAACCCCACGACTACCTAAACCCAACAAAACCAGCCCCCAGCCGCTGTGAACTAGAGAGAAAAACAGTGAGCGAAAATCAAGCGTTTTATCGGTTGTTTGGTCGAAGTAAGCCATGGCAGGGCCTGAGGCCTGCCATAGCAGTACGAGGCTTCTGCAGGACCTCCATGAAGTCCAAAGGAGGCCTCATACCTCTGTGCATGCACCGAAAAAGCCCTCGAAAGCCAAATCAACAAAAATCAGTCACCTAACCGTAACTCCGACCACTAACCACCTTTTTCGACGGGCTAGTTGGGTACTCTTCGTTTCGACGATCCGAACAACTTTGGTGAAGAACACTTTTCCAGAAAACGATGGGAAGTACCCGAAAAACCAAGTTGTAGGTCTGGAACCTAGGGTTCTGCCGTGCAACTGGGCTTCTCAGCCAAAAATCGGCCACCTCCGACCACCACCAGTTGAGCTCTGGCCATGAGTGTGAAGCCCAGGTCCTTTTCTATCTCTGGGTTGTGCATGCATGGCTAGGAAGTGCTGTGGATGGTCGGAAATGGACCTGGAAGCACTACCAGTCGCGGTGGAGGAAGGAGAAGGCTACGCCTTCCTACCCAATGCGCGGCTGGTGGCGCGTGAGGGCACGTGCGTGCTTCGATGACCACCAAATTTTGGTGGAGTGGTTCTAGTAACCATATAAGCCTACCCTAAATTTTATGGAATTTTTTGATAATTCTACGATTTTTCATGAATTAATAACTCTATTTGGACACCAAAAATCGTAGAAAATATAATGTAATTTGGAAAAATTTGAAAATTTACTAGTGGACCTCTAAAATCATGAGGAACCCAAATATGGGAGAGTGCAAGGTCACTGGGTCCCCTAGTAAAATTTGGGGTTTCACCCTTTGGCCTCGCTATCGGGCAATTTTGTTCTTGACGGGAGACGAGGAGGATTCCAAAGGACCCGTTCCACCGAACCATCCCCTATAACAACTCTAACCTTGCTGACTCTCTAATTATTTGACACTTCCAATTAACAATCACCAATTTATAAGAATTGTTGGGAAATCTTGGATAATTGTGACATACAAGTTGGTATCTCCTTCCCTCACAGACAGTACGTGAAGTGAGTACCTATTTTTACTAGGGCGTATTATCAAAGTAGGAACTTATGCATTCTTTAAAATATATGCTTTTTTTCTTCTTATTAGATGATTTGCATATTATTGTGTTGACTTTATGCTTTCCTGCTAATTATGTTGTTAATTATAATGCTTTCTACAAATGTACGTTATTTGCATGATTGCATCACTGGGGAGGAATAAGGGTGGAATAACTAGAAAAGAAAAGACCACGGGTTTATATCATGAGTGTACTTGACTGGCTTGGTATTCAGGGCTATCATGGGTCGGTACTACTAGCTTGAAATCAGGCTAGATGATCATGGATGGGCCCCACTGGACTTGATGATGGAGGATGAATCATGGGTGGACCCCATTGGCTTGAATTGGCCCGGGCAGGACATTCCTGCAAGGATCCTGGTATTGATGAAAAAAGAAAAGAATTCCAAGGGACATATGTGTGCCATACTATCTTTTTACTGCATTGCATTTAAACATATGCTTCATAGAATTCATGAAATTCCTACTGAGCTTCGCAACTCATTCCTATTTTATGGGACTTTTTCAGGAGTTGAAGCATCAACCAGTTTTCCAAGAAAATGATAGTGGGAACGAGTTTTCCCTTTACTAGCCTATCGCTTTAAAACTTTTGAGTTAAATAGCTAAATCTCTTTTGGACTGTACTTGTAAAGAGACATTTCGCTAATGTTTCACTAGTCTTTCTACTTTGATGTAATGTTAACTGAACTGTTCGAATTATGATGAGATTCATGATTATCATGCCTTGTTAAACTTTATAATTCCAACACCCCCACTGTCACGACCTAGTGAGAACGAAGTTGGGTCATGTCAGAAGTTGGCATCAGGATGGGAGCATATGAGGTGCTGGTCGAATACCACTTTAAGGCTTTACTTTGGAGTCATTATTTTGGGTGTTAATATATCTTGGAGCCTAGGAAGAATTATTATTTATTTTGAGTTATTTGAAGTTGTAATCTTATCTCAAGAATTAAATTCGGAGTCACTTATAATGGTACATTTGGGAATGTCGTATTCGAATTTTGGAGTTGTAATTATTATCTTGGAGTTCCTAAACATGAAGAAGAAACAATTCTTTGGAAGCACAATTATGTTTTATCTACTATGTGGAGAGTTCATCACGAGAGTTGAGGTTCTTCATTTTTTATTTATTAACAGCCTGGTTAGCTGGGTCGTTACATGGTTGCACCTCATGAAGGCTATACTGGCTTCCCCCAAAAGGAGTAGGAGAGATAAGAGGAGACGAAGTGGCAGATAAGCAGTGCTTCCTGACAGCATGCGCCACAAATGTGAAAGCGGGTAAGGTTCAAATGATGAAGCTTCACGAGGATATGCCCACAATCGATGATGTCGGGATCTTACCAAAAAATAAGGCCGTTGAGGACCTTAAGAAGGTTCATATAGATCAGTATGACAAAGAGAAGTATTTCGTGCTCGACCCTTCTTTATCCAAAATTGAGAAAATCGTTGATTAATCTGCTGACACAATACATATAAATCTTCACATAGATATCTTATGATATGCCTGGAATAGACCTAGAAGTAGCCTGCCACAGACTTAGCGTGGACCTACAGTGCCAACCGATGGTCCAGAAGGAGAAAATGGTAGTTACTCAACATATGGATAGAGTAATTGAAGAGATTGATAGGCTCCTTGAAGCAGGGGCAATAAGGGAAGTCTATTACCTATATTGGCTCTCTAACACAGTGGTGGTAAAGAAGAAGAACGGCAAGTGGAGGGTTTGTCTCGACTTCACCAACCTGAATAAAGCATGCCCTAATGACCCTTTTTCTTTTTCCAAGATTGACCAGCTTGTAGATGCAACAGCTGAATTCGAAAGGATGAGCTTCCTAGATGCCTATCACTGTTGTGCCCAGATTTTTCACACTCGAGGAATACACACACAAGCGGGAAAAGTGCTGTACTCTCTCGTTAGAACTCACCCTCCTAGAAGAATGAGTGCGACTAGGTTTGAATTGAAAATTGGTTTGAATATAGGGCTTTTAGAAAAGATTTGGAGTCGCCACCTAACTTGATTAAGGTGAGTTAGGTCACTTAAAAACTAAGCATAATCTGAAGACTACACTTAGGGTTTTTGGAAAACGATTTTGGAAAACATCCCCAAGAGAGGGTTTTTTTTAAGAAAACGGGTTGTTTAGCAACCTTTGGAAAATATTTAAGCTCTTTTTAAAAAATAACTCCTTTTTGGCCTTTGAAAACAGTGATTCTAGGTTCGGAGGTTGGTTACGTGTAGGGAAGACGCACTAAGCCATCACCTTACCCCGCCCTTGCGGTACTTACATATTTATTTACCCTAGATTCACCTATGAGAGTCTTCTACTAACCAATGTTCAATCCTATCCACTTTGAAAAAGGATGTTTAAAAAGAAATTTAACATGATGCATGATATGCAAGTGCAAGAAAAGAGAATTGAAAAATAGATTTGGAAAGAAATTGATTGGATTTGGAAAGGAAGAGATAGAAGTTTGAATTTGGAAAGAAGATTTTGGAAATTGAAAATAGAGATAAAAATTTGGAATTGGAAGTTTTAAAATAGATTGGAGATTTGGAAAGATTTTGTGGAAATAGAAGCTTGAAAAATGTTGTGACCGTACCCATAAAGGTTGCCTACGTATCCTTTTGGAGGAATCAGGTCAGTCGTAGTTCGGATAAAAGTCCGATTGAAAATAGAAGAGTTGTTTTAGAAAAGAGTTGGAGTTGGAATTTGGATTTGATTTGAACCTAGAATAGAAGGTTGAAGATTGGAATTTAGAATTTTGGAATTGAAAATGTTGGATTTTGATTTGGAAAAATAGAACTTGGAAGAAAGATTTAAACCTGTTTTGGAAAGATGAAGATTTAAGAAACCATAGACTTAGGAAAGACTAGAAGTTTAAGAAAAATTTGACTCAACTTGGAAGGGTTTGGACGACTAGGAAAGATCGGATTTAAGAGGGATTCAAATTAGGAAAGTTTCGTTTTAGGAAAGTGTCATTTTAGGAAAGTGACATTTTAGGAAAGTTTTGGTTTAGAAAAGTTTCAACTTAAGAAAGTTTTGGTGTAGGAAAGGTTTCGAATTAGGAAAGTTTTGAAAAAGGAAAGGTTTCACTTTAGGAAAATTTCGATTTAGGAAAGTTTTAACTTAAGAAAGTTTCGAATTTAGAAAGTTTTCGAAATAGGAAAGTTTTGAATTTGGAATGTTTTGAAATAGGAAAGTTTCGAGTTTAGAAAGTTTTAGATTTGGAAAGATTTAAAGTTTTAGGAAAGTTTAGAATTTAGAAAGTTTGGAAGTTTAGAAAGATTTAACTTAAGAAAGTTTTGAATTTAGAAAACTTCGAATTTGGAAAGATTTGAAATTTAGAAAGTTTAAGATTTAGAAAGTTTTAGAATTTGAGTTTTAGAAAATCTTGAGATTAGGAAAGGTTTGAATTTAGGAAAGATTGAAAAACCTAGATTTGGAAAGTTAAGATTTGAAAAGGGGTAGAGTTAGGAAAGATTTGGATTTTGAGTTTTAAAATGTAGGAAAGATTTTTACGATCATGTTTTGGAAACATAAGATTTTGAAAAGTAGAAGATTAGGAAGGATTTGAATTAGGAAAGATTTGGACTAGGAAGGGTTAAGATTCCTATTTTCTAAAACAAGGGATTAGATTTTCTTTCTAAAAGAAAATGTTTGATTTTGTTTCCAAAAATGGAGGATTGGATCTAGTTTCCTAAACGGGAGATTGGATTTGGTGTCCTAAAGGGAAGATTGGATTTGACAAGGATTCAGGAAGGGAGGTTTTAGAAACCCTAGATTTGGAAGACTATAGTTTTGACGTAGAAAATATGTATAGTTTGGATATGAAGAGAGAGATTTTGGAAACCTAGGTTTTAAGGTAAGTTTGAAAATCATATTTTTGGGAAGAAAAAGTAGGATTTCCTAATTGTGGGTTCTAGGGTTTAACTTGGGCACCAAGAAAAGAGTTTTTGGAAAGTGAGTTTTTTGAAAACGAATACTTTTGGAAGGCAATCCTAGAGAGGAGTTTTTGGAAAGTGAATTTGGAGAGTTTTTGGAAAGAAATCCTAGTGAGGAGTTTTCAAAAAGTGAATTTGAAAAGAGTTTTAGAAAGGAAGTTTTTGGAAAGTAAAACTTTGAGAGAGTTTTGGAAACAAAAATTTTGGAAGAAGCTTTTAGGAAAGAGTTTTTAAGAAAGCGAATTTTGAGGAGAGTGTTTTGGAAAGGAGTTTGAAAAGAGAAGTTTTGAAAAATAGATTTTTTGGAGAGAGTTTTTAGAAAATAATTTTGGAAAGGAAATTAAAGAGAGTTTATGGAAAGCATGTTGGAAAAGAGATTTTTAGGAGGAGATTTTTGAGAAGAGATTTTGGAAAGTATAAAAACGTCTCACTGTTCTAAAGTGATCCTAACCATAAGAAGGTTAGAACCACTTTAAGATAGTGGTTTTGAAAACAACAAAGGTTTTGAAAATATGGACCATATTGGCCACTTTAAATGTAACACTTTCCTAAAGCAACCCTAGCAATGAAAAGGCTAGAATCACCCTAGGATTGTGATTTTGAAAACAAGTTCTGAAAAAGGAGATTTTGATGCAATTTTGAAAACAAGTTTGATGTAAATTTTGAAAACGAGTTTGAAAATGAATTTTTGGAAGAATGCAAGATAATGATATGCACAATGCAAATTGGGATCGTGAACATACAAGATTAAGGCTTCACCACATAATCAAAGGGGGTCGAACCCATGTGGTCTCCGGTTAGACTAAAAGAAAGCCCCCGACACGGTGACCCTCTAATAGTCTAATCCTGCACATGGATTGGGAATCCCCTTGTTTCAAGCATGCAAAGAAAGGGGGGAAGAAGATGGGGGATTAAAATAGAGAAAACCCAAATGGGTTAGGAGAGAGAAGAGAGGGGGGGTAGTGCAGAAACTTAAAGAGAAAACCTACCGTATGTCTTGTTTATTTTGCTTGGCTTTACGCACCTTGCTTTTCTTCTGTCTTTGCTTCACTTCAATCTTCGAGGGCTTGTCTTTGATCTTCAAAGCTTGTAGTTGCAGCAATCCAAGTCTTCGATGGAGGGTTGAAGGCTAGTGTATAAGTGTATAGGAGTGTGTATGAGTGTATAAGAGGCTAGGGTTTGTGTATGGTGGCTAAGGTTTGGAAAACCTAGAAAAGCTAGGGTTTAGGGAGGCTACGAGCTCTGTATATCGAATATTAGGGTTTTTAAATTGAGTTTTCGGACCTCCTTCACGCTGGAGGAGGCTCTGTATTTATAGAGATGGGATAGACCTGGCGCCTGTTGCAGTGGCGCTAGGCGAAATTTTCTCTTGGCACCACTAGGAGTGGCGCCATGCCATTTCTTGGCTTGGCGCCACTACTAGTGGCGCCAGCCAGTTAGGAAAGTTGTAAGGTCGGCAAGCAAGGTATCTTAATAAGATTTGGGCGCCTGTACTAGTGACTACCATGCAATTTTTAGCCTGGCTTCACTAGGAGTGACTTCAGAAAGTCCGGGAAGGATTTAAGGGACCGGGAATGACCCAGAAGGCCAAAAAAAGGGTAGGAACACTTAAAATAGTGTCCTGGAAGTATTTGACTTGAAGAATGAGGATAAGATGTGTCGGAAGGGTTGACCGAGCCATTAGGGGCAAAACAGTCAAATGGGCCAGAAAGCTACCGAGATGGACTCGGAACGTCCTGGAAGAGGATTCGAGATTTGAAAACATTATTTAGAATGCTCCCAAAGGTTGCTGGTTTGATGCCCAGAGCTGGTGAGGTTGGAAAAGGTGACCGGCCCACCAGGGGCAAAATGGTCATTTTGCACCGGGTTCGCCGGAACTGACTCAGAATGATCCGGAAAGATAAAGAAAGGTTGAGAATAGTATAGGAAGCATTCTCGGAAGGCTACCGGTTTGATACGCAGAGCTGGTGTGGTTCCCGGGGCATTTGGATGCCTAGGGGCAACATGGTCATCTTGACCGAAAAGTCTCAGAATGGACCCGAAATGGACTGGAAGGCACCTAATCATGCCGGATTACTTTTAAGACAATCTAGAAAGGTGGACTTGTTATTCTGAGGGCTTGGGTGTGCTCTCGAGAAACGTGCTGGAAAATGGCCCTAGGGGCAGTTTGATCATTTTTCACCAGAGTGGGCTAACAGGCACCGGTTTGACCTGGGTTTTGAGTGTTTCCGCCACTCTGACGGCGGTCGCGTGATACAATGGTTTGTTGGCAATTCCCTATATCGACCTATTTGCAAGTATTTTCACTACTCCGACGGTTGTGGTATTTGCGAGTATTTCTGCTACTCCGACGGTTGTGGTATTTGCGAGTATTTCCGCTACTCTGACGGTTCGCGATCATTCCCGAGACTGCCTGATCTCGGGAAGCTACTAAAGGGACTTAGCACCTGAGAATCAAATTTCTCAAAAAGCGTGCCTAAAAGGACATTTCTGCATTGGCAGGCTAGTATGCGCCAAAGGTGGACCGTTTTACCATCAAAGGGACTTGGGGTTTCGTCCTGGTCGACAGGTTTAAAGGGACTTACCTTTCCGAAGAGATTTTCTTCAGAAAACGTGCCGGATTACCGTCTCGAGGAATCAACTGTCTTGAGAGGGGGATTGGGATTGGAATTGGAAAGGGGACTTACGGTCTTCGAAAAGAGGTGCCTGATTTTGAAAGGGGACTTACCATCTGCAGAAAAACGCGCCTGATTTGGAAAGGGGACTTACCGTCTTCGGAAAGACGTGCCCGATTTGGATTTGGACCGAATGATGCCCCCAAGGGCATTTTGGACATTTTGCCTCTATTTGGGCCTGGTGGGTGTCGCGCCCAGATATTTTGCACTCGAGGAATACTCATACAAGCGGAAAAAATGCTGTATTCTCTCGTTAGAACTCACCTTCCTAGAAGAATGAGTGCGACTAGGTTTGAATTGAAAAATAGGTTTGAATAAAGGGCTTTTGGAAAATGTTTTGGAGTCGCCACCTAACTTGATTAAGGTGAGTTAGGTCACCTAAAAACTAAGCATAATCCGAAAACTACAATTAGGGTTTTTGGAAAATGATTTTGAAAATATCACCTAAAGAGAGGGTTTTTAAGAAAACAGGTTGTTTGGCAACCTTTGGAAAACATTTAGCCCTTTTTTGAAAAATAACTCATTTTGGTCTTTGAAATCAGTGATCTAGATTCGGAGGTTGGTTACGTGTAGGAAAGACGCACTAAGCCATCACCCTACCCCGCCCTTTCGGTACCTACATGTCAATCTACCCTAAATTCACCTATGAGAGTCTTTAACTAACTAATGTCCAATCCTACCCACTTTAGAAAAAATGTTTAGAAAAACATGATGCATGATATGCAAGTGCAATAAAAGAGAGTTGATTTGGAAATAGATTTGAAAAGAAGAATTTGATTTGATTTTAGAAGAAAAGGTTTGAAAAGATAGATTTGAAATGGAAATTGAAAAGAGATTTGAGAAAAGGGATTTGAAGATAGAAATTTGAAATTGGAAGTTTGAAAATAGAATGGAGATTTGAAAAGATTGTGGAATTTGAGATTTAGAAAGTATGGAGGAATTTGAAATTTGAAAGAAGTTATGACCGCACCTATGAAGGTTGCCTACGTATCCTTTTGGAAGAATCAGGTCAGTCGTAGTTCGGACAAGAGTCCGATTGAAAATAGAAGAGTTGATTGGAAGAAAGAGATTGAATTGGAAATTGGATTTGACTTGAACTTAGAATAGAATATTGAAGATTGGAATTTAGAATTTTGAAATTGAAAATGTTGAATTTTGATTTGGAAAGATAGAACTTGGAATAAAGATGAAGGTTTAGTAAACCTAGACTTAGGAAAGATAGGATTTTAGGAAAGGACTTGAGATTAAAAGAGATTGGATTTGAATGTTGGATTTGGAAAGATCTTGGAAGATTTGAAAACTTGGAATTTAGGAAAGATTTGAATTAGGAAAGGTCCGAATTAGGAAAGTTTCGAATTAAGAAAGTTTTCAATTAGGAAAGTTTTCAAATTAAGAGAGTTTCGAAATTAGGAAAGTTTTGAATTAAGAAAGTTTCAACTTAGGAAGGTTTTGAATTAGGAAAGTTTTGAAATGGGGAAGTTTTGAAAATTGGAAAGTTTCGTTTTAAGAAAAGTTTTGAAATAGGAAAGTGTTGAATTTAGAAATATTTTGAATTAAGAAAGTTTCAACTTAAGAAAGTCTTGAATGAAGAAAGTTTTGAGTTTAGAAAGTTTTGAATTAGAAAGATTTGAAGTTTTAAGAAAGTTTAGAATTTAGAAAGTTTTAGATTTAGAAAGCTTTAGAGTTTTTAGAAAATCTTGAGATTAGGAAAGGTTTGAGTTTAGGAAATGTTTGAAAACTTAGATTTGGAGAGTTAAGATTTGGAAGGGGAGTAGAACTAGGAAAGGGTTGAATTAGGAAAGATTTGAAAGCTTTAGGAAACTTATGATTTAGGAAGGTAGGAAATTAGGAAAGAGGGTAATTAGGAAAAATTTGGATTAGGAAGGGATTGGATTTTGTTTCTAAAAGAGAAGGTTTGATTTTGTTTCAAAAAACAGATGATTGGATTTGGTTTCCTAAACGGGAGGATTTAATTTGGTTTCCTAAAGGGAAGATTGGAATTGACAAGGATTTGGAAAGGGAGGTTTTAGAAACCCTAGATTTGGAAGGTTATAGTTTTGACGTAAAAAAAGGTTTTGGAAATGTGTATAGTTTGGATGTGAAAGCAAGAGGTTTTGGAAACCTAGGTCTTAAGGCAAGTTTGAAAACCATGTTTTTGGAAAGAAAATTAGGGTTTGTTAATTGTGAGTTCTAGGACTTGACTTGGGCTCTAAGGAAAGAGTTTTTGGAAAGTGCATTTTTGGAAACAAAGATTTTAGAAAGAAAATCCTAGAGGGGAGTTTTTGGAAAGTGCGTTTTTGGAAACGAAGATTTTAGAAAGAAAATTCTAAAGGGAAGTTTTTGGAGAGAGTTTTTGGAAAGGAATCTTAGTGAGGAGTTTTTAGAAAGTGAGTTTTGGAGAGAGAGTTTTTAGAAAGATTTTTGGAAGGAGATTGTTGGAAGGAATTTTAGGAAGGAGATTTAGGAAGCGTTTTTAGAAAGTAGATTTTGAGGAGAGTATTTTGGAAGGGAGTTTAAAAAGGGAGTTTTGAAAAATAGATTTTTGGAGGGAGTTTTTGAAAACAACTTTGGAAAGAGGAGTTTTAGGAAAGTATGATGAAAAAGGAGGTTTTAGGAAAAGAGATTTTTGAAAATAGAGTTTTTTGGAAAGTACAAAAACATCTCACTTTCCTAAAGCGATTCTAACCATAAGAAGGCTAGAACCACTTTAAGAAAGTGGTTTTGAAAACAACAAAGGTTGAAAATATGGACCATGTTGGTCACTTTAAATGTAACACTTTCCTAAAGCAATCGTAGCCATGGAAACGCTAGAATCACCCTAGGATTGTGATTTTTGAAAACAAGTTTTGAAAAAGAGGATTTTGATGCAGTTTTAAAAACAAGTTTGAAAACGATTTTGAAAACAACTTTGAAAACGATTTTTGGAAGATGCAATTTTGGGGTCGTGAACATACAAGGTTAAGGCTTCACCACATAATCAAGGGGGCCGGACCCACGTGGTCTCTGGTTAGCTTGAAGGAAAGCCCTCGACACGGTGACCCTCCAATAGTCTAATCCTACACATGGACCAGGAGTCCCCTTGTTTCAAGCATGTAAAGAAAGGGGGGGAGGGGGGAAAGAGATGGGGGATTAAAATAGAGAAAACCCAAGTCGGTTAGGAGAGAGAAGAGAGAGGGGGGAGTGCAAAAATTTAAATAGAAAACCTACATTGTATCTTGTTTATTTTGCATGCCTTGCTTTCTTCGGTATTCGCCTCACTGCAGTCATGATCTTCGAGGGCTCATCTTTAATCTTCAAGGCCTTGGTTTGCAGCTCTTCAAGTCTTCAAAGAAGGGTTGAAGGCTAGTGTATGAGTGTACAGGGGTGTGTATGAGTGTATAGAAGGCTAGGGTTTAGTGTATGGTGGCTAGGGTTTGGGAAACCTAAGAAAGCTAGGGTTTAGAGAGTGCACGAGCTCTGTATATCAAAATATATGATTTTTAGACTGAGTTTGCGGACCCCTTTCACGTTGGAAGAGGCTCTATATTTATAGAGGTTGGACAACACTGGTGCCTGTTGCAGTGGCGCTAAGCCAAACTTTCGGTAAGCAATGTATCTTTGACTAGATTTGGGCGCCTGTACTAGTGACTACCATGCAATTTTTAGCCTGGCTTCACTAGGAGTGACTCCGGAAAGTTCGGGAAGGTGTTTGGAAGACCGGGAATGACCCGAAAAGCCAGAAAAGAGTAGGAACACTTAAAATAGTATCCCGGAGGTTTTTGACTTGAAGAATGAAGACAAGATGTGTCGGAAGGGTTGACCGGGCCTTTAGGGGCAAAACGGTTAATCGGATCGGGAAGCTGCCGGGACAGACTCGGACTGTCCTAGAAGAAGACTCAAGATTTGGAAACATTATTCAGAATGTTCCCAAAGGTTGCGGGTTTGATACCCAGAGCCGGTGTGGTCGGAAAAGGTGACCGGCCCACCAGGGGCAAAACGGTCATTTCACTCCGAGTTTGCCAGAACTGACTCGGAATGATCCGAAAAGGTAAAGAGAGGTTGAGAACACTATGAAAAGTAGTCTCAGGAGGCTACCGGTTTGATACCCAGAGCCGGTGTGGTTCCCGGGGCGTTTGGATGCCTAGGGGCAGAATGGTCATCTTGACCGGAAGGTCTCGGAAAAGGCTCAAGGGGCAGTTTGGTCATTTTTCACCGAAGTGGGCTAGCAGGTACTGGTGTTGACCTGGGTTTTGAGTGTTTCTGCCACTCTGACGGCGGTCGTCGTGACACAGGGGTTTGTTGGCAATTCCCCATGTCGACCTGTTTACGAGTATTTTCGCTACTCGGACGGTTGTGATGTTTATGAGTATTTTCGCTACTCAGACCGTCTCGAGGAATAAACTGTCTCGAGAGAGGGATTGGAAAGGGGTCTTATCGTCTCTAAAAAGACGTGCCTGATTTAGAACCGTCTCGAGGAATAAACTATCTCGAGAGAGGGATTGGAAAGGGGACTTATCGTCTTCGAAAAGACGTGCCTGATTTCGAATTGTCTCGAGGAATAAACTGTCTCGAGAGAGGGATTGGAAAGGGGACTTATCGTTTCCAAAAAGATGTGCCTAATTTGGAACCGTCTCGAGGAATAAACTGTCTTGGGAGAAGGATTGGAAAGGGGACTTATCGTCTCCGAAAAGATGTGCCTGATTTGGAACCGTCTCGAGGAATAAACTGTCTCGAGAGAGGGATTGGAAAGGGGACTTACCGTCTCTGAAAAGACGTGCCTAATTTGGAACTGTCTCGAGAAATAAACTGTCTCGAGAGAGGGGTTGGAGTTGGAGTTAGAAAGAACAATGCCCCTAAGGGCATTTTGGTCATTTTGCTTCTATTTGGGCCTGGCGGGCCCGCGAAGCGATGGACAGACGAGATTTGGACTTAGAAAGTTGATTTTGATTGGAATATGCCCACAATGACTTGAACACAAGTCTAGACGGAGTGTAGACTGCCGAGTGGTAAAAAATGGGGTGCTTACAGCGGGGCCCGCGAAGCGATGAATTGACGGGATTTGACTTAGAAAGTTGATTTGGATTGGAATATGCCCACAATGACTTGAACACAAGCCTGGACGGAGTGGAGACCGCCGAGTGGTCAAAAATGGGGTGCTTACAATCGCGAGTATAACTAGATCCCGCTCCATGAAGACGACCAAGAGAAAACCGCCTTCAGCACCTCAAGGGGCATCTTCTGTTACAAAGTCATGCCTTTTGGTGTGAAGAACGCCGATGCTACCTACCAGAGATTGGTCACCAAATGTTCAAAAAGCACATCGGCAGCACTATAGAAGTTTACATTGATGACATGGTGGTCAAAAATAAGGTTGGCAATTTACACTTCGGCAATCTAAAGGAAGTATTTGACATCCTTTAAAATTACAAGGTGAGGTTGAATGCTGCTAAATGTGTATTTGGGGTAAGCTCTGGGAAGTTTCTTGAATTTTTAGTCACACATCGGGGCATTGAAGCAGATCCGTATCAGATTAGTGCCATATAAAACATCCAGGCCCTCTGGAACATTAAAGAAGTTTAGAAGTTGACTGGAATGGCAGCGGCTCTCAACCAGTTCATCAACCGATCTTTAGACAAGTGCCGACTATTTTTCAAACTTTTGAAAAAATAAGAGCAATTTAGTTGGAGCCCTGACTGTGACCAGGCTCTTGCTGACTTGAAGAAATATCTGCCTTAGCCACCACTACTCTCCACGTTGCTCAAACATGAAGAACTCTTTCTGTACCTAGCAGTATCATAGCACGCAGTGAGCACCGTTCTACTCCGTCAACAAGACAGGCATCAGAGGCTAGTTTACTACGTCAACAAAACTTTCATGGGGGAAAATAGCAGAGATCTGCCATTGGAGAAACTGGCCCTAGCATTAGCAGTGGCGTCACGCAAATTGCTGCCCTACTTCAGGGCCCATACCATCAGTTTAAGCCACTCCATTGAAAAGTAGATTTCTTAGGCAGACTAGTAAAATGGGTGGTGGAGCAAGAAGAGTTTGACATCAAGTTTCAATCCAAATTGATGATAAAAGGTCAGGTACTTACTGATTTTATTGCTGAATTTTATTGAACTACCCCAGGAAGCCAATCCAACACCTGATACTGATCAACCAAATTACGACCCCCTGTTGGAGCTATGGGAAATTACTGATCATTGGAAGCTTTTTGTCGATGGAACATCTAATGACAGGGGGTAGGATCAGGCATAATCCTAATCATGCTAAATGGCATAGCATTAGAGCAGGCAATAAAACTAGAGTTTACTGACTTAAATAACGAGTTAGAGTATGAGGCTCTGCTTGCTAATCTGCGTCGGGCTGTAGAATTTAAGATATTCGAGATAGTGATCTACTTAGACTCCTAGTTGGTGGTTGATTAGACTACATAAGTGTAGTCTGTTGCCGCCAAATGACCTTTGATAGCCGTAGATTAGAGTTAATTATGCTTTCTTTGCTATATATTATGTTTAACCTCGTACTCAATCTTATTTTAGGTATTTAAAGCTAAGGGAGTTGATTTGGAGTCAAAGAAGTAATCCAAGCTGCGAGCATGGCTCATCGAGGATTGTTGCCCGGGCTTTGTCTTAGGAAATGTGCAAGTTTCTACTCATAGATTAGAATGGGATGAATGATATGCCGTTGAAAATTTCTCTTCAAATTACACATGTTTGTGTCTAATGAGCGTCGGCAAATTCTAACTCTAGGGGCCTCAACCAAGTCAATTTCAAAAAGAGCGAAAATGGGGTCTTGCATTCTAACGCCCAAATAGCCGTTCCAACAGCATGAAGAGAAAGCAGACCAAAAATGGCCTGACGTTCAAATGCCCAAGGCCACCGTTCAAAAGGCCCGATAGGATACAATCCACATTTTGGCCTGGCATTCAAACACCAGTTCTAGCTATTTGAATGGTGATGAACAAGGCAGAGGCGTTCGAATGCCCGTTTAGCCGTTTGAATGCCGAGGCCAATTTCTAATATATTTTAGGGTTTGAACTTCGAATCCTATAAATACTAAGCTATTTTGTTCAAATAAGGAAGTTCAGAAGCAGCTAGAACAGAGGGCTTTTGTAATTTTCCATTAGATTAGCTTACATTTGATAGATTGTTGCTTATTTTGTAATGGTAATCTCTTAAACACAAGTTTCAATACAAGTTCTTTCGATTCTTCGCATTATATTTGAGATTTCCTTTGTTTCCTTGCATTAAATCTGTATTTTTAGTTTGTATTCCATTATTTCAAAGTTATTCCTAGATGGAGATGAGTAGCTAATTCTTCCCATCTCGGGATTGATTGTGAAGACCGATTGGAGGCCTTGGATGAACATAGGAGGTGAGATTTCAGGTTTTAAAGCTAAATATTCCATTTTAATCATTCTTTGTCTTCTTCATTCTAGAAATCATCGAAAACTTGAATGATTGATTATGTTTCGTAATGTTTATGCATGAGTCTATATTCAGTATATACGCTACACGAATTGATGGTATTCGTCCTTGAATCTAAAAACTCAATTTATGCTAGAAGTTGAATTTCTAAAGAACACACTTTGAAAGCGGTTTTTAGAGATAGAAATGGCAATAATGTAAATATATGAAACGATAATAATGACATGAATCATACAAGGCTAGGTATCACCACATTACAAGAGGGCCCTAAGGCCATGCCTGTGAAGCAAGTGAAAGTTAAGAAGAGAGTCCCGATCGGTAGTCTCCTCCCGCTCACTCTTGACATGGACTTAACGTCCTCTTATTCCAAGCATGCAACAAAGGGGGATTTAGAGATAGCGGTTTAAAAAAGAGAATAACCCAAGTGGGTTCAGAGGGAGAAGAGAGAGTGGGGAAGTACGAAAAGGTAAATTAGAGATTACTTTGTCTCGTTTCCTCTTTCTTTGATGGAGGCTCGGGCCTTGGACTTGAGAAGACTTCGAGAGCTTCCGGGTAGCAGGGCAAACCTTCGGTGGAGCTCGGAGACTAAGGCTTTAGAGCTTCAGGCTAGGGCTAGGGTTAGGCCGACCCGACTTCGAAAGAGAGAGATAGGGGCTTCGAGAGCTTTTTAGAATAGAGGGGGAGAGTTTTTGTATAGATTTTTTGACCCAAAATAGTGAGAAGGGAGGTTTGTATTTATAGTGCAAAATCACAGGATTTGAGTGGAGCACGTTGTAATCTTGGCCATGCGCCACTAAGCATGTTGCAGGCTCATTTATGAGGGCCAAAGAAAAGGCTAGATATGGGGCTTGTTTGATACTGGTCGATTTGTAACCGCTTTTGATAGCTTGGGAGGTTGGTGTGCGCCTCTAAAAGTTGCTTAAGGCTAAAAAATGGTCATGCTTCACTTGAAGTGGAGCAGGGAGGTTCTGGTTCAAAAAGAAAAGTATTGGGCAATGGAGCCCGGCCAGAAATGGAAGGGAATACTTTGAAAAGTGCCCTGGAGGTTGTCGATTTGATTTCCAGAGCCGGTGTGGTTAAAGAGAGTGACCGGATGGTGGTCACCTTATCTTGGGAGCTTTAGGGTTGACCAAGATTGACCGGGGTTGATTGGGTTGACCAGAGTTGACTAGGATTGACAGAGTTAAATGGGTTGACTAGAGTTGACTAGGGTTGACTGGGTTGACCAGAGTTGACTGGGGTGTTACCGGTTTGATACCTAGAGCCAGCGTGGCTTCCTAGAACATTTGGATGCTTAGGGATAAAATGGTCATTTTGATCGAGGAACCTCTAGGAAAGGATCGAGGTTGACTAGATGACACTAGACATGTCGGACCGTCTAGGGACGACCTAAAAAGGTGGTCTTATGATTCTGAGAACTTGGTACTTTCTCAAAAAATGTGCTAGGCCTGCTAGGGGAAAAATGGTTAATTTTCACTAAGACGAGCTAGCAGGCCTCAGTGTTGTCCGGTCTGGATCTAATCTGGACTTCTGTCTGAAGAATTGGTACTTTCTCAGTGGACAAGTTTGAAAGGGTCTTACCGCCTTGAGGGATAAACTTTCTCAATGGTCGTGCCGAACAGGGATGGTCTTCCGTTCTTGAGGGGTTTTTTCTTTCTTAAAGAACGTGCCAATTTAGCAGACATTCTACATTGGCTGGCTAGTAGCCGCTAGAAGTGAACCCCTCTTCCATCTCAGGGGCTTAGGCACTTTTCGGAGATGAGTGTGAAAGGGGCTTTACCGATCCGGGGAATAAACTTTCCTGGTGATCGTGTTGTACTAGATTGAATGGTCCTACCGTTAATGAGGGATCAGCTTTCTCGAATGACGGGATAAATGGATTTGACTTTGAATTTGAATGAACTTATCGTCTTATGGAAGACGTGCCGGGCTAGATTGGATTGACTAATGCATGAGGGGCATTTTGGTCATTTTGCCTCTATTAGGCCTAGTGGGCCCTCAAAACGGTTGACAAATCGGATTGGATTTGAAAAGCCAGTTTGGGCTTAAACATGCTTGTGTTGGTTTGTAAGTGCTTCCGGTAGGGCCAGAGATCACCGAGTGGCCAAAATGGGGTGCGAACAGTATGTATGTCCTTATTCTTTAGAGATCACACCCATCGTCTTTGTAGAGTCTCTCTTCTATGTAACCTCCCACTAGGTTATTTAACTCCAGCACCTACTCGTTTTAATCCAATAGACTCACCTTAATTTCCCTTGGTTGATTCACGACCCACACCTATGGAAAACATTGATGATCCACCATTGGGACATGTCCCAAGGGATGGAAATAATGGACACAATGGGCACAATGGCCAAAACAATGGCCATGAAAGGGGAAGCAACGTAGGGGACACCGAAGCACAAAATCGTACTATGAGGGATTACATGAACCCCTTAAGGCAAATACCAATATTTTCCATAGTACTTGTTGCACACCAAACCACTTTAAATCTTAAACCTGAAATTCTACAAGCCATGCCCCAGTTTCATGGCTATGATTTAGAGCAACCATACATGCACATCAAAGACTTTGAGGATGCATGCTCTATTTTTCAAGACAATGCATGTCATCGGGAGGTTTTACTTTTAAAACTCTTCCCATTCACTCTAAAGGACGGAGCTAAAACATGGTTTAATTCACTAAGGCCTATATCCATACATTTGTGGAACACACTTCAAGGGGTGTTCTTGAAAAAGTTCTTCCTTGAAAATCGCATTGAGGCACTATGACATGCCATCTCTCAATTTGCACCGAATAGTGGTGAGACTTTCTTCCAATGTTGGCAAAAGTTCAAGGACCTACTATTCGTATATCCACATCACGGTTTCCTAGAATGGCACATTATAAACATGTTTTATTCTTCATTGACTCCTCAATTAAAAATGTTTGTAGAATCAATGTGTGCGGGAACTTATCCAGATAAAAACTCCACTGAGGCATACAATTACTTTGACTATCTAGCTAACTTGGCTAAAAATTGGGCTAGTACGGATGCTCAGAACAATACCACTCAAAATCACATAAACAAGCCCACTACCACACATGTCGGAGTCAAACACCAACTAGGGAAAATAGAAGACCTACAAGTTAGAGTCACGTCACTGATGCGCAAGTTGGAGGCTTTAGAAAGTTCTAAGGCTACCACTTCCGTATTGGTTGAGACACCCTTATTATGCTTAGTTTGTGACACATTGGATTATGACACTGCTGTTGGGAATTTATACTAAAAGACATGCTTTGTGTAATGACTTTAGTATTTATTAATAAATTAGTTATTCTATTTTAATGAGAATTTGTGTGAGAAATGTTTGCATTGAGTTATTTATTTAATGATTATGCATGTGTGTCTCTTATTCTATATAGTAGACGATTTGGTGTGTAGAGCACGACTTACACATAGAAGATCGGGTCATCGGTTCTTATGGAATATAAGTTTATCGTTCACAGTCTTAGATGGAAATGGACACACTATCAGTAGGACTGTAGTACAAGATTTTAATAGGTCTGTCTCGACTATGGGGAACGGTATAGTTCTAACTCCTTGCACTAGTACACTTTGTGTATATTGAATAGGACCGTGGTGAGGTAATTGTTTTTATACTGACTATATTAAACAATTAATACCTCATGATTATTATGAGTGCTTATGCTCTTAATCCTAATATAATAAATAGACACGTGCATGTAGTATTTATTGTTTTGATTCATAGAAGAGTGTGATTTTTTGTGGGTCAATAAACTCAGTGAGTTGGACAATAACATTACGTGTACGGTGAATATTTATTATTGATGGAATCCATGTCCCTATATAGGGATTGATGATACCTCATTGAGGAAGCTTATAAGTTTTAATTATGTCAAACCTTGCAGGTGGATTATGAATCCGATATATCAAATAAATTAAGTGAAAGGTCTCAAGGAATTAAATAAGTCTATTAAATTTAATTGTTAGTAATTTAATTTAATAGACGGGTATCTGTAATCTTAATGTGGGGAGATAAATAAGCATTTAATAATATGGAGCTCGAAATATAATTTCTAGTGTAACAGGGAGTGCAATTATAATTTGTTAGTGGTATAAATTATAATTTATGTAAATAAGGATTAATCCTGGTTGGATTAGGAGTCCTTATTTGCGTAGGAAGCCCTAGTTATACTAATCCTATGGTCCCTGTTGTAGCCTCTATATATACGCGCTCTAAGAGCTGTTAGGGTTACACACTTTGCACATAATTGAGAGATACACGTTTTTGTGAGGAAGAGAAACCCTAGCAGCGGCGAGCCCACTCTCTGTAGAGCAAGGTGTGTACGAGGAATACAGCAGAAGTCCGAAGGTTGAGTTCGAGCGGTTGCTTTGTGCTTAGTGCTGATTCTTGTTATTCGGGATCAAACCAGAGAGATCTCGAAGGTACGATTCCAGTCACGTAGATTAAGCTATGCTAATCAGATCAAAATTTTTGGTAGTATTCGTATACACTATAGCTAGGTCGTGGGAAATTCCGCAGTCTCCAACAACTGCATTATATCCAACTATGCCGGGGGTAAGGGTAGCACTTCATGGCGAAGTTAATGCGGTTGGACAATTTTAAGGGGGGTATCAAAATTAGAGGAGTGAGAATAATCCCTACTCCAATACGTATAAACCGAGTTAGAGGAATCACCCTAATTTTGGTGGGAAACAAGAGGGTCTTCAAAACCCTCAACCATTCCAAACACCCCCACAAGCTTTTTAACTACCACCGCAAACTTTTCAAGGCCAATCGATGCCTTATACCGCACCACAAGTACCATAACCAGACGTACCTCAACCGACACAATACCAACCTCCTCATAGGAGAAATAATAGGACAACCAAGTGACCAACGATTTGAGAGCACTCACAACTAGCGTCATAAATCTGGAACAATCACAGAGGGAGACCAACACTATAGTAAAAAACATCCACAAGATGTTGATGACTCAACAACCATAAAAGCAATTTCTTGCTCAACCCCAACCAAACCCAAAACTTGTAAATTACGTTGACACTACACATGAATAGGTTCAAGCTATCACCACCCTTAAGAGAAGAAAAAAATTAGACAAAACCATCACTCCTAAAGAAAACAACTAAGGGAAAAAAGATGAGTCTATAGGGATAGGACATAAGCAAGAGAAAGAGAAGAGTGAGAAAAATAAAGAGAGTGAAGAGAAAGAAAATGAGAAACATTCTGAACTGTCAAAACAATTCATTGATGCATCTGAAGGTGTGGGCATTGAAGATTTAAAACATGTCCCGTTTCCCCATAGATTGACTAGACCTAAGAAAGAATATCTGAATTCTGAAATCTATGAGATTTTCAAACAGGTTTGAGTCAATATTCCTATCTTGGATGCCATCAAACAAATACCTTCCTATGCCAAGTTCTTGAAGGACTTGTGTATTGTGAAAAGGAAGTTGCATGTAAAGGAGACATCAATGATGAATGAGAGCCAGAGTGCAATCCATTAATGCAAAACTATGTGAAAGTATAAGGATTCCGGTTGTCCTACTATTTCGAGCATTAGAGGAGGCCATAGAATTGATTGAGCCCTTCTTGACCTAGGTTCTAGTATAAATCTTCTTCCATATTCTGTTTATAAAAAAACTGGGTCTAGGAGAGTTAAGCACTACCTAAGTTACATTAGAGTTGGCTGATCGTTCTATTAAGGTGCCTCGGGGAATCATTGAGGATGTTCTCATTCAAGTGGACAATGTTTACTACCCTATTGATTTCATTGTTTTGGATACCCAACTAATCGACATCGAGTCTTCTAAGCGTCATATTCCTATCATTCTAGGACGACCCTTTCTTGCTACAGCTAACGCCATTATTCATTGTAGGAATGGGTTACTGAAGCTTTTATTCGGTAATATAACCTTAGAGATGAACATATTTACGGTGGGTAAGCAAAAGGGAGAGGTATGTAACATTGAGAAGGTAGACTTCATTGAGTCTATTATCCAAAAGCATGTGGACCGTGAGTTTATAGACGATTCAACTGAGAGGGCTCTAGTTTGGAGTGAGCCTAATGATCAATTAAAAACTGGGAGTATAAGTCATAAGGACCCATCTAGAGTTGGGAAAGGGAGTGAGAGTTACATGCATGTGCATCATTGGACCCCCACTTTTGAACCCTTTACCCCAAGTGCCATAAAGTCGGTCCTTTTTAAGCAAAAGTCACTCATTCCAGAGAGGAAATCCTTACCTTATACTTTGAAATATGCATTTTTAGGTGAGGGTAAATCCTATCCTGTTGTCATATCCTCTAGCCTGTCTGAAGGCCAAGAGAAATCTGTTTTGAAAGTGCTTAAGAGTCATCGGAAAGCTCTAGGTTGGAATATAACAGACCTTCATGGTATCAGTCCTCTCATGTGTACTCATTGTATATATCTTGAGGTGGATTCTAAATCCGTGCGTCAAATGTAAATGCACTTGAACCCCAACATGAAGGAGGTTGTAAGAGGAGAAGTATTGAAAGTTCTCGATGCGAATATTATATACCCTATCTCTGATTCTAAGTAGGTTAGTCCAACCCAAGTCGTCCCTAAGAAGTTGGGAGTTACGATAGTGAAGAATGAGTTAAATGAACTAGTTCCCACTAGAATTCAAATAGGCTGGCGAATGTGCATACACTACCGTAGACTTAATGCAGCCATTAGGAAAGATCACTTCCCACTTTCGTTCTTGGACCAAGTCCTGGAACGAGTAGCAGGTTGAGCGTATTACTATTTTTTAGCTGGATATTTCGCTTATAACCAGATTGAGGTCACTCTAGAAGACCAAGATAAGACTATATTCACGTGCCCCTTTGGCATTTATGCGTATAAGAGAATGCCCTGTGGCCTATGCATTGTACCGACCACCTTTCAAAGGTGCATGATGTCCATCTTTAGCGACATGTTTGAGAAGATCCTTGAAGTTTTCATGGATGACTTCTCAGTTTACGGGGATATTTTTTAGGCTTGTTTAGAGCACCTTGAGAATGTTTTGGAGAGATGCGAGGAGAGCAATCTAGTGCTCAATTGGGAGAAGTGTCATTTCATGGTGACACAATGTATAGTTCTTGGACATATTGTGTCCAACAAGGGGATATAGGTTGATTAATCTAAGGTTGAGTTAATCCAACACCTCCCTACCCCTAAGTGTGTCAAAGACATTCGGTCTTTTCTTGGGCATGCTGGATTCTAATAGCAATCCATTGAAGTGTTTAGTGTTATTTTTTGACCTTTGTGCCACTTACTTTCACTGGAGGTTCCATTTGTTTGGCCACCTTAATGCCAAGAAGCCTTTAACAAGCTCAAAGGGCTTCTAACCACTATACTTTAGATCGCCCGATTGGTCTTTACCTTTTGAGTTGATGTGTGATGCAAACGATTATGCGGTGGGGGCTGTCTTAAGGCAAAGGGTAGACAAGAAGCCATATGTGGTATACTATGCTAGCAAAACCTTCAATGAAGCCCAACTGAAGTATACCACAATATAGAAAAAGCTTTTTGTTGTGGTCTTTGCATTAGACAAGTTTAGGTCACACTTTCGAGGCAAGACCACGATTCATCCAGTGGATTCTCTTGCTTCAACAGTTTCATATTGAGATTAGAGATAAGAAAGGGGTCAAAAATGTTGTTGCCGACCATCTGTCGAGGCTCCCTACTGATGGGGATACCCAAGACCTCCTTCCAATCAATGAATACTTCTCGGATGAGCAACTCTTCTATGCTTTTACACTTACACGGTCCATGGCATCGTGGTATGCCGACATAGCTAACTATTTAGCTACTGGTAAGATTCCTTCACAATGGTCTAGCAATGATAGGAAGAAATTCTTTAGACATGTGAGGTATTTTTCTTGGGTGAATCTATATCGGTTTAAATATTGTCTAGATCAAGTAATCCGTTAGTGTGTTCTTGACGATGAGGTGAAAAGCATCATCGAGTTTTGTCATTCACAGGCATACGCAAGATCTTGCAAAGTGGTTTCTACAGGCCCACCATGTTTAGAGAAGTTCATATATTCTATACATCCTATGACAAGTGACAATGTCTAGGAAGTCTTTCTAGGAGGCACATGATGCCTCTTACCCCTATTATCATTCTTGAAGTTTTTAACTGTTGGGGTATTGATTTTATGGGACCCTTTCTTAGCTCGTGTCGGTATTTGTACATTTTAGTGGCCATAAACTACATGTCTAAATGGGTAGAATCTATACCAGCACGTACCAATGACCATGCTGTTGTGGTCAAGTTTTTGAAAGAGTACGTCTTTTCTAGATTTGGTATGTTGTGAGTCATAATCAGTGATGGTGGCTCCCACTTTTGTAATAGATCTGTAGCTCTGTTGGTGAGAAAGTACAAGGTGATACATAAAGTTGTTACACCTAATCATTCTCAGACCGAAGGCCAAGTGGAGTTAGCAAATAGAGAAATCAAGCAAGTCCTTGAGAAAACAGTTAACCCTAACCGAAAGGACTGGTCCTTAAGGTTGGTGGATGCTTTGTGGGCATATAGGATAGCTTATAAGACCATCTTAGGGTCTTCTCTATATAGACTTGTGTACGAAAAGGTGTGCCACCTTCCGATGGAAATATAACACAATTCTTATTGGACAATTCGTCAATTTAATAAGAGTTTAGATGAGGTGGGCTCATTTAGGAGATTGCAACTCAATGAACTCGATGAAATTCAGAATGATGCTTATGAGAATGCAAAGATCTCTAAAGTAAAGATGAAATCACTACATGACCAACACATTCTTCGTAAATCTTTTGAGGTTGGTCAAAAGGTCTTTATATACAATTCTCGATTGCATTTGTATCCGGGTAAGCTGCAGAGTAGATGGTCCGGACCTTTTGTAGTGCGGGATGTTTCATCTCATGGGGCAATTGAAATAGAAAATCTAAAAAATGGCAATCACTTTAAAGTCAATGGGCAGCGCTTGAAGCCCTATCTTGAACTGAAGTTGGGAGAAGTTGATTGTGTGGATTTGCGTGATCCACCGCTTTTCGAGTGAATCGTATCACCTTTTGGTAGGTTGTACAGTAGTTGTTAGGATCGAGTCACGTCAGAGGTAGTTTTAACCTAGTTGGGGGTTGGGGGGGGGGGGAGTGGGTGTTGTCCTGCCCTTTCGTATTCTCCACTTGTCCGTCACCGTGTCTTTTCATTTCATTTTCTTTTCTGCGCATCGCGAACTATGCTCATCCCTAGTGTGGGGGGGGGGGGGGGGTCTACTTTGTAGTGCGTGTTTTAGGTGTTTATAATCTTAGTGTATATACATAGGTTAGGTTAGATTTTATTAAAAAAAATGGCCTTAGCATTCGAACGTCCAGTGGCCATGTAAATTGGAAAAGAAAAAAACTGTCTAGCATTTGAATGACCAATCTTGGCTTTCGAACGGCCTGTTGGCATGAAAACCAATCAAATAAAATTTTGGTTGGGCATTCAAAAGGCCGGAGAGAGTGTATTTCATTTTTGCCTCGGTGTTCGAACGCTCGTTCGTACATCAAGAAGAAATTTTGACTTAAATGAAGTCGTGTGGGAGTGTTTTATTTCATTTCATTTTTTACTCCAAGTCGAGAGAGAGCTGAGAGACAAGAGAGATAAGGGGGAAAAAAGAGGAATTCGAGTGAGAGAGAGAGAGTTGAAATTGCATTTTCTTATCAACCCAAGGCTATCCAGGGCTTCCTAGGCATTTGTGGGCACACCCTTCTCCTTTCCTAGCATTCACAAAGGTAAGTTTTCAAAGTTTCATTGTTTTATGCCCTACATTCATAGATTTTTCACCATTGCATATAAACCTAGGGTTTTCATGATATTTCTTAGGGGTTTGCATTTCACTTGCACGGGGGTGCATGAGTGTGTATTAGGATAGTTGAAATCCTAAGAAGCCATGTCCTAGACGCACTAGAAAAATGGTGCCCACCAAGTGTTTGATAAAATGCCCCTTTGAAGTTTTCACTCAGAATTAGGGTGCAATTGGGTTCCATTGCATCCCAAAGGCTCTTTAGTCTTCATTAAGACATTGGGGGAGTTCTCACCTTAGAAAATTTTCACTAACACTTGTGCACACTAAGTATTTGAGAAAATGCTTGGGTGGCTAAGATGGCATAATTGGGATAGAGGAGGGCACTTCTTAGGGCATATAGGATATCATGGGCCATTTTTAGGCATAATGACCACCTAATTGAGCCCGTTAGGCATTAGGCATGCACCTCCCATTACATGCGCATTTTGTTGAACTTTATTGTGATTGGGTGTCATGTGTTGTTTGTGTTTTGTTTACAGGTTTGTGAGGTGTTGTTGGATTGAAAAAATGAGTGATAAATCTAGTAAGAGGTCGGGCAAGTCTAAGACTACGGCCAAAACTCTGGCAAAGTCTAAAAAGGCTAAAGGGAAGGTTCTGTTGACTCAAGGTTAATCCCCATGCCGATATTGTCGATAACTAAACCATGTGTTATTTTACTAATGCTTTACTTAGTGTGCAGATTAATAAAGTTTATAATTTAGACTTAAAGTCTAACTTAAAGTCTAATACATGTCAAAGTAGATGCAGAACAGTTTAGAATCAAGCAACGCACTCCAAGAGTCATGCAATGTACCAAAACAGAGCAATGACACCTAATCCAACTTCAAACAAATGACTTGCATTTGAAGAGATTGAAGGTGATCAAATGAAGATTTCATCAAGTATGCATAGACTCAATAAAGATGAACTAAATTCGAAGAGATTGAAGGTGTCCAAATAAAGACTTCATCAAAGTGTGCAAAGATCAGTTGAAGATGATTTGATTGAAGAAGAGATTGAAGATATTAAAGAAAAGAATTCATCAAAATTGCATAATCTCCACAAAGAATCTAAGTGAAGATTTTATCTGGGATATAAAGACTCAATGAAGATGTTATGTACTCAGAAGAAATGAAGAAGTTCAAGAAATAGACTTCATCAAGCTTATAGAAGTTTCATTGAAATGATCCTAACAAAGAAAAAAGATTTGGTAGCAAAGAGAAGAGATTGGCAATGAGGCATCTTGAAGCTTGGCAAATGAAAGAAAGAGCTCGGCAATGAAAGAGAAAACTCGGCAATAGAGAAGAAGAGCTCAGCATTGATAGAGTGAAGCTCTGACAATATTGAAATCAAGAAAAGATGATTATCAAATAAAGAATTTAATCCAAATTAAATAGAGAACAATCTTGATGTATTGAAGACTTTGATTGATTATCAAACCCCAAAGAGAAGACTCCTTGAAGATCTTATGGTTGTGCTGAAGCTGAACATGATCATAAGAAGACAGAAGTAAGATTTCTGGGCAATGTGTCGACACATGAAGACAGAAACCAAGAATCTGAAGATAGAATGATCAAGTGTCGACATATGGAGACAGTGGACAACATCTGAAAAATGCAGACTAGATGTGTCGACACATGGAACAAAGTGTCGACACCTGGGAGATAACGACTAGTTTTTTTTAACATTATAACGGACTGAACTCGCATTAAATGAGCCCCAACAACCTCCAACGGATGAAATCATTATAGGGGTTTATATACAAGCTTCCAATTGCATTTATACACAAGAGATACAAGTAAATCAAGAACCACTGATTAATTAAACTGAAAAAATATGAACATGCTTCTTGTCTTCATAGTGTGAGCTTTTATTGTTCTATCCACTCTTAATAGAAAGTTTGTAATTCATTTGTATATCTTTATACACCTGTAAGTGAGAGTTTGAGAGTTCTTTTGTAGAAGAAAAACTCTTGTAAGTTTGAGTGGAGCTTGGACAAAACCACTTAGTGATTGGAAGAACTTGGGAAGAAGTTCTTTTGTAAAAGTGAGCTGAGCACTTAGTCAATCAGCATCCATTTTGTAATTGGAGATTGCCTAGTGGAGGAAGACTTCAAGGAGATCTTGGGGTGAGGACGTAAACCACGAATTGTGGTTGAACCTCGGTAATTCTCGGTGTGCTTTCTATTACTTTGTTTTTCATTCTTCTTTTGATTACATTACATTATCTATAGATTGTTCACTGTTACATTGATTAGATTAATTCTAACTAATCTTAATTGCTATTAATTTTTGAAAAACCCAATTCACCCCTCTCTTGGGTTGCCTTTTAGGCCAACAGCTTCCAACTACGAGTTCTTCTAAAGATGTTTTTAATGCCTCTATATTTTTGGGGGTCCACGAAGAGAAATCATATAGGAAATTTTGGATCCAAAATGGGGCCGTGATTGAGAGAAAGATAAGGCTCAATGCCTTTGGTGCTTTTAGGTGGGAGAAGGAATTCACCGGTAGAGGTTTGCTAGGGTTGGCCTCGTATAAGAGGGAGTGCATATTGACCCTGTGTGCCGAGTTTATGGCCAACATCTTCTCCTCAATAGCTGAAAAGGAGAGTGAGCGGATCAAGTCTTGGGTCTGGGGGAATAAGATCATTTTAGAGCCTGACACTTTTATTAGATACCATGGGCTCAGGCAGGTAGCAAATCCCAAGTTCTAGTACCCTGATATAGGCGCCCCTTCGTTATCAGTCATTTGCGAAGAATTGCTTAAGCAGGGAGAAATGTGGGATGGAGTAGTTTAGTGCAATAAGTTGAAATTGATACCTAAATACCTCATCCTCTTTTTGTTTTCCTGCCATTATTTGCTGCTACTAAAAAGAACGGTGGACGTGAGCCTTAACTGAGCTCGAATGCTATGGGCCATTGGGATGGGGAAGACCATTGACTTGCCCCGATACATGTTTACCAAGTTGATTAAGGACTCGAAAGCAAAGATTCCCCAAGATCTCATCACCTAGGATCAGGACACCCCTATTGATGATAACACTCTGAGTCGTTTTGAGGGGCAAAAGAAGAGAAAGAGGGAGCTAGAGGACTTGAGGTAGAAGGTGAAGGCTAGGGGAGACACAGGACAAGGAGAGAGCTTAAGGGCCCAAATTGTTAGTTTGCAGGCCGCCATGGAGCAGCAGGGGTAGAAGTTAGATGCCTTGATTACTTCGACTGACACTCAGTTGAAGAATATTGAGGATCATGCAGAGAGGTACACTGCTATCCTCCAGGAGATGCTCATAATAATGATGAGGGAATAGCCGCAGGCTAGAGGTAATGATGAGGATGACTAGTAGGAGTTTAGACTGTGTCTTTGTTGATGTATTTAATTTTCAGTCTAAAACTCTTGTTCTTTTGTTTTTCTTGGGATATTTGGTTGTTTTTGGATGACTATGGATTATAATTTTTTGAATTGGATGGATATAATTTTTACTTCAAATGTTTTGATATAATTTATGCATATTATCGATTGGATTTAATGAGTTATTGAGGCAGGTGGTTATCTATCCAATTCACATTGAATTCATCTGAAACAGGTCGGTTTTTTGATTCCTTTGTAATGTCATATGACTCTTCGCATTCTAAAGTTGAGTAGGTTTATTAGTAATTAAAGATGTGTTGAGATTGTCTTAGGAATCGGGACCATATCAAAAACATTGTGTTGTGATTTTAAAGTCTGAGACAACTAGTAACCGTTGTATTACATTGTTGAGTGGATTATCATGTTGATTCTATAAACTTGCATAGTTTAATATATGACTGTTTGTATTACATTGAAAGAGAGATGATAGCTTGTACTGTGCACGGGTCGTGTCATTAAAGTAAAACTATTACAATTTTATGAAATGTCATCCAAGAAGTGGAGATTGAACCTCGTGAGCTTTATAGCCTAATAATCGCCTTTCTGAGTGATTTACAATTACTTGAGGATATAATTTTGATCTTCATTCATTGAATAGCTTCATTATTATTGATTGTGGTTTACATGTCAAGTATTAGGTAGAGTCATTGACACCTTATACATTCTTGAAGTTTTGATTTGATGTGTTTTTTGGATTATAAAAGTATATGCCATTTCATTCCATTGAGCCATTTATACTTACATTTCTTTCTTGATATTCGTACATACATAAGCATAAAAGTTTGTTAATGCGAAAAGAGTTGGTGCATTGCTTATTGTTGTGCAGTTGAAAGTGTATGGAGTTGAAAAGTAAAGAAAAGAATGAAAAAGGAGTTGAAAAGAAAAAAAAAATATTCAAATGAAAAAGAAATGAAGGAAGATGAAAAAGTTCGAAAGTTATTCAAATGTTGGAAGTTTGAAAGTGAATGTTCATTGATCATCATGTGTAATGCACATGCATATGTTGAAATCTTTTTTCACTTTCTATCTTCTTACATGACTTCATTCACCATCCATATGACCACAATATTCGAAATTAAATGAATCTCAATTCAATTGAGTATAAGCCATCAATGTCAATTCTCTACTTTTTGGTTCGAGTGTAAACATTCTTTCATGAAGTTATGTCAAGTCAATACACTAGATTTCTATCAGTTTTTGATGTTTTGGAATAGCCCTATTGCATTTACATTTACTCATAAAATGAGCACTCTACTGAGAGAATCTGTGCGTTCAAATGTTTCTGAGTGTATGACTGGAGAGATTTGAGTCAAAACTATAGGATGAGATTATTGAGCGCATAATGGTTGATTTTCGGTAACATAATTGTATTAAGGCACTTGAGTCTCTTGATCGTGTTTCATTTGATAGTTTTGTAAACTGTATGTCGAGTGAGGGTTGATTTGAATTCTTTACATCGTTATGTATTTGGGAACTGTTGTCGTAAAATTTTTTTGATAATTGATGTTTGCAGGTATCATCTCTGGAAACCCTCACGAGACACCACTCATTCACTAAGGTAACCTAAGGGGTTTAAAGGCTTGGTGTATTTGCTAAATACACCCGGGACTCCCACGAAAGTAGAGATTATGTTTTGTTCTCTTAGTTTTGCTAAGGACTAGCAAAAGGTTAGTTGGGGGGTGTGGTTAGACTACATAAGTGTAATCTATTGCCGCTAAACGATCTTTGATAGCCGTAGATTAGAGTTAATTATGCTTTCTTTGCTATATATTACGTTTAACTTCGTACTCAATCTTATTTCAGGTATTTAAAGCTAAGGGAGTTGATTTGGAGTCAAAGAAGTGATCTGAGCTGCGAGCATGGCTCATCGAAGACTGTTGCTGGGGCTTTATCTTGGGAAATGTTCAAGTTTTTACTTGTAGATTAGAATGGAATGAATGATACGCCATTGGAAAGCTCTCTTTCAAATTACACATGTTTGCGTCTAACGAGCGTCAGCAAATTCTAACTCTAGGGGCCTCAACCAAGTCAATTCCAAACAGAGCAAAAACGGGGTTTAGCGTTTGGATGCCCAGATAGCTGTTCTAACGGCAAGAAGAAAAAGCATACCAAAAATGGCCTGACATTCGAATGCCCAAGGCCACCATTCGAATGGCCCGAGAGGATGAAATCCACATTTTGGCCTGGCATTCGAACGCTAGTTTAAGCCGTTCGAATGACGATGAACAAGGCAGAAGCGTTCGAATGCCTGTTTAGCCGTTCGAATGCCAAGGCCAATTTGTGATAGATTTTAGGGTTTGAAGTTCGAATCCTATAAATACTAAGCTATTTTATTCGAACAAGGGAGTTTGGAGGCAGCTAGAACAAAGGGTTTTTGTAAGTTTTTGATTAGATTAGCTTACATTTGATAGATAGTTGCTTATTTTGTAATTATAATCTCTTAAACACAAGTTTCAATATAAGTTCTTTTGCAGGAGAAAACCACGGGGCCTAACACATCACCAATCAAGCACTATAATATGAACAAATGATACAAGAGAGCTTACAACCCTTTACACTTGTTGAATCCTCAACACTAAGCTTGAATCTACACCATGCATCTTCGAGTGCACGAGCTTGTTCATGAGTGCTTGGCACTTCATTGAATCCTCAATGATCCTTCCAATGACTTGAACTCCTTCAAGCCACCATAGCTCCTTCGAAATAGAGGGATGAAGTGGAGTGAAGTCTTCTTGGGATTTTTTTCAAACACTTGGAAGACAATATAGAAGACTCTCCCCCTTTATATTGAAGGACAGTCTCATTTTTATCTTTCAGCCTTTAAGAAAGAGAGAGAGAGAGTGAGAGAGAGAGAGAGAGAGAGAGAGAGGGGGAAATCTATTCTTCTAATAGGGCACAACTCCCCTGATAGAATCATTATTGGTTTGTAATGTAGGTGAGAAGATCTTGAAGATACTTAGAAAAATGGAGAACATCTTCAAGTTGCTTCGAGAAATGGAGAAAATTTTCTCTTTTTGAAAGCACAAGGTCATACACCGCAGCCTGACACTCTGCCAAGCTTTAATTTTACGTCAAAGACTTTTTGCCAAGTCTACTTCGTAGAGGGTATGACCTTGACAAGACTTTCTTGGAGAGTGAACTATGCTAGAGCGGGGTGGAGGTCCCCCTGAGAGCGAGGTACACTGGTCAAGAGTCTTTTTCTGAAACATCAGACCCCGCCTGAGAGAGGGAGCCACTAGAGTGGATTTTTGGTTAAGGGGTTAGAGTCTGCTAGAGTGGGGTTGCCTGGGAACCTTTGAACATATGACAATCTCCTTGTTTTTTCTTTGTTTCCTTAATCTTGCAGATTGTTTAGAGCATAATTACATAGACTAAAAAACACGCAATCTCACTTAACTCATTTAAACAATGCACAAATGACCAATTGTCCTAGCAATCTCCACCTTTGGCCATTTTGTGACAAAACCCCATATTACATAGAAAATATCTCATTCCCCTCAACTACACATGAAGGATAATCAATCCTAAGCATTATTTGTTTTGTACCTGTAACCAAAGCTTAAACCACGATCAAGTGACGATATGAAATACAAATAAAAACTATCAAAAGTAATTGGCTTTATTCAACAAAAACACACTCCCCCTCAGCACAAGCATGAGATAAACAAGATATAGATCAATCAATTATAACATCCATAGAAGCCATTTAAATAAGAGTAACCAATGTCATTACACCACCAATATCCAAAACATGATAATGCATAAGCCCATGATTGTGCTTCAAAAATCCAATTATAAGTCTTTAATGAGTACTTTGTTAGCATTAGTTTATGATTATGTATGTCTTTTTGGTTATGTTTTGATATTAATTAATTTTATTATGCTTTATGTAGATTTTGAACTTAAATGGAATGATTTCGAACACAATTTAATCATAGGTTTCAAGAGGTTGTTGTCAAGGTAGAAGCTACTAAAGCTGTGGTACAAGCTGCTGAAGTACGCAGAGTTGGAACTTTGGAAGCTTATATCTCTCGAACCAAAAAGGCTATTAAGGCTTATAATTTATTGATTTCATATTAATTTTCGAGATCTACAATTTTCGTGAAGTGACCTAGCCCTTTTGACACTCGGTGGAACCCGTTCGTACGCCTAACGACGGGATTTGTAGATTGACTCACTTTTTAGTTGGAGATAGATTAGTAGGGAGGAGAATAGACTTAGGAGTTTTATGTTTTGAAGGAGGAGAAGAATTCTAGGATTTTTCTAGGGTTTGGAGTATCCATCCTTGGAAGCTACGAATCTTTTCATATTTCAAGGGAGAATCATTTAATCTTTAGTTTTCCTTCTACTTTTTATTGTAAATTCATGATTGTATTTCTTTAATGGAGTATTTTCTTTCTTTAATCATTATTTCAATTCTTGTAATCTTTATAATGCATTTTAGTAGTTGAATCCGTTCTTGATATGGGTTGAGAAAGTGACTAGGTTACAAGTAGAGATTCAAGATAATTATTTATTTTCTAAGATTTCAAGATCTTGGATCAAGATTCATTTTCTTGCCCTTGAATATCTTCAAAAAAAATATTCTTGATTATATCTACTATGTATATATAGACTGATTTGTAAGTAGGGATACGTATACCTAGAATTTCTGATAAAGATATTGACTATAAATGCATATAGATTCCTATTAAGAGTAGGTTACAAATCTACTGTTATTGATTAAGCTTCAAACATACCTTGGAGACTAGTTTATGAACTGGGACAGGCATGAATGGGACCCTGGTATGAATACTAGTAAATAATTGAGTATCAACTCCAAAAGAGTAATCAAATCTTGAGTTTTTTTAATCAATGGTATATTGGAAACCTACTTGTAGGCCTAGTTACCGGATCCAACCCTGCCAAGACCTTTTTATATTATTTGAATACATCCCTACAATTAGTTTAATTTTATTTTATGATAATTTAGATCAACCATCTTCAATCATTGATTTTTATTTTTTTTTGGAAGCTTTCTTGCGATTTTAATTAATTCTGAGTTCGTTATTCTTTTGTTCTGATTGTAGACCTTACTAAATTAAGTTTATTCTTGTATTCCCTGTGGACCGACCTTGCACTTACCAAGATATTATTACTGCATCGCAACTGCGCACTGACGAATATAAATTACATTATTCAGGAGCGATCAGTTTTTGGCGCCGTTGTCGGGGACTTACAAAGCAAATAAGCTAAGGTAAGAAAAAGAAACAGGGCAAAAATAAAAATATACAAGAACAAAAACAATTCAAATAAACTCGAGAGGAATTGATTCGTGCAGGAACAACTTCATCATCAAACTACAACCACGAGGAAATTCAATCGCTGAATTGGGTACCCTCGTTCCATCCCTACTATCTGTGAGCATATTAGATTTTCTTTTGTTTATTTTATTGGTTTCTTTTAGATAAATTGTATTTTTTTAGTGGAGGTTTAGGGTTTAATTGCAAATTGGTGGTTATTTTATGTGGAGATTGCTGGTTCGGTTGAGAATTTAAATTAAATATTGTTCATTTTTACTTCACTGTTGAGGCAGATTGGTGAATTTATGTGCATTGCATTGCATGTCAGTTTGGCAGAGGGATAGTTCAGGTAGACTTTTGAGAGCGACCCCTCCTGTTTACGCCACTAGATCTAGAGTCCTTCTCGATACTATACCAATATCTATAAACTTTGACATGGCCTACTTACTGGGTAATGATGAGAATAGGGATGGGGCCAATAACATGCAACCCCACAACCCCAAGTACCTCCACCACCACAGAGAACTATGAGAGATTATCTAAACCCACAAAGACAAACTCCAAACTCTTGCATTATATTACCTCCTGACCAAAATGCCTTCCATCTTAAGTCAGGTATCATGCAATTAATCGCACATTTTCATGGGATGGATTTTGAAAATCCATATACCCATCTTAAAGCATTTGAAGAGGTCTATAACATGTGTTTTGATAATACCTACTATGTTGAAACTATCCGTCTCAAATTGTTTCCATTCTCGTTAAAGGATAAGGCTAAAATTTGGTTAAATTCTTTAAGGCCAAGGTCTATTCCATCATGGGATGTCCTTCAGGTCAAGTTTCTAAAGAAGTTCTTTCTTGAGCATTGCACAGAGGCGATTCGTTGCCAAATTTCACAGTTCACTCCTTTTGAAAATGAAACATTTTACCATAGTTGGGAGAGATATAAAGAACTTTTAAATACGTGTCCTCATCATGAACAAGTCCCATGTAGGTTTGTTAGTACTTTCTTTTCGGCCTTGACTCCCGAATTCAAAAGGTTTGTGGAGACAACATGCAACGGTTCTTTCTATGAAAATTTCCAGAAGAAGCTTATGACTTCTTTGACTTTCTAGTTGATAACATGAGAGATTGGGACACCACAGGGACTAAAAATCCCGAGATTAGAAACAACTTAAGGACATGCACCATGTATCCATTAAGGCATTTAGATGATGATAATTCAAAGATAGTCATATTGACTAAGTGATTAGAGGCCTTAAAAATGAAAAAAATTACAGCAGTTGAGAGTGAAACCCAAGTTAATTGTAATGTGTGTGATAGTAATAAGTATAGGACAGATCTTTGTCCCACAATTCCAGCCTTTAGGGAAGTGTTGCATAGTCAAGTAAATGCTATTGTCCCTTATAGTAAACCAACACAAGTCCCATAAGGACAAGGAAACCCATATGCACCTACATAAAACCCAGGGTGGAGGAACCATCCCAACTTTAGTTGGAGGAATGATGGTAACTCAGCACCCCGACAATTCCAACACCCGCAACAATTTAATGGTCCCCCTAATCAATACCAAGCACAAGATCAACAATTTTCAACACCAACAACAAATGTGTATAGACCACCTCCTCCAAGACCTGTAGAGGTTCCTTTGACCCAATTCATATAGGTACAACAAGAAACTACTGCTAGACTTGATAAATCCATAGAAGAGTTAAAGACTTTGTTTGCTCAATCACTGACCAAAGAGAAAGGCACATTCCTTGTACAACCATTACCCAACCCTAATAGGCAAGCTCATGGTGTAAAGATAAATCCAAATCCACCAAATCATGAGTAAGTTCAAGCAGTAATCACACTAAGGAGTGAAAAAGCCATAGATAAAACTATTCCAAGGAAAGAGTCTGCTCCTAGGGAGGACACTAGCGAGAGAGTAGAAAAAACATTAGAAGAAGATAGAGACAATCCTAAAGAGGTAGTGGAGGAGTTAGGAAAGAAGCCTAGGGAAGATGAGTCTAGGGATAAATTAGTGGACATTGACGTAGTGGACTCGTCACGTGTTCCATTTCCTCATAGATTAGCCAAACCGAAGCAAGAATTAATAAACTCTGAAATCTATGAGGTATTCAAGTAAGTGAAAATCAATATTCCATTCCCAGATGCCATTAATCAGATCCCTTCATACACAAAGTTCTTAAAGGACTTGTGCACTACTAAGAGATGGCTTATTGTGAGAAAAGCCTCTTTTCTGAACGAAGTAGCTAGAGAGGTTCTACAAGTAATTTTTCACCAAAATACAAGGACCCGGGGAGTTCGACCATTCCATGGAAAATTGGAGATCATAGGGTCGATAATGCTTTACTAGATATAGGATCCATTGTGAACTTACTACCATATTCTGTTTACCAACAGTTAGGGCTAGGAGAGTTGAAACCTACTAGAATTACCCTACAATTAGCTGATCGTTCAATTAAGATTCCTAGGGGCATGGTGGAAGATGTGCTTATCCAAGTGGATAAATTCTACATCCCGGTTGATTTTGTAGTGTTAGACACCATGGGGAGCTCAAATGATCATTCTCCAATCTCTGTTATTTTAGGTCCTCCCTTTCTAGCAACATCCAATGCTATTATTCATTGTAGGGGCAGGAAGTTAAACCTATCTTTAGAAACATGACTGTAGATATGAACATCTTCCATCCGGGTAAGAAACCGGGAGAATGTGAAGACATCATAGAGATTAGCATGATATATATTCTAGTACAAGAACATTTTAATAGAGAATTCTTAATAGATCCACTTAAGAGAGCCTTAATTTTGATTAAGTAAATTGAGTGTTTAGAGGAAACAGTGATAAATGAGGAAGCAACAGAGTGTGTTCCTGCTATATCTGCGAGTCATTGGACCCAACGTGTTGAGCCATTAGGGCTCAGTGCTCGTAAACCTGAATCATTAGAAGTGGAAGCTTCTATTCCAGAGCGAAAGCTATTGCCATCTACTCTTAAATATATATTTTTAGGTGATGGTGAATTTTACCCAGTAGTGATATCCTCTAATCTGTCCGAAGGCCAAGAGGATCGATTGAAGAAAGTACTTTTAAAGCACCGCAAAGCCATAGGGTGGTCAATTGCTGATTTACATAGTATTAGCTAATTAGTTTGCACACATCGCATATACTTAGAGGAAGAGGCTAAACCGGTTCGCCAAATGTAAAGGCGATTGAACCCTAATATGAAAGAAGTAGTTAGCGGAGAAGTGTTAAAACTTTTTAATGCGGGTATTATTTGCCTAGTAGTAGACTTTAGGTGGGTGAGCCTTACCCAAGTGGTCCCTAAAAAGTCTGAAGTAATAGTGGTGAAAAATGACAAAGATGAATTAGTATCAACTACGATCCAGACAAGATGGCGCATGTGCATTGACTATAGACGTCTCAATGCTGTTACCACCAAAGACCACTTTCCATTACCATTCCTTGATCAAGTCATAGAGCGGGTGTCGGATAGAGCTTATTATTGTTTTTTGAATGGGTACTCGGGCTACAATCAAATTGAAATAGCCCCAGAAGATCAAGATAAAACTACCTTTACTTGTCCTTTTGGCACGTATGCTTATAGAAGAATGCTTTTCGGCCAATGCAATGCACCGACCAATGCAATGCACCGGCAACTTTCCAAAGATGCATGATGAGCTTATTTGGTGACATGGTAGATAGAATCTTGGAAGTATTTATGGATGTTTTTTCTGTCTATGGGAATACCTATGACCAATGCCTAGAAACTTTGAAAAAAGTTTTGCAAAGATGTAAGGAGACTAATTTGGTCCTTAATTGGGAGAAGTGTCATTTTATGGCGACACAAGGGATAGTGTTAGGACACATAATTTCAAATAAGGGGATAGAAGTTGAAAAAGCTAAGATTGACCTTATTCAGAACCTTCCACCCCCTACAAATGTTAAAGATGTTTGTTCATTTTTAGGGCACGCCGGTTTTTATTGGCGATTCATTTCAAGTTTTAGTGCTATTTCTCACCCTACGTGCCACTTGTTATCCACGGATGTTCCATTCGAATGGACATCCTTTTGCCAACAAGCTTTTGACAAGCTAAAAGGGCTCCTGACCACTGCACCCATCATGCAAGCCCTCGATTCGTCTTTACCTTTCGAACTCATGTGTGACGCGAGTGATTTCGCTATAGGGGCAGTGCTTGGTCAAAGAAAGGACAAGAAACCATACGCCATCTATTATGCTAGTAAAACTTTAAATGACGCGCAAATGAACTGCACTACTATCGAGAAAGAGCTTCTTGCTATGGTATTTGTACTTGATAAGTTTAGATTTTACTTAGTCGCCTCACTTGTCATAGTTTATACTGATCATGCCGAACTTAAGTACTTGCTCACCAAGCCAGATGCTAAGCCATTACTAATTCGTTGGATTTTATTCCTTCAGGAGTTTCATATAGAAATCCTGGACAAAAGGGGGGTAGAAAACGTGGTAGCTGTTCACTTGTCTCGCTTTCCTGTCGATGGCCGAGACTAAGACAAATCTCCCATTTCGGAACATTCTCCTAATGAATAACTTTTTTCCATCTAGTCTGTTACTCATATTAGTACCCCTTGGTTTGTGGATATCGCTAATTACTTGGCTTCAGGTAAGATTCTATCTCAATGGTCATCCATGTACGCACCCTATTTTTGCTCGTTCAGCAGTCTCCAGTCCATCCAGACTTGTATTCAAGTCAATATGGATGTATTCCAATCTAAATCAACTTTCCAAGTCTAATCCCGTTAATCAATCGCTTTGCGGGCCCTTTAGGCCCAAATAAAGGCAAAATGACCAAAATGCCCTTGGGGGCATTGTTTGGTCCAATTCCAATAAGCACGTCTTTCCGAAGATGGTAAGTCCCCTTTCCAATTCCATTTCCAATTCTAATTCCAATTAAATTCGGCACACCTTTCGAGAAAGTTGATTCCTCAAGGTGGTAAGACCTTCCAATCCGACACGTTTTCGAGTGAACTCTTCGGAATGGTAACTCCCTTCAAACCCATCGACCGGGACGAGACCCCAAATCCCCGAGATGGTAGAATGGCCCACCTTTGGCGCCTGCTGGCGCACCTTTGGCGCCTGCTAGCCCGCCAATGCAGAAATGTCTGTTCCTGCATGCCTTTTGAGAAAGTTAATTTCTCAGGCGCTAAGTCCATTTAGTAGCTTCTTGAGATCAAGCAGTCTCGGGAATGATCGCGAACCGTCAAAGTAGCGAAAGTTCTCGTAAATATCACAACCGTTAGAGTAGCAGAAGTACTTGTAAATAGGTCGATATAGGGAATTGCCAACAAACCCCTATATCACGGGACCTTCGTCAGAGTGGTAGAAACACCCAAAACCCAGGTCAACACCAGTGCTTGCTAGCCCACTTCGGTGAAAAATGACCAAACTACCCCTAGGGCTATTTTTGACACATTTTTTTAAGAAAATACCTAAGTCCTTAGAATAGTAAGTTCACCTTTCCAAGATTGTCTTAAAGGCAATCCGGTGTGGTTAGGTGCCTTCTAGTAAGTTTCGGGCCAATTCCGAGACATTCCGATCAAGATGACCATTTTGCCTATAATGTCCCGGTTAACCTTTCTAACACATCTTGACATTATTCTTCAAGTCTGTTACCCCCAAGACCCTATTCTAAGGGTTTCTGTCCCTTTCCGGCCTTTCGGGTCATTCCCAGCCCTTTCAAATCATTCTCGAACCTTTCGGAGTCACTCCTAGTGAAGTTAGGCTAAAAATTGCATGGTAGTCATTAGTACAACTGCCCAAATCTTCTGAAGATACGTTGCTTGCCGACTTAAAAACTTTTCTAAGTGGCTGGTGTCACTATTAGTGGTGCCAGAAGGATTTTTGGCATGGCGCCACTGCAATAGGCGCTAGGTCATTCTTCTCTCCATAAATATAGAGGCTCCTCCAGCGTGAAAAAGGTCCGCAAACTCAGCCTAAAAACCCTACCCTTCAATATACAAAGCTCGTAGCCTCCCTAAACCCTAGCCCTCATACACAAACCCTAACTCTCATATACTCCCATACACTCATATACACTCATATACACTCATACACTAGCCTCTAAATCCTCCATTGAAGACTTGAAGTGCTGCAAGACGAAGCTCTCGAAGATCAAGACAAGTTTCCCGAAGATCAAGATGAAGACTGAAGCGAAGACCGAAGCAAAGTAAGGAAAACAAAGCGCGCAAAGCAAAGCAAAATAACAAAGATACAAGGTAGGTTCTCTATTTAAGTTTACGCATCTTCCCCCTCTCTCTTCTCCCTCTGTACCCACTTGGGTTTTCTTCTATTTTAATCCCCCATCTTCTTCTCCCCCATCCCCCACCCCCCTTCTTGTATGCTTTAAACTAGGGACTTCCCGATTCATGTATAGGATTAGGCTATTGGAGGTCACCGTGTCGGGGGCTTTCTTTTAGTTGAACCGGAGACCACGTGGGTTCGGCCCCCTTGATTATTTGGTGAAGCCTTTAACCTTGTATGTTCACGACCCCAACTTGCATTGTGCATATCATGATCTTGCATTCCTCCAAAATTCGTTTTCAAACTTGTTTTCAAACCTTGCATTAAAATTGTTTTCAAACTTGCATCAAAATCATCGTTTTCAAAACTTATTTTTAAAATCACAATCCTAAGGTGATTATAGCCTTTCCATGGCTAGGGTTTCTTTAGGAAAGTGTTACATTTAAAGTGACCGATATGGTCCATATTTTCAAAATCCTTGTTATTTTCAAAACCACTATTCTAAAGTGGTTCTAACCTTTTTACGGTTAGAATTGCCTTAGGAAAGTGAGATGTTTTTATGGACTTTCCAAAAACTCCCTTTCAAATCTCTCTTTCTAAAATTCTCTTTTCCAATATACTTTCTAAAACCTTTCTCCAATCTCCTTTTCAAAATTCCTTTTCAAAATACCTTTCTAAAAGCACCCTCCAAAAATCTATTTTTCAAAACTCCTTTTCGAACTCATTTCCAAAAAAGCTCTCCTCAAAATTCCTTTTCTAAAAAACACTCCTTAAATTTTCTTCCTAAAAACTCTTTCCAACAATCTCTTTCCAAAAACCTCTTTCCTAAAAGCTTCTTTCTAAAACTCCTCTCAAGTTCACTTTCCAAAAACTCCTTTTTAGGATCTCCTTACAAAAATCTTCTTTCTTTAAAATTCACTTTCCAAAAACTCTTTACCTTAGAGTCCAAGTTGATTGTGCATCAAAATTGTCATTAAATTTATAGTTTTTCATATGTATTTATTCGTTTATTTTATTTTGCATAATAGTTTGGTGTGCCTTTGGTAATGAAGTTTGGTTTAATGTTTTGATAGATTTATAAAGCTTAAATGAAGTATTTCAGAGATCTTTCAAGCCGAGATTTGGAGCGAAGAATTGAAGTGAAATTAAGTTAAAGATTGAAGCAAATTTTGGTTCAAAGAAGTGCCCCAAATTTGCCCCATTTCAAATCCAAGAAGAGGCTAAAAGATGATCCACTTCAAGCCCAAACTTGCTCTATATTTTGTGCAAACTTCAACCCAAAGTTTGAAGGCCCATTTCAGCTCATTTGAAGGAAGTTGTTGGGAGAAAAAAAAAAAGATTGCACATAGTTGGAGTACAATAATTCTTCATTATGAAAAAGAGAAAGCATGCACATGGCTAGAAAGAAGTGGAGGACAATAATTCTTCATTATGGGGTAAAGAGAGAAGAAAAAAATGTCCAAAAGATGGAATAAAGAGATCCACCAGCCAGCTTAAAATGCTAGCCGAATATGCCTCTCCCTCCATGTGCTAGACAGACCTCTAGTGTTTAGACCATAACTTTTGACTCAGATGTCCAAATGAGCTGCTCTTTGAGGGGCTAGAAAGTAGACAACCAGCTTTATAAATATCTGTCCAATAGTCATCTTAAAAAACAGAGTGGAAGAGGGTGAAAACTTCGTCCAAAGTTAGAGGATAGATTTGTGCGAAAATCTGGATAGCTTGTATTTTACTTTCTTTTGTTGATTTTGGCTCTTCAATGTTAGAAATCTCTTATTTTATGTTGATGCAATTGTTTTTCTTCATAATGGTTGTTGGCTAAGCTCTTTTTTGGTTCAAGATCAAGGATGATGATGGTTGAGGTGATCTCTTTAAAGTAATAATGCATCTCAATGATTTATCTTCTCACTTTGTGCATGGATGATTGATAATTGTTAAGAATTTTTAGAAATCATTTAGGCAATGTTATAATCTTGAATTTCTATGCACAAACCTCAGTTTTGGTATAGGGATTGCTTGATTCAATGTCTTACCTAGTTTGAAACTATTTTTCCATTTCTAAGCAAGATTCAATTATTCATTTCTTTGAACTTTGTTGTAATATTTCTGACCCAATATCACCATTGTTGATGTTGGGTTGAGTTATCTTAAATATCTTAAAAGATCCACCAATATACCAACATTGGAATTGATTTTGAGCTAAGACTTTTATTTCTCTTGTAATTTTAAGCATTGTCATTTGAATTCTATTCACAACTACTCATCTTTCAAAGAAAATTTCACATTCATTGTGAACCAATTTTTTCCGAATAAATTTCTCTTAAGTTTTTATCACCAAACTGTTTTCTAAATTTAGCTCCCTGTGGATATGACCTCGGTCTCACCGAGTTAATTGCTACATCGTACACTCGTGCACTTGCGAGTTAAAATAAGCCGATAAGAAAGAGCGGTCAAGTAATTTTGGCGCCGTTGCCGGGGAGCTAGCAAGCAATGGTGATGAACTTGGGGGTTAATTGTTTGTAATTTAATATTTCTTTAATAGTTCAAATTAAAAAAAGAATTATGGACTCGACCTTGCGAACAAAGGATTGTGGACTGGACTGCCAATTATTGGACTACGGCCGGTTTTACTGCCTTTTGGACTTTGTAGAGGACGTAATTACTAACTTCTGATTGTGGAGGTTAATCTCTCCTTCTAACATCTAATTTCTAACTTCTTACATCTAACATCAAACTTCTTACATTTAATTACTTCTTCGAACATCTAACTTCTAATTGTGGAGGTTAAGCCCTCCTGTTTCATTTATGCATTTTTTTGTTACTGCGGCCGGTTTTACCGCCTCTTGATTATTTACTTTTTTTGTCTTTATTTTTAGAGGAGGTAATTACCCCTCTTTTCGTTTCTATTACGGCTGGTTCAACCGCTATTTGTATATGTCAATTGTAATTATTTCCTAACGTTTATTGTTGCGGCGCTTGCCTTGCAGAAAAAAAATTTGCTGAAAAAAAAAACTAATTTGGCTTACTAGTTAGAAGTACAGTGAGTTTTCTATGGCCCAACTTTTCTTTTATTTTTTTTTCTTTCCTTATAGTCATCATATTAGTGTTTCATCATGGCTAGTGTTGGAGATATGGAGGGAGAAGGGAGTGTTCACGGTGGTGGACCTCCACCAGTCAATGGCCAACCTAATTTCTGGACTCCTAGGGAGTATATTCATCCAGCAAGACAAAGCACACGTTCGTGTATTGTCTTACCCCTCAATCAACAAGCCTTCAATTTAAGACCGAACATGATTCAACTTCTTCCTACATTTCATGGTATGGATTCCGAAAATCCATACTTGCATATTAAAGACTTTGAGGAGGTATGTGGCACTTTTGTTGATAGGACATGCACCGAGGATACTATTCGGCTTAGATTGTTCCCATTCTCTCTCAAGGATAAAGCCAAGCTTTGGTTAAACTCCTTGCGTCCTAGGTCTATAGGCACATAGAGGGAAATGCAAACCGAGTTTTTGAAAAAAATATTTCCCTACTCATAGGACTGCGGCTTTACAACGTCAAATGATGAATTTTTCTTGTAGTCCAAGTGAGTCATTTCACCAAGCTTGGGAAAAGTTTAAGGACTTGTTGAATGCTTGTCCCCACCATGGTTTTGAAATGTGGAGGTTAGAAAGTTTCTTCTATGAATCAATTACCCTAGATTTTAAAAAGCTAGTGTCAACCATGTGTAATGGTGAGTTCTATGACAAAGAACCAGATGAGGCATTTGATTTTTTTGATCAGTTGGCCGAGAACAGAAAGAAATGGGAGACCTTTCTCCCACCTCATGTTGAGTCTAGAAACACCACATCCCAATCAAGCGGAAAGTTCCAATTGAAAGAGATCGATGACCTTAATGCTCGACTAGCCTCATTGGCTAGGAAAGTAGAGTCTCTTGAGCTAAAAAAAGTGCATGTTGTGAGTGAGCAACAAGAGGAAACTTGTGGAGTGTGTGATAATAAGAGGCATAGGACAATCGATTGTCCAACAATTCTAGCTTTCAAAGAAGTGCTATATGGCCAAACTTCTGATTCAAGCAATTTCAGAAAGCCCTTCCCAAACCAAGGCCAAGTAGGCAATCCCTACTCTAATACCTATAATCCCGAATGGAGGAACCACCCAAATTTTGGATGGAAAAATGAGGTTCCTTCGGTACCTCAGGCATTTCAGCCTCCACCCCAACCATTTCATGCTCCCACACACCACACATACCAACCACCTCACAAGAGATCCTTGAGGATACTCTCCAGCAGTTCATGCAAACTCAAGGTGGAATCAACACTCAAGCCAATAAATTTTAAGAACAAACCAATAGGGCTTTAGATGACATTCGAAGTCAACTAACTAAGTTGACTCAATCATTGAGTGTTTAAGAGAGAGAAAAGCTTCCGGCTCAACCAATGCCAAATCCTAGAGGCCAAGTAAACATGAGTGAATCTTCACCCGGTGAGCATTCTAACCATGAACAAGTCCAAGCAATCACAATCCTTAGAAGTGGGAAGATAGTTGACAAAATTATACCTTCTAGGATCCCTAGGGCTAATGAGGAGGAGAAGTCTAGCGAGAGTGAAGAGGGAACCAAATTGAGAAATGAGAGATCTAGTGGTGAAGAAGAGAAAGAGATGTGTGAGAAAGGAGAGGATTCAAAAAAAATTGGAGTGGAAGTGAGTGATGTAGAGTCCATTGCCCGACCACCATTCCCACAAAGGTTAGGAAAATCCAAACATCAGCTCATGAACTCTGAAATCTATGAATTGTTCAAACAAGTGAAAGTCAACATTCCACTCCTTGATGCAATTAAACAAGTCCCATCTTATGGCAAGTTCCTTAAGGACTTGTGCACAGTCAAAAGGAGATTGAATGTGAAAGAGAAAGCTTTCCTGACAGAACAAGCTAGTGCCATTATCCAATTGAAGACCCCTCCTAAATACAAGGACCCTGGTTGTCCCACAATTTCATACATCATTGGGAATCATAGGGAACACCAAGCTCTGTTGGACTTAGGAGCAAGTGTGAATTTGCTACCCTACACTGTTTACGAACAATTGGGTTTAGGAGAGCTTAAGCCCACTTGTGTCACTCTTCAATTAGTTGATAGATCAGTTAAGATTCCTCGAGGTATTGTGGAGGATGTGTTGGTTCAAGTGGATAAATTTTACTTCCCTGTCGACTTTATAGTGTTGGACACCCAACCTATACAAGGTCCTAGTGCTCCCATCCTAGTCATCTTAGGTAGACCCTTCCTAGCTACATCCAATGCTTTGATTAATTGTAGGAATGGGGTGATGAAATTGTCTTTTGGGAATATGAATGTGGAGATGAACATTTTCAATGTCTCCAAGCAAATTGGTGAGTATGAGGACATTAGGGAGGTAGATTTGATCCAAACATTTTGACAAGAGCACTTTGAGAGAAAATGGACAGAAGATCTGTTAGGGAGAATTCTGATTCATAATGAGGAATTTGATCCTTTGGAATGTGTTGATAAGGAAGAAAGGGAACTTATAGCTTGTCTAAAGTCGATGCCTATCATGTCAGTGGGTCAATGGACCCCATCATTTGAACCTTTGCATTCATCCCAAGCTAATGTTGAGTCATCCCTTGCCAAATCCCCTAAACCGAAAAGGAAAGCTTTACCAAGTGATCTTAAGTGTGCTTTTCTAAGGGAAGATGAATCATATCCTGTTGTAATTTCATCAAAACTGACCATGGAGCAAGAGCAAAAATTGTTGAGAGTACTAAGAAAACATAGGAAAGCAATTGGGTGGACAATCACCGATTTGAAAGGAATTAGCCCCCTTTTATGTACTCATAGAATCTATCTTGACGAAGAGGCTAAATCTGTGAGGCAAATGCAAAGGCGATTGAATCCAAACATGAAGGAAGTAGTGAGATGTGAAGTGCTTAAGTTGCTTAATGCGGGTATCATCTACCCCATTACTGACTCCAAATGGGTTAGCCCAACCCAAGTTGTTCCAAAAAAATCGGGAGTCACAGTGGTGAAAAATGAGAACAATGAACTAGTGTCCACTAGGATCCAAACCGGGTGGTGTATGTGCATTGATTATCGTAGGTTGAATGCTGACTAGGAAGGATCATTTCCCACTCCCATTTCTAGACCAAGTCCACGAGAGAGTGGTGGGGAGAGCTTTCTATTGCTTTCTTGATGGCTACTTGGGATACAACCAAATTGAGATTTCCCTAGAAGACCAAGAGAAAACCACTTTCACTTGTCCTTTTGATACCTATGCATATAGGAGAATGCCTTTTGGCTTGTGCAATGCACCGGCTGCATTTCAAAGGTGCATGATGAGTATCTTTAGTGACATGGTGGAAAGATTCTTGAAAATTTTCATGGACGATTTCTCTGTCTATGGGGATTCTTATGAGTTGTGTCTAGTGCATTTAGAAAAAGTTCTTGAAAGGTGTGAGGAGAGAAATCTTGTTCTCAATTGGGAGCAGTGTCATTTTATGGTGACACACGGCATCATCTTAGGCCACATTGTCTCTTCCAAAGGCATAGAGGTAGATAGGTCGAAAGTTGAACTCATTAAAAAATTGCCTATCCCGAGGACTATCAAAGATGTGAGATCCTTTTTAGGGCATGCCGGTTTTTACCGAAGATTCATTCACTCTTTTAGTACTATTGCCAAACATTTGTGCAATTTATTGTCACAAGATGCCCAATTTGAGTGGACATTGAAATGTCAAGAAGCTTTTGAAAAGCTTAAGGGTTTATTGACCACCGCACCGATCATGCAAGCTCCCGATTGGTTTTTACCATTCGAATTGATGTGTGATGCTAGTGATTCCGTTGTAGGGGCTGTTTTGGGGCAAAGAAAAGACAAGAAACCTCATGTCATTTACTATGCTAGCAAGACCTTGAATGAAGCCCAATTGAACTACACTACCACTGAAAAAGAATTGCTAGCTGTGGTTTTTGTGTTGGATAAATTCAGGTCTTATTTGGTTGGGTCTCATGTTATTGTTTTCACTGATCATGCAGCATTGAAATATTTTCTTACAAAGCAAGATGCCAAGCCACGCTTGATTCGATGGATTCTCCTACTCCAAGAGTTTAACCTTGAGATTTAAGATAAAAAGGGAGTAGAGAACGTGGTGGCTGATCATTTGTCCGGTCTTTCGAGCCATGAGATTGCACTTGATGCTTCCCCAATTAATGAACGCTTTTCGGATGAGCACCTATTTGTTGCAGGCACTGTTTCTCACATTGGCTTTTCGGATGAGCACATTGGCTCCATGGTACGCTGATATAGCTAATTACTTAGCCGCAGGTCAGATTCCTTCCTATTGGTCCAAACTTGACAAACAAAAATTCTTTTGCAATGTGCGTACATTTTTCTGGGATGACGCCTACCTGTTCAAATATTGCCTTGACCAAATTGTTAGGAGGTGCATCCCCGACCATTAAGTTCCAAGTGTCATTTCTTTTTGTCATGCATTGGCTTGTGGTGAGCATTTCTCTTCAAAGAAAACCACTGCCAAGATCTTACAGTGTGGGTTATACTGGCCCACCATGTTCAAAGATGTCCATGCCTTCTGTGTTACATGTGACCGATGCCAACGACTAGGTAGTATTACTAGGCGTAACAAGATGCCCCTTAATCCCGTTCTTGTCTTGGAAATATTTGATTGTTGGGCAATCGATTTCATGGGATCGTTTTCTATCTCGTTTGGTTACCAATTCATCCTTGTGGCCGTTGATTATGTGTCAAAGTGGGTGGAGGCCATTGCCTCTTGAACTAATGACCACCGAGTTGTGATCAAATTCTTGAAAGAAAATATTTTCTCTCGTTTTGGTATGCCTCGGGCTATGATTAGTGATGGAGGAAAACATTTTTGTAACAAACCCGTAGGAATGTTGATGAGAAAATATGGTGTAATTCACAAAGTTGGTACTCTTTACCACCCACAAACTAGTGGCCAAGTTGAGTTGGCAAATAGGGAGATCAAGAACATTTTGGAGAAAACGGTCAATCCGAACCGCAAAGATTGGTCCCTATGACTAGTCGATGCTTTGTGGGCCTATCGCATGGCTTACAAGACCACTTTAGGAATGTCTCCTTATAGGCTTGTCTATGGAAAGCCTTGTCATCTCCTGATTGAGATTGAGCATCGTGCATATTGGGCCATCCGCCAATTCAATGACAATGAAAATGTGGTTGGTAGTCATAGAAAGGTTCATTTAGATGAATTAGAGGAATTGAGAAATGATGCATTTGCAAATACAAGAATTTCAAAGGACAAAATGAAAGCTTTGCATGATAAACACATTCTTAGAAAGTCCTTTCATGTTGGTCAGCAAGTTCTCTTGTACAATTCAAGATTACATCTCTTTCTTGGGAAGTTAAAGACAAAATGGACTGGCCCATTTGTGATAAAGTCCATCTCGAAGCATGGTGCCTATGAGGTAGATAATCCCAAGAACGGGAATGTTTTCAAAGTAAATGGCCACCGATTGAAACCTTATCTTGAAAATTTTGTGGCTGAAATTGAGACTTTGGATCTTGAAGATCCATCACCATTTTAAGCTTCATAAGTAATAAACCACCATGGTACATATTTTAGTTTTATTTTATTGGAATGTGTTTTCCTTTCTTTCTTCCGACTCATGCATTTACTTGTTCCATCATGATTCATGCATTAGGGACAATGCTTTGTTTAAGTTGGGGGGTGAGGTCTTTATTTTTGTTGGTTTGTTAAAAAAAAAAGAAAAGAAAAGAAAAACTTTATTTTTTATGGTTTGGTAAAAAGAAAAAAAAACAAGATTTATTCTTCATACTAATTGAAAGTTGGCATGGTCATAGTAATTCATTTGAGTAATTAAGCATTAGTTATGGATTTTCTAGTTTTGATATGCTGGCATTTTAGCTCATTATACCAACTTCTTGTTAGAGTATCTCACGGCATCTATACTCGGACTTTTTGCACTTCACTCCTAACTTGCATAACTATAGTCTTGATTGATGATAAAGGATCACTTGGAAATCTTGAGGAACAAAGTGGAGACTTGTACCCTTGTTGTGAGTTTTAGAGCCATTCTTTCTTGGAGGGGTTTTATCAGAGCTACTCTTGCATTTTTCTTGAAAATGCATTATTGTTGTTGGTTGGTCTCATTATTCATTCTTATTTGGTTGAGTTGTCAGAAATTCATCATTTGTGCCACATCACTTACATTTGGAATTTGATGAACACTTGGAAAATCATGTTATGCTTGGGAAAGGATTTTAGGCCATATTTGATATTTGAGCTTGTTCGTTTCTTTACTTTATACACTTATCCCTAGTTTACCAATTTGAGCATTTTGTATACTAACCATTTTTCGAACTGCTCAGCCAAAAGTATCTTTGAGATCAATGGGCTCGGTTTGATTTGTGAGAGCAAAGTCAAAAGTAAAGGGAGTGTTAATTTGGGCATTAAAAAAAAAAAGCGAATATCCAAATGCAAGCTTGAAGAAATGAAATTTGAGAGGCGATGTGAACTTGTGTATGTAATGGAAGGAAAGAGAGTTGGGTGCATCTCAAAAAGTGGTAAACCTTATAAAAAAAAAAAACCACATTGTGCTTTATTTAGCCCATTCTCAGACACATGAGTTTTTAATTGACCCTTGCTATATACACTTTTCCTTACCTAACATTACAACCAAAATGAAGTCCTAATTGATCCTTAGTATAAGATGGTTTGAATTGTGAATGTGTGAATAGATGTGGTGGTGTGGTTACATTCCGATTTCTGATACTTGGCACTCTTTCATGAGACTACGTATACTCTTGTTTTAGTGTTTTTCGTGGTCTTGGTATGCGGCCTTTTGGATTGTTTACATTACTTCTTCCGCATACAAATGTTGAGAGAGCACAAATGCACCTGTTTCTGAGAGTTTCATTTGTTGAGTGCATATTTGGTGAGCTTTTGAGTTGAAGCATGATTCCGATAGAAATTCGAGTAATCCTAAGTTTTTATATTGAGAAAATGATCATGTTAGTTTATTCACACACTCCGAGTAAGGATGCTATGAATGTCTTTATGAGTTGATAGTATTCTGAACTAAACATGTCCTTTATATCGTACTTGAGAAATCTGTATTTTGTGTTTAATACTTGTTTGAGTTGTTGTGAATAGGTTGACTTGAGATTTGGATGAAGGCAAAATTCAAGATGTTTGTGGGTATCATCGCTGACAACCCTCACGAGACTACAACTCGTCCACTAGGGCCACCTAAGGGTTTAAAGGCTTATTGCATACGCTAAATGCAATCGTGAATCCTACGAAAGTGGCATTTGAATAAAGTAGACAATAATTATTTTTGTTTCGGTTTGCTCGAGGACAAGCAAAATCTTAGTTGGGGGGTGTGATTGTGCATCAAAATTGTCATTAAATTTATAGTTTTTCATATGTATTTATTCGTTTATTTTATTTTGTATAATAGTTTGGTGTGCCTTTGGTAATGAAGTTTGGTTTAATGTTTTGATAGATTTATAAAGCTTAAATGAAGTATTTCAGAGATCTTTTAGGCCGGGATTCGGAGCAAAGAATTGAAGTGAAATTGAGTTAAAGATTGAAGCAAATTTTGGTTTAAAGAAGTACCCCAAATCTGTCACATTTCAAATCCAAGAAGAGGCTAAAAGATGATCCACTTCAAGCCCAAACTTGCTCTATATTTTGTGCAAACTTCAACCCAAAGTTTGAAGGCCCATTTCAGCTCATTTGAAGGAAGTTGTTGGGAGAAAAAATAAAAGATTGCACATGGTTAGAGTACAATAATTCTTCATTATGAAAAAAAGAAAACATGCACATGGCTAGAAAGAAGTGGAGGACAATAATTCTTCATTATGGGGTAAAGAGAGAAGAAAAAAATAGTCTAAAAGATGGAATAAAGAGGTCCACCAGCCAGCTCAAAATGCTGGCCGAATCTGCCTCTCCCTCCATGTGCTAGTCAGACCTCTAGTGTTTGGACCATAACTTTTGACTCAGATGTCCAAATGAGCTATTCTTTGCGGGGTTGGAAAGTAGACAAGCAGCTCTATAGATATCTGTCTAATAGTCATCTCAAAAAACAGAGTTGAAGAGGGTGAAAATTTCGTCCAAAGTTAGAGGACAGATTTGTGCGAAAATCTGGGCAGCTTGTATTTTGCTTTCTTTTATTAATTTTGGCTCTTCAATGTTAAAATCCTCTTATTTTATGTTGATACAATTGTTTTTCTTCATAACGGTTGTTGGCTAAGCTCTTTCTTGGTTCAAGATCAAGGATGATGGTGGTTGAGGTGATCTCTTTAAAGTATTAATGCATCTCAATGATTTATCTTCTCACTTTGTGCATGGATGATTGAAAATTGTTAAGAATTTTCAGAATTCATTTAGGCAATGTTATAATCTTGAATTTCTATGCACAAGCCTCAGTTTTGGTATAGGGATTGCTTAATTCAATGTCTTGCCTAGTTTGAAACTATTTTTCCATTTCTAAGCAAGATTCAATCATTCGTTTCTTTGAACTTTGTTGTAATATTTTCTGACCCAATATCACCGTTGTTGATGTTGGGTTGAGTTATCTTAAATATCTTAAAAGATCCACCAATATACCACCATTGGAATTAATTTTGAGCTAAGACTTTTATTTCTCTTGTAATTTTAAGCATTGTCATTTGAATTCTATTCACAACTACTCATCTTTCAAAGAAAATTTCACATTCATTGTGAACCAATTTTTTCCGAATAAATTTCTCTTAAGTTTTTATCACCAAACTGTTTTCTAAATTTAGCTCCCTGTGGATATGACCTCGGTCTCACCGAGTTAATTGCTACATCATACACTCGTGCACTTGCGAGTTAAAATAAGCCGATAAGAAAGAGCGGTCAAGCACAAGTCAAACCCTAGAGCTCATGATTAGGAAGCCCTAATTTTCTTGCCTAAAACATGTTTTCCAATTTTGCCTTGAAACCTAGGTTTCCAAAATCTATTTTCTACATCAAAACTATAGTCTTCCAAATATAGGGTTTCTAAAACTTCACCTACCAAATCCATGCCAAATCTAATCTTTCCTTTAGGAAACCAAATCCAATCTTTCCATTTAAGAAACTAGATCATATCCTCCATTTTTGAAAACAAAATCAAAACACCTCATTTAGAAACAAAATACAATCTTTTGTTTTTGGAAATAGGAATCTCATTCCTTCCTAGTCTAAGTCTTTGCTAATTCACTCCTTCCTAATCTCATACCTTCCTAAACCATAAGTTTCCTAAACTCAAACTTTTAAATCTTTCATTAAACTTTAAGCTTCCAAATCTTTCCTAATTCCATATCTTTCCAAATTTCAACTTTCAAAATCTAAGTTTTCAAAGATTTCTTAAACTTAAACCTTTCCTAATCTTAAGCATTTCTAAAACTCAAATTTCAAATCTTTCCAAATCCAAAACTTTCTCAAGCTAAAACTTTCTAAATCAAAAACTTTCTTAAGTTAAAACTTTCTTAAGTTCTAAACTTTCTAAATTCTAAACTTTCCTAAACTTCAAATCTTTCCAAATCTAAAACTTTCTAAACTCAAAACTTTTTTACTTTCAAAAACTTTCCTATTTCAAAAACAATCCTTTTTCTAAAAATGAAACTTTTCTTATTTCAAAAATTTCCTAAATCGAAACCTTTCCTATTTCTAAACTTTCTTAAATCGAAACTTTCGAAACCTTTCTTATTTCAAAACTTTCATAAAATAAAATTTTCCTAAAATGAAACTTTCCTAAAACAGAACTTTCTTAATTTGAATATTTCCTAAATCCAATATTTCCCTAATCTTCCAAGTCCAACATTCGAGTCAAATCTTTCTAAATCTCAAGTTCTTCTTTAATCCTATCTTTTCTAAGTCTAGGTTTCCGAAATCTCAATCTTTCCAAAACAAGTCCAAATCCTTCTTCCAAGTTCTATCTTTCCAAATCGAAGTCCAATCTTTTCAATTCCAAATTCTAAATTCCAATCTTCTATTTTAAGTTCAAATCAAACCATTTTTCCAAATCAAAATCTCTTTTTCAAATCAAACCTTCTATTTTCTATTGGACTCTTGTCAAAACTACGACTGACCTGATTTCTCAAAAAGGATACATAAGCAACCCTCATGGGTACGGTCACAACCTTTTCAAATCTCCAATTCCATAACTTCTTTCCAATTTCCAATTCTATGTTCTATTTCCAACTTCCAATTCTAAAAATCTATTTTCAATCCTCAATTTTAATTTCTAAACTTTCTGTCCAATTTCAAACTTCAATTCTTCTTTTCAAATATATTTACAAATCAAATCTTTCTATTGCACTTGCATATCATGCATCATGTTAAATTTCTTTTCAAAATTCTTTTCTAAAGTGGATAGTTTGGACATTTATTAATCGAAGACTCTAATGGATAAATCTAGGGTGAATAGACATGTAGGTACGGCAAGGGCGGGGTAGGGTGATGGCTTAGTGCGTCTTCCCTACATGTAACCAACCTCGAAACTTAGAGTCACTATTTTCGAAAGACCAAAATGGAGTTTATTTTCAAAAAAAGGGCTTAAAAGTTTTCTAAAGGTTGCCAAACAACTTGTTTTCTTTAAAACCCTCTCTTAAGGAAATATTTTCAAAATTATTTTTAAAAACTCTAAGTGTAGTCTTCGGATTGTGCTTAGTTTTTAGGTGATCTAACTCAGCTTAATCAAGTTAGGTGGCGACTCCAAATTATTTTTCAAAAGCCCTTTATTCAAATTAATTTTCAATTCAAACCAAGTCGTACTCATTCTTTTAGGAGGATGAGTTCTAACGAAAGAGTACAATATTTTTTTCGCTTGTATGTGTATTTCTCGAGTGCAAAAAATCTGGGCACAACAGTTGGCGACTCTACTGGGAACATTTAGAGGGTTAGGCCATAGTCATGTCTCTTCACCCTTCACCCATGTAGAGTCTTCAATTAACTTGTCCATTTCTATCCACTTTCAATTTTCAAAGTTATTTTCAAAAGCATGCATTTAACTCCATTCATATTATCTTGTATTAAGTTTACCATCCACATACTAACTCTTGCGTCTTTGTTTTGTAGGTGCGCTTTTTGTTTACACTATTGTCTTAATTAACTGCTATGCATGAATGCGATGAACAGGATGAATGAGAGTTATTGGGCTCTTTCCTTCGCTTTCAAAAATCACACACACATTGCACACGCACTTGCATTTTGCATACCTGCATTTTTACCCTGATATGACCCTTCTAATTAGAAAGGGGGAACAGTATATTGGTTGTGGGCAAGATGCTGTGTCAGTTTCTTCGCCTATGGCCTCTTGATGGTTCCCTCGCTCGGATCACCAACCGATCATGGCACCACCTCGGGGAGTGGGCCTAGGTTTGAAGATCTAGGGACCAAGCCTTTTTAGGACGCATTAGTGAACCCTTAACCTTATGCTCATATAGATACCTTGTATAGCCGAACCTTTACCGGATTTAAGACATGCGCACCATTTTCAAAACCATGGAGGAAAGGGCGACTGCTCTTACTTTCATTTATACTTGTTTATTCCTGTTGTTATAATGACTGTATTCTTACTGTTATAATGACTGTCTAACTGCTCATGCATGCACGTTTACTTCAACTGTATTCTCTCTCCTTATACTCTATGCATCCATTTTCATGCATCCCGTATTTCACGTGAAGACAAAAGTTCCAAGTAACTCAAGTCACTGCATTCTCATGCATATGATCAAGCCAAAGAGAGTGACACTTAGTTCACTCTCCCTTGCATTAAACCTACCCAAACCCTAAGGGTTCCCACGTAACCCTAAGGACTCATAGCATGCATGTTAATTCATTTTATAAGAGGGGCCCCAATCCCTCTATGCTCAGGGAGATAGAGTTGCTAAGAAGACAAGGGGCAATCAATCAACAAGGTCTCACAGTGACCTCCTCGACATCAAATCCAATGAAGGCGAATCCGAAGACTCAAGAGTAGTTTAGGACTTCTTATGTAAAACTAGATAGGTGGAACCCCCAAAGGAAAATGTTCCCTCTCCCTCTATTAAAATGTATTTCAATTCTTTTGTATCTTAAACCCAAAGTTAAATGTATTTCTTTATTTTCCTCGAACTAATGGATGGAAGAATGTATGAATGGATGAAGTTCCCCATTTAACGGTAAGGTATCTGCATATAGGGCCAAACCCCCTGTCTCCAAAAGTGAGCCAATACATCATAACTAGTTTCCCCCTCGAGTAAGGGCATCCTTAGGGCATGCATGGCATAAAGGCTTGTCAAAATAAGCCACTAACTTTTTCCTTTGTTGGTTTTTAGGTACCTCTCCTCGTCCCCCCATCATTACAGGCCAAAAGCTAAGAAACGCCCATGGAATCACTCACTCTCGATACCTTAACTCTACTGCTAGCGGAGGCGAGAGGAGTTAGACATAGGATGACCAAAATGGAAGGCATACTCTCTTCACTCTTATCCCATGCAGCCCATTAGCAAGCAAAGTCCTCGCAAGCCCAAACCCATGATGGACGAAAAAGGATGAAGAAGGAAGACCAAGACTATGCCCCGACTATTGCTTACCAACGACCTCCCCAAGCTAAGGGCCTTGCTCTGATGCCGTCTAAACCAACCTCTAACCAAACCCCTAGATTATATAATCTCTCCTATGGATACCAGCCTAACCCATTTGGCCCTGACATAAAAAATCATCCTATTTTGAAACATAAAACCCGAAGTCCTTTCAATTCCCGAACCATCAGCCCGATTGTGACCTCACCAAAACTTGGTTCCCAATCTTCAAAAACATCTGCAACACTTCCACAACCTAGGCAAACAAGTGGGGAAAAAAGGACATTTATTAAACTCACGTGTTCACGGACCATGGCCTATTTTGGTCTCTTAACAGCCGTATATCTGAAACCTATACCTGCTCAACCCCGGCCCAATTCTCTACCTCATTACTCTGAATCTGCAGTAAGCTGTAAGTACCATTCGGGCGGCCAAGGACATGACACTGAAGATTATTTGACCCTCAAGCTTAAGATTCAAGACCTGATAGATAACAAGATCATTGGCTTACAACCAGCAAATCCTCCTCCGAACGCCATTACGGACCTTCTACTAAACCACACCGTCAATGTCATTACAAAATTTGGTAACGACAAGGTTTGTTTCGCTACAGGCCAAGAGAAATATTTTAAGGATAGGGAAGAAATGGAATACGGGGATGAAGAACAGTGTCAGCCTTGGTCATGGTGCAACCCCGATAAAGTGCTAATCCCCGAAGATGAACTTGTAGACGAATCTGCTAAGAGGATTGACCAGAAGCCATTCAAGCTCAGTAATAAGAACCCACCGCTATGCACGCTTGAGGAACACTGGGGCACAGCCGGACACCAGAGTAGAAAACTTGGAGCTCGGGTCAAGCCTATTAAGCTGGAAGAAGAAAAGCTACCCAATTGGTTTACTAAAGAAACCAAGGAACTAGCAAGGGAAGGCAAGATGGTCAAGGAAGCCAACGATCACATCATCACTGCCAAGTCGCTTGGAACTCCAAGAGAAACCTCTATTTATTGTGCCTCGGCCAAGGATCCCAACTGTGGATGGAATGAAGATGTGGGCATTGTTCTAAGGCCTTACCGAAATAGGAATCCCTTCAAAAGTGTACAAGAGAGGGGTGTTTTCACCCATTCTCTTTCTATCCCTTTATATTTTTGTTCTTAAATTAATATATCTGCACTTCTTTTTCTTTAAATAGAACTATATGCTTCTCACTAGTATAATGAAATGATTAAGTCTTTCTATTCATTGTTGTTATCTTCTTTTCTCTTGTGAATGGTAACTACTTTCTACGCAAAGGGCATGGTTTATCTTATGGAATGATTCGACTTAAAGGGATGATATCATGAGTCAACCACTCGCCAAATGATCAGCTTTTCGAAGAGAGAGAGAGGACAAGGAGGAGTGAGGAAACTACCCAGAGGCAACACTTGCAAGACTCGAAGGCTAAGCGATGTGTGGCTAGACTATCAAGATGAAGAGAAGCCACCTTTCATTTCCCTATGTAAAAGAAAAAGTGTTTATATTCCCTTTGCTTAGCCCCTAGTGCCTCGCATCAAACAAAGTTTTCCTAGTCAACCTCGATCCAAGATTGTCCTCCTCACACTGGGGCAGACAATAGTTGAGAACTCTAAGAATGGTATCCACCTCTATCGTGCTAGCTTAGTATTGAAAGCTTTATAGATCAAGCAATCTAGTTCAAAGTGAAGAGAGACCCTCATTTCATTTTCCATACAGTTAGAAGTAACCCCTTGCCAAACCCGTTGAGCCATTTGTCTTTTTTAAGAAAACCCCAACCTAGGGATCACCGCCCATATTGGGTTAGATTGAACTACTAAGGAAAAAAGGGTGGTAGAATTGTTTATTTCATAAAAGGAAAGGAAAGAGATGAAAAAGGAAAATAAAAGCAAGGAAAAGAGTTGCCAAGGGGCAAAAGGCCAAAAATAAAAAAAAATAAAAAAAAGAAAAAGCAAAAAAGGCCCTGAAGAAAACCATGATAGAAGGGCCAAAAGAGAATAAAGTTATGTTTATACAGAAAGGGCGAAAGAAAAGTGGCATTTTCACCTTAAGAAGTGTATCGCAAGAGCAAGGGGAAAATTTAAAGGTGATCCTAGGTTAGAAAGAAACCTAGTAGAAATAATAGGTTCAAGCCTTTATCCTTTCTTGCAAAACTCCAAAACCATAGCCTACATTACAACCCAACTAAAGTCCACTCTGATTGAAAATAGATTACTTGATCTAAATGAGCTGGATACGCTGCTGAAGCTAAAAAAGGATGCTAACCCTACTAAGAAAAAGAGTCAAGGATGGTACGGATCTAAACCCTGCTGAAAACAACATCGAATTTGAGCCTACACATCCCATTGTTTTGGAAACCCCATAACCTAGCCTACATTATGGTCCTAAAACAAAGTCTCCACGGATTGAAAGATTAGCCGCTTATCGCTCTGCTAAAAGTCAGGTAAGCTATTACTAAAACTCCGAGAGTTGAGAGTTTTTAGCCTAAGAACCCTATACACTAACCCTAAGGCTGAGAGTCAGAGGCGGTCAAAAGGCTGAGAAAGGTATGAAGTGCTATCATCTCACCAAGGTGAGGTTGAGCCAAAGGAGCGGCTAGGCCCCTCGAAAAGGAAGGAGTTACCATTTTGAAGATAACAAGTTCGACAGCACGCCTTGTCATTCTGTTAGCTAATATATTTCTAATATGTGCATACATTCTTTAAAAAAAAATAAGAAAAAGAAAAAAAGAAGAAAAAGAAAAAAAATGGCATGAGCTTTGCATTCATCAAACATAACTCCCTGTAGAAACAAAAGTCACTAACACAATTTAATACCAACGCATGTAATAAATACACAACATCATCATCCATCACATGCATCTGATCATATGCTTAGCTGTAAAAATCATAAGAATCTTTGTCTGTCCATAACTTTAACTAGCTAGATCATAAATGTCTATCTCTATGCAAAATCTACAAGAATAAAACTGTCTAACATAAATACATCTCAAGGATAGGGGCAAAAGCAGATCAGGGCCTATGGCAAGGGGCATCTGTCAAAGGTCGAAGTCAATATCCTCGGGATTGAAATCTCCGAATCCTGGATCCGGAGGAGGTGGATAACTACTAGAATCACCAGCATCCTGCAAAGAAGATAGAGTCGAAATCAGCCACATGAAAGAATAACTAAACAACAGTAAAGCAAAAAGAAGGAAGGAAAAGACGACATACCCCGCCACCCCCCATCTAGGCTAACCAAGCCGTCAAGGAAGCCACCTCTGCCTGATACTGATCTCGCTCTGTCTAGTATCGATCCCTCTGGTCCCTCACAGCAGCAAACTTAGCCTGGGGCACGTATCCCCCAGCACGGCGCCATAAGTCAACCACCTCCTGACCCACAACCAGGTAAAGGCACCGATAGAATGAGCCCCAAAGTGTGCAGCATAGTCCGTGTCTGGAGGAAGTAAGAACTCAGCACCCGGCTGGCGCTCCTGATAGGGGATAAGCACCCTCGCCACCAAAGCTCCAAACATGTACTCCGGTGAAGCTCCTACTGATCGAAACTCCTTATGAAACTGCTGCCAGTGTCGCTCTCCCTGATAGGGGACTCCCAAGTATCGTTACTGAGAAAAGCAGCCCTTGACAGGGACAACGGGACCAAGTACCGCACTGTCTCATAATAAACTGCCCAATAAAGGGCTGCAAAGTCACGTCCCTCGCCTCAATCAACTCCAGGCTCGCCCATAGTGTCACGAAGTTAGTAATCTTCGATCGCTGAGCTACCCGGTCATGAGCCCACCTCAAAGCACGAGGATAAAGGTCATCCTCAACAATCGCAGGGCGACGAACAAGCAGGTACTCGTAGCTCCACCAGATAAGAAAGGGCCAAAAACTAGTCATGCTACCCCAACGAGAAGAAGTCCGGACTCGCATCGATCGAATGAAACAGCCAAAGGAAAAGGACCCCCAATCTAGCTCAGATAAAGCCCCAAGATCAGCTACTATGCTCACTAAATGAAAGGGCATGAGCAACTTGTTGTTGTTTCAGAAGCAGCTGAAGATGATGTACAGAACAAGTCGTCGCCTCATGATGTCGTACCGAGCAGGGGATGGCTCAACAGCAAAGGTACTATCATCCCGATTGAGCCAGGAAACTGGGAAAGTAGAACGCTCAGGAGGGGGCAAGTCCAGGATAATGCATGCATCGTCTCTACTGATCAACTACAAGGTGATTCGCCGACTAATGAAGGAAAGGTCTATGATGATGGCCTAGTCTAAAGGGGTAGGACCCAACTCAAAGCCAACAAAATGAAAGGTCCTTGTCTTTCCAAACCACCTCTCGTTCAATGCTAGCACAAGGTGTCTGTTCAGGCGGTTAGCCTGTAATCCCATGAAAGCTCTGAACCCGATCTCATCCAAGAAAGCATGATATGATGGAACAGCCTGCTGCATGGTCACGAAGACTTGATGAACAACCCCTCTAAAAGCTGTGTGCACTCGCGGAGGGGGCAAATGCTGTCTAGAATATACATTGGGGTGATAAGCAAGATCCCCGAGCGGTGGGATGTTCGGTATCTCCAGGTCACCCAAGTCAGTGTCTGTGTGTCTATGTCTAGAGGAGGCTCTCCCGTAACCAGTCACCTTATCGCTGAGACTCGGTACCTCTTCCTCCACACCAATCTCCTCCGCAAAGGCCTGCTCAACCGGATAAAAGGGGTCGACATGTGGCCTACCCCCCCGTCTATTTTGACTAGACGACGCCTATCTAGTAGATTACCAACTATCCCTGGATCGACTAGAGCTGCTAACAGAATCTGTACGGGCCGCCTTCCCAGAGCGGCATCTCCTCTTGGAACCATCATCACTCGCGCCTGCCATCCTTAAAAGGTAAGCAAAGGTAAGAGGTGTTAATATACGGTACATGCAGATAAAAATAATAATAAAATAAATAAATAAATAATAAAAACAAACAAAAAAATAATAAATAAATAAAAGATTTCAAGCGATAAGTCAAAGTGAATTTTTTTATACATTTTGATTTTTTTTAAAAAAAAATTTCACTTTTAAGTCAAAATGAATTTCCTACACATTTTGATTTTAAATCTAATTATAAGTCAAAATAAATTCCTTACACATTTTGATTTTAATCTTTTACGTCAAAATAAATTTCCTACACATTTTGATTTTAATTTTTTACGTCAAAATGAATTTCCTACACATTTTGAATTTAAATTCAATTCTAAGTCAAAATGAATTTCCTACACATTTTGATTTTAAATCCAATTCTACGTTAAAACAAATTTTCTACACATTTTGATATCAAAAGTCCAGTCTTCTAAGTCAAAATGAATTCCCTACACATTTTGATTTTAATCTTCTACATCAAAATGAATTTCCTACACATTTTAATTTGTCAACTTCGAGTCAAAATAAGTTTTCTCAAATTTCTAGGGTTTTCTATCTTTTTCCTTCAAAAAGATCTTATTCAAAACCTTTCCCAACTCTTTTCTAAATTTCTAAAAATTTTGACAAAGTTTCGCTTAAAAAACAGTACCTACAACATCTACCACATCAACACAAAACATAAACCGTACACTTTATAACGTCATAATCACACAATATCAACACCTGCGCATAATCTTCAAAATTTTAAATTTTTCAAAACACATGTTTAATTTTTCGATAAGTTAACAGTTTTCAAAGATGTCCTAAAATTTCCCAAAATCATTCCAAATGTTTTCCAAAATATTCTCAAATTTTTCTAAATTTTAAACTCTAAAATTTCATCAAAATTTTAAATTTTCTTAAAATTTTTAAGTATTTTTCTTTTTTTAAAAAAATAAAAAATTCACCGAATTTTTAAAAAATCATGAAACTTCATACAGCTGTTGAACACTTTTTTCTAAGGCACACAATATAAAAATCTAGCCAAAAAACTCAACACCCAAGCTTGTAGGAACAAACCCCCAATTCCTGCACAAACCCCCTTCACATAATCACATAAAATCACTCAAATTCAATCAAACAAGCATCAAAATGCAAAAATAACTTCACCCCCAGTGTTCAAAACATATCAGAACATCAATTTTCACTACTCACATGGTTCAAACGGAATTCTACACATCAAAATCAACATAAACTCAAAAACTCACCTCTTGGAGTTTTCCAATGAAAACTTCTCTTCCGGCGACTTTTCCGGTGATGTGGCTTACTTCCGACAATACCTCGTGGTCTCCAAGAAGCGCTCCTTCAATGTCCCAGGTTTTCTCGTAATGCCTCTCGATTTTGCGAAAAACCTTCAATACCTGCAGCAGCGTCGAACCAGCAAATGCTGGTTTTGATCCCAGGCTAGTGGCGCCAGTTGCCAATTCCGGGTAACTTTGCCTTTTTTCCGGCCAAAACTCGATTTCAAAGGCCTTTTGGGCCCAATATCAATTTCTAAACTCCTGTTTTCAAAAAATATCCAAAGTCCGTCCCTCCGACTGCTTCACGGTCAACATGGGACTTTTACTCTATCGTTTTCTGTCTTTGACAAGCAAAGACAGAAAAAGAGGGGCAGTTGTAAGCACCCCATTTTTGTCCGTTCGGCAGTCTCCAGTTCATCCAGACTTGTATTGAAGTCAATATGGACGTATTCCAATCTAAATCAACTTTCCAAGTCTAATCCCGTTAATCAATTGCTTTGCGGGCCCTTTGAGCCCAAATGGAGGCAAAATGACCAAAATGCCCTTAGGGGCATTGTTTGGTCCAATTCCAATAGGCACGTCTTTCCGAAGGCTGTAAGTCCCTTTTCCAATTTCATTTTCACTTCTAATTCCAATTAAAACCAACTCACCTTTCGAGAAAATTGATTCCTTAAGGTGGTAAGACCCTCTAATCCGACACATTTCCGAGTGAACTCTTCGGAATGGTAATTGCCTTTAAGCCCGTTGACCGGGACGAGACCCTACATTCCTGAGATGGTAGAACGGTCCACCTTTGGCACCTACTAGCCCGCTAATGCCGTAATGTCTGTTTTGGCACGTCTTTCGAGAAAGTTGATTCCTCAGGCACTAAGTCCATTTAGCAGCTTCCCGAGATTAGGCTGTCTCGGGAATGATCGCGAATTGTCAGAGTAGTAGAAGTACTCGTAAACAAGTTGATATAGGGAATTGCTAACAAATCCCTGTATCACGGGACCGCCGTCAAAGTGGCAGAAGCAATCAAAACCCAGGTCAACACCGGTGCTTGCTAGCCCACTTCGGTGAAAAATGACCAAACTGCCCTTAGGGCCATTTTCGGCACGTTTTTTGAGAAAGTACCGAAGTCCTCAAAACGGTAAGTCCACCTTTCCAAGATTGTCTTAAAAGCAATCCGGCATGATTAGGTGCCTTCTAGTTAGTTTCGGGCCAATTCCGAGACATTTTGGTTAAGATGACCATTTTGCCCCTAATGGCCCGATCAACTTTTCCAGCACATCTTGACATCATTCTTCAAGTCCACCCTATTCTAAGGGTTCCTGTGCCTTTCTGGCCTTCCAGGTCATTCTAGGCCCTTTCAAATCATTCTCGGACCTTTCAGAGTCATTCCTAGTGAAGCAGGCTAAAAATTGCATGGTAGTCACTAGTACAGGCACTCAAACCTTCTGAAGATACGTTGTTTGCCGACTTAAAAACTTTCCTAAGTGACTAGTAGCGCTAAGCCAAAATTTGGCCTGGCGCCACTAAGAGTGGCGACAGAAGAATTTTTGGCCTAGCGCCACTGCAACAAGTCTCAGGTCATTCTTCTCTCTATAAATACAGAGCTTCCTTCAGCATGAAAGAGGTCCGCAAACTTAGTTTAAAAACCCTATTCTTTGATATACAGAGGTTGTAGCCTCCCTAAACCCTAGTTTTCTTTAGGTTTTCCAAACCTTAGCCCCCATACACAAACCCTAGCTCTCATATACTCCCATACACTCATATACACTCACATACTAGCCTCCAAAGCCTCCATTGAAGACTTGAAGTGCTGCAACCCGAAGCTCTTAAAGATCAAGACAAGTTTCCCGAAGATCAAGACGAAGACTAAAGCGAAGACCAAAGCAAAGTAAGGAAAACAAAGCGCGCAAAGCAAAGCAAAATAATGAAGATACAAAGTAGGTTCTCTATTTAAGTTTACGCATCTTCCCCCTCTCTCTTCTCCCTCTGAACCCACTTGGGTTTTCTTCTATTTTAATCCCCCATCTTCTTCCCCTCTCCCCCCCCTCTTCTTGTATGCTTAAAACAAGGGACTTTCCGATCCATGTGTAGGATTAGGGTATTGGAGGTTACCGTGTCGGGGACTTTCTTTTAGTCGAACCGGAGACCACGTGGATTCGGCCCCCTTGATTATGTGGTGAAGCTTTAACCTTGTATGTTCACGATCCCAACTTGCATTGTGCATATCATGATCTTGCATTCCTCCAAAATTCATTTTCAAACCTTGTATTAAAATTATTTTCAAACTTGCATCAAAATCATCTTTTTCAAAACTTGTTTTCAAAATCACAATCCTAAGGTGATTATAGCCTTTCCATGCCTAGGGTTGCTTTAGGAAAGTGTTACATTTAAAGTGACCGATATGGTCCATATTTTCAAAATCCTTGTTGTTTTCAAAACCACTATCCTAAAGTGATTCTAGCCTTCTTATGGCTAGAATCGCCTTAGGAAAATGAGATGTTTTTATGGACTTTCCCAAAACTCTCTTTCTAAAAATCTTTTTTCCAACATACTTTCTAAAAACTCTCTCCAATCACCTTTTCAAAATTCCTTTTCAAAATTGCTTTCTAAAAACTCCTTTCAAAAATCCATTTTACAAAACTCCTTTTCGAACTCCTTTCCAAAAAAACTCTCTTCAAAATTCCTTTTCTAAAAAACACTCCTTAAATTTTCCTCCTAAAAAGTATTTCCAACAATCTCTTTCCAAAAATCTCTTTCCTAAAAACTCTTTCCTAAAAGTTTCTTCCAAAATCTTCTTTCTAAAACTCCTCTTTAGTTCACTTTCCAAAAACTCCTTTTTAGGATCTCCTTACAAAAATCTTCTTTCTTTAAAATTTATTTTTCCAAAACTCTTTATCTTGGAGTCCAAGTTAAACCCTAGAGCTCATGATTAGGAAGTCTTAATTTTCTTGCCTAAAACATGTTTTCAATGTTGCCTTAAAACCTAGGTTTTCAAAATCTATTTTCTACATCAAAACTATAGTCTTCCAAATCTTGGATTTCTAAAACTTCACCTACCAAATCCATGCCAAATCCAATCTTCCATTTAGGAAACCAAATTCAATCTTCCCATTTAGGAAACTAGATCCTATCCTCCGTTTTTTGAAACAAAATCAAAACACCTCTTTTAGAAACAAAATCCAATCTTTTGTTTTAGGAAATAGGAATCTCAATCCTTCCTAATGTAAGCCTTTCCTAGTTCACTCCTTCCTAATCTCATAACTTCCTAAACCTTAAATTTCCTAAACTCAAACGTTTAAATCTTTCCTAATTCCATACCTTTTCAAATTTTGACTTTCCAAATCTATGTTTTCAAACCTTTCTTAAGCTTAAACCTTTCCTAATCTTAAGCATTCCTAAAACTCAAATTTCAAATCTTTCCAAATCCTAAACTTTCTAAATCCAAAATTTTCTTAAGTTAAAACTTTCCAAATTCAAAACTTTCTTAAGTTCTAAATTTTCCTAAACTTCAAATCTTTCCAAATCTAAAACTTTCTAAACTCAAAACGTTTTTACTTTAAAAAACTTTCCTATTTCAAAAACATTCCTTTTTCTAAAAATGAAACTTTTATTATTTCAAAACTTTCCTAAATCGAAACTTTCAAAACCTTTCTTAGTTCAAAACTTTCCTAAAATGAAACTTTCCTAAAACGGAACTTTCTTGAAACAGAACTTTCCTGAAATGAAACTTTCCTAAATCCAATCTTTCCCTAATCTTCCAAGTCCAACTTTCGAGTCAAATCTTTCTAAATCTCAAGTCCTTCCTGAATCCTATCTTTCCTAAGTCTAGGTTTCCTAAATCTCAATCTTTCCATTACAAGTCCAAATCTTTCTTCCAAGTTCTATCTCTCGAATTCGAAATCCAATCTTTTCAATTCCAAATTCTAAATTCCAATATTTTATTTTAAGTTCAAATCAAACCCTCTTTCCAAATCAAAATCTCTTTTTCAAATCAAACCTTCTATTTTCTATTAGACTCTTGTCCGAACTATGACTGACCTGATTCCTCAAAAAGGATACGTAGGCAATCCTTATGGGTGTGGTCACAACTTTTTTCAAATCTCCAATTCCATAACTTTTTTTCAATTTCCAATTCTATGTTCTATTTCCAATTTCCAATTCTAAAAATCTATTTTCAATTCTCAATTTCAATTTCTAAACTTTCTTTCCAATTTCAAACTTCAATTCTTTTTTTCAAATCTATTTACAAATCAAATCTTTCTATTGCACTCGCATACCATGCATCATATTAAATTTATTTTAAAATTCTTTTCTAAAGTGGATAGTTTGGACATTTATTAATTGAAGACTCTAATGGATAAATCTAGGGTGAATATACATGTAGGTACCACAAGGGCGGGGTAGGGTGATGGCTTAGTGCGTCTTCCCTACACGTAACCAGCCTCCGAACTTAGAATCACTATTTTCGAAAGACCAAAATGGAGTTTATTTTAAAAAAAAAAAAGGGCTTAAAAGTTTTCTAAATGTTGTCAAACAACCTGTTTTCTTAAAAACCCTATCTTATGGAGATATTTTCAAAATCGTTTTCAAAAATCCTAAGTGTAGTTTTTGGATTGTGCTTAGTTTTTAGGTGACCTAACTCACTTTAATCAAGTTAGGTGGCGATTCCAAATTGTTTCTCAAAAGCTCTTTATTCAAATTAATTTTTAATTCAAACTAAGTCGCACTCATTCTTCTAGGAGGATGAGTTCTAACGAGAGAGTACAGTATTTTGTTCGCTTGTGTGTGTATTCCTCAAGTGTGGAAAATCTGGGCACGACAATCTAATGATAAAAAGAATTTTTTTTGAAACGTTAGAGTTTTCATGTGGATGACTCATACCTTTACAAGTATTGCTCTGATAAGGTGATTCGACGTTGTGTACCAGATAATGAATTCCAGTCCATAATTAGTTTTTGTCACTCATATGCTTGTGGTGGGCATTTCTCCACCAAGAAAACAATTGCTAAAGTCCTCCAATGTGAATTTTATTGGCCTACTATGTTTAGAGATGTTCATACATTTTGCACTGCTTGTGATAGATGTCAAAGACTAGATACTCTTACTAGAAGAAATATGATGCCCTTAAATCCCATAACTGTCATAGAAATATTTGATTGTTGGGGCATCAACTTTATAGGGTCGTTTCCTGGTTCTTTCAGGAATTTATACATTTTAATGGGTATTGATTATGTATTTAAGTGGGTAGAGGCAGTAGCATCTCACACAAATGATCACCCAGTGATGATTAAATTTCTCAAAGAAAATATCTTTTCAAGATTTGGGATGCCACGTGCCATCATAAGTGATGGTGGCACCCACTTTTGCAATAGACCCGTTGGGGTCTTGATGCATAGATATGGAGTGCGACACAAAGTCAAAACGCCTTACCACCCACAAACCAGTGGCCAAGTAGAACTCACCAATAGGGAAATTAAGCATATCTTAGAGGAAGCTGTGAACCCCAACCGCAAGGATTGGTCCTTAAAGTTGGTGGATGCACTATGGGCGTACTGGACTATATACAAAACATAGTTAGGCATGTCACCCTATAGGCTCATTTATGAAAAAGTTTGGCATTTACCCGTTGAGGTTTAACACAAAGCCTACTGGGCCATTAGATAAATGAATGAAAACCTCGATGATGCTGGACACCATTGAAAACTTTAACTCTCGGAGTTAGATGAGATACGTAATGACGCATATGAAAATGCGCGAATTTCTAAAGCGAAGATGAAAGTTCTTCACGACCAACACATTTCTCGAAAATCTTTTGAAGTTGGTCAAAAGGTCATTTTGTACAACACCTGCTTACATTTATTTCCCAGAAAAGTTGCGTAGTAAATGGTCGGGACCTTATATAATGAAGATTGTCCACGAGAATGGGGCCATCGAAGTTTGAAACACTGTGAACGACAATCAATTCACAGTCAATGGTCATCGTAAAAAACATTATGTCAAAAATTTTGTGGTAGAAATAGAGACATTAAGTCTCGAAGATCCACCTCTATTAGAGTAATATTCATAGGGCAATTGTATATATTAGTTTTGTTTTCTTTTTAGGATCTTTAGTGTCTAGTGTGCCCTTCATCACTTAAGTTTGAGTCTTTCGTCTTTCCTTTTTCTTCCATTGAGGACAATGTGCATACTACATTGGGGGGAGAGATCAATCTTGTGATGAATTGCATACTGGAGTATTCCTTGGGACTTTAGTTTTTATTTTTTTTTAAAAAAAAATGAAAAACTAGCCATCCGGACACCTCATAGGGCCGTCTAGACACCTTTCTGCACTTTGAATTTTTTAGTAGTCTGGGAAACATGCCACTACCAGTCCGGATGCCCCTTAGGGCCTGTCCGGACCGCATTCCACACTTAGAAAAATTTTTGAGCTGGTTTGTGCACGGCTACTGGCCATCCAGATGCCTCCCCTAACTTAGAAATTTTTTTTTTGGATTTGAGTTGCATGCCACTGGTCGTCCGGACGGGCCATCCGGACGCCCTTCGTGCCTTAGAAAATTTTTTAATTCTGTTTAAACGAGCTCACTGGCAATCCGAATGACCCGTCTGGAGGCCTTTAGTTTGTCTGGACGCCCTTATGGGACTGTTCGGATGCTTGATTCTTGTCCGAACGACCCTATCGGACCGTCCGGACACCCTATTTTAAGTTGTACGACACCATTTTGGACCCCCATCCGGACTCCCTCCAGGGGTTGTCCGGACGTCGCTCCGCTTTTATAAAAGGGCCAAGTTTTTCTGTTTTGTTTCATTCGCACACCCACAAAATTTTTGTGTTAGAGAGAAAGGGAGCGTCTGGATGAGGCAACGAAGTCTTGCCAGTTTGAAGAGTTGTGACCGTTCAATTTCCCGCCTTTTCATCTTCCAAGGTAACAAACACACCCTCTCATGTGGCTTTTTGATAATTTGTTGGGTTGTGATTGTGTTGTATTTCATAAACTTGTTCTGTGAAGTTGTTTTAATGGCACCAAACGGAAGTAAGAAGTCGGCCAAACAGTCTTTGGCCATAGAACCCTTTGAACCTGATTATTCTTCAGATTATGACTTTGAAATTTTTACGACTCACCAAGCCTAGTTAGACTTTAGAAAAACTTGGGCAGGCAAAGCCACGGCCGTTGAGAGAAACATAGAATTATGAAATTTTGAGGGTGGGTTTGCCTTAGAAGCCGAGTTTGAAAGGCAGGGATGGAATGACCTAGCCGCTTATAGGGGGGAGTATATTTTAATCCTTTGTGCTGAACTTATGACCAACATCCTAGTGGCCGATAAAACTAAGGGTCAAGAGAGGCTAGTGACTTGGGTGAGAGGGAGAGATATAGTGATTACCCCGACCACTTTTTGTCATCATTATGGGCTTAGACGTGAGCCTAATGCCGAGTTTTACCATGGGATTGGGACTCCGAGCATTACTGAGATGGAACGGGAGATTTTAGCATATGATTAGCCCTGGGTTGAGGGGAAGATCCATTGCGAGAAAAAGTTTTTAAAAATAAGGTATCTTCCATTGTTCCTTTTCTCATGCCATAATTTGTTACCCCAAGCCTGTTATGCGCAGGTCAGCCTACCCCGGGCCTAGTTAATGTGGGCTATTGGAACCCAAAAGACCATAGACTTGCCGATGTATATACTCCTCCAGCTTTATCATGATGCCACCAATATAACCCGAGGGATAGCATTCCATTTGTGTGTATACTTACTTCCCTGATCCTTGAGTTTGAAGTCAACCCACCTTCATTCTTTTCAACAAAATCTTCCATGAGTGCCATCAATATGACTTCTATTCACAAGTCAGAAGCACAGTATAGTAGCCACAAGAAGAAAAGGGCTGAGGAAGACAAAGAAGAGGGGGAAAGAGGAATATCGGCTGAGGGAAGTGGCCGTGTTGGGCAGCCTTCGTTGGACAAGGTAATAAAGATGTTGGAGTTACAAGCACTGATGCAGCAACACCACACTTAACTTTTGGAGGCCCACACCAATGCTTTTGGGACTTTTCAGATGGAGGTTTATGACAAGTTTGATAGGATTGACAAGGAGCAGAAGCAGCATAGCCAGGCTATTGATGAGTTACAGAGAGAGATATCCCGTTCAGTTTGGGATCCATCCACTGATATGTAGTGGATAGTAGTTGTTAGAGTTTAGATTATGTATATTTATGATTATTGTATAATTGATCTAAAGCTCTTGTTTTTACATATTTGGATGTTATATTTATGTGGATGAGTTTAGATTGTGCGTCACACTGTGGCGGTCTGAAACTTTGTTTTGACTAGAACTATTTGTGTTTTTTATTTACGTTAGTTTAATGGAGTACTGTTTATCTTAATTTATGTTATGTCATTCATTTTGTTTATTTTATTTTTTTTATTTATTGTTGTGAGTTTTTCTTAAGAACATGCCAAACAAAGTAATTTTGTGTCCTTTGTTATTCATTGTTGTTTTTTTTTTTCTTTTGTTTCATGTCTCTTTCTTTCTTTTAAAAAAAAAAAGAAGAAGAAGAAAAAGGAAAATAAAAAGAAACTTTGTTATACCTTGCTAACTAGTTACAGGTGTTGCCCACGTTGATTCACCTTTGGACACAGGAATCGAGTTGGTAAGAGTTGAGAAGTATATGGTTCATTAGTCATGGTCGGTATTTTCAACACATTTATTTATATTTTTATTGCTTAGTATTGTTAATGTTAGGAGTGTTGAAAATGTTTTTATTAGAACCATATTTATGTTCATGTCAATATAGTCTTTGAATTTAGAATGATTGGAGGCATTCATTAGACTAAACTTGAGCTTAATTGTGAGTTAACTTCTTATGATGATGTGTTACAAGTTTTTTCCATGAAAGCGTTACAAGAGAGAGATTACATCATTATACACTGTCTTGTTATATGACATCTTCTTTTGATAGTTTTGTGCATTTTTCATCCTTAAATAGTTGACATTGTACCTTATGAGCTTTAGGGCTAATTTATCTTCTTTTCAGAGTGGATTTACATTTACTCATTGATATTTCTTTCATTTTCTATTTTTTCAATAGCTTCATTATACTTAATTTTGATTCATAAGTTAGGTAATGATTAAGGTTATTGACACTTATATTCTCTTGAATTTCAAACTTAATATACTTCGGATATGTTTTTAGATCATTTTATTCTATTCTTCTTAGATCCATAATTTCTAAATTCTTTCTCTTGAACCTTTTATATATCATCCTTGGTAGAGCCAAATCATTGTTGAAATACTTTCTATAAAAGAGATGTGATCTTTGTGCTAGTGAAGAGCTTGAAAATAAGGAAATGATGTATTTGGGATGTGATGGAAAAAAAAAGAAAAAAAAAAGAAGGAATACAAAAGAAAAAATGAAAAAATGAGAAGTATTATCATATGAATTGGGAAGTGAAAGTATGGCTTTAGTGATCACTGGACGTCGTGCACACAAATGTTTTGAGTAGTTTATTCTTTCTCTCTCCATACATTTTTCTTCTTCATACAGACGGTCGTAGTTATTCCGAAGTATACATGAATTGAAAATTCTTTTGAGTATAAGTCATCTTTGTCAATTTCTTGATTATCACTTTGACTGTGAATATTCTTTCATGAAGCTATGACAAGTCCTATACACTAACATTTTGTGGTTTTTGTTATTGGATTGCTCGTATTGCATGATTTATACAAGTACTCTTATGATGAGCTTTCCTTTAAGAGACCTATGTGATCATTTTATTGTGAGTGTATGCCTTGTGAGCATTTGAATCAAAGCGTGGATGATGTTAGTGCATGATATTGATACACTTGAGTTATATTGCAGTGTTAGTGCATTGTAATGTAAATCTTTCTTGTAACTTTCATGTTTTAATCTTACATGACTCATGATGGAGGTTGAGTTGAGAATTACCTTGAGTAAGTTCTCATATGCCTTAATTGTTCTCTCTATCATTGGTTGTTAGAAATAAATAGATGTTTGTGGGTATCATCACTGCAAGCTCTGACGAGAAATCACTCATCCACTAGGAGTAACCTAGGGGTTTAAAGGCTTGAGGCATAGGCTAAATTCATTCGTGACTTCTACAAAAGTGAAGATTATGTTTTTGGTTTTAGTATTTTTTTAGGGACTAGCAAAAATCTAGTTGGGGGGTGTGGTTGTGCTTCAAAAGTGTAATTATAAGTCTTTAATTAGTACTTTGTTAGCATTAGTTTATGATTATATATGTATTTTTGGTTATGTTTTCATATTAATTAAGTTTATTATGCTTTATGTAAGTTTTGAGCTTAAATGGAATGATTTTGAATGCAATTTAATCATAAGTTTCAAGAGGTTGCTGTCAAGGTACAAACTGCTAAATCTATGGTACAAGCTGCTGAAGCATGCAGAGCTGGAATTTTGGATGCCCATATCTCTCGAACAAAAAAGGATATTAAGGCCCATAATATGTCGATTTTATATAATGTTTCGGGATCTACAACTTTTGTGAAGTGACCCAGCCCGTCTGAGCACTTTGTGGAACCCGTCCGTACGCCTGACAACGGGATTTGTAGATTGACTCACTTTTTAGTTGGAGATAGAGTAGTAAGGAGGAGAATATACTTAGGAGTTTTATGTTTTGAAGGAGGAGAAGAATTCTAGGGTTTTCCTAGGGTTTGGAGTATCCATCCTTGGAAGCTACGATTCTTTTCAGCTTGCAAGGGAGAATATTTTAATCTTTAGTTTTCCTTCTAGTTCTTATTGAAAATTCATGATTGTATTTCTTTAATGTAGTATTTTCTTTCTTTAATCATTATTTCAATTTTTGCAATCTTTATAATGCATTTTAGTAGCTGAATCCGTTCTTGGTATAGGTTGAGAAAGTAACTAGGTTACAAGTAGACATTCAAGATAGTTATTCATTTTTCAAGATTTCAATATCTTGGATCAAGATTCATTTTCTTGGCCATGAATATCTTTGAAAACAATATTCTTGATCATATCTAGTATGTATGTATAGACTGATTTGTAAACAGGGATACGTATACCTAGAATTTCTGATAAGGATATTGACTATAATTACATATATATTCCTATTAAGAGTACTTTAGAAATCTATTATTCTTGATTAAGCTTCAAACATACCTTGTAGATAGGTTTATAAATTGGGACAGGTATAAATGGGACCATGGTATGAATACTAGTAAATAATTGAATATCAACTCCAAAAGGGTAATCAAATCTTGAGTTTATTTAATCAATGTTGCCTTGGATACCCGTAGGCTTGGTTATCGGATCCAACCCTACCAAGACCTTTTTATATTATTTGAATACATCCCTACAATTAGTTTAATTTTATTGTTTGATAATTTAGATCAACCATCTTCAATCATTGATTTTTATTTTATTTTTTTTTTGAAAGCTTTCCTGCAATTTTAATTGATTTTGAGCTCATTATTCTTTTGTTCTGATTGTAGACATTGCTAGATTAAGTTTATTCTTGTGTTCTCTGTGGATTGACCTCGGACTTACTGAGATATTATTACTGTATCGCAACCGCGCACTAGTGGATATAAATTGCACTATTCAGGAGCAATCAACCCCCATAAGCACACCTATCAAATCATACTCCCCCTCAACAAATGCATTAAGTCAAAACACAACTATCAAGACATATACCAGAAACAATTGACTTTCATTTCATTAACACTTTTCAAAAGACAAGGTAGTACATTAAAGAACCAAGATAGAATATCCAAAATAATCAAGCCATTAAGCAATAAGGCATTATATACCAACTTTGACAAAAACCATGTCATTACATCAAGGTTAAGCAATAAGGCATCATGTACCAACTTTGACAAAAATCATGTTATTACATCAAGGTTAGCTCACTACCTACGACCAAATAACAAAGGACACCAAAAAAGTAGGGAGGAACCACTACAAAATTTTCTCCTTTTTGACACAAAATGATCACGGGTACTGGTCCTGAAAACGGTGTGGAGTAAAACGATGAACATAGGTGCTGGAGCGGGCTTCAACTCCGTGAGTGCCTTTTTTTTTTTTTTTTTTTGAATAAGAAAGAGAATTGCATACTACCATAAGGACATAAAAGCAAAATAACTATTTGGAACATATTTTTGAAGAATCTATAGAAGTGTGTCATGTATTAAGATATTTTACCATTTTTTAAGTACAACAAGATACAATATATGCCAAGGAGAAGCAATCAAATAGAAATACCATCAAGATGCTGACCCTTATGATTGATAACAAAGCGAGTGTGTGAGCATCAATTAGAGTATTGTCAAGTTTTTAAAAGAAACTATTATGTGTAGATGCTTCAGATAAGAAACTACAAGAGAACACAATCAAGAAAATAGAACCAATTAAGCACCAATCACAACTTGACATTCAATAATGCAGAGGCTCTCTTTTAAATGCATAACACTACTCAAAAACTCACTTTTTTTTTTTTTGAGATATAAGGTGGCTTTCACTGTAGTGAGCAAAGTAGCCTTCTTTATAACGCTTCAAACCATGAACCACGTTATTCGGCGAACGTATATAGAAGCTTTTACTCTACACTCATAGGTAGCCTTTTCATTGGTCAAGACTGCAATATTTGAGAATTGCTTTCTACTTTGTAATAGATCTTTTGGCAAATAGCTCACTCTAAATGTTCTTTTTGTATTTGTGAAAGCACAAGAGGGAGTTAAGGCATTTATGAGATCAAGCTTATGAGAGGATATACAATCATAGGTCTTTTCACATCGATGAGTGTGCACAGGAGACAAAACAATTATGAGAAACAACACTCAAGGCAAAACATGAGAATCATTTTAAACTTAGCATGTACTATGGCCTTAACCCTTGAATATGCGGCACAAATCTATCATATGAAGACAAGTATAGATAGGCCAAAACATGCACAAAACTAAAATAAAACAAAAAGAAAGAATATACAAATATACACAAGAAGGACCTAAGATTACTCTAGACAACAAACCCCTATGGCTTTTCTAAGATTTTCAAATCGAAGAGCATCAAGAGGTTTTGTGAAAAGATCGACACGTTGGTGATCTGTGTGAATGTACTTACGAGAGACAACTTTGTCTTCAACAAGATCACGAATAAAATAATGATGAATGTTAATATATTTTGTGCGAGAGTGTTGGACAAGATTTTTTGAAATGTTGATCATACAAGTATTGTTATAAAATAGGGTGATCGTACATTGTTCAAAACCATAGTCAGTCAACATTTGTTTCATCCAAAGCAGTTGTGTATAACAAATGCCAGTGTCAATATACTCAGTTTTGGTAGTGGACAAGGAGATGGAATTTTACTTTTTGCTATGCCATGCAACAAGATTGTTTCCTATGTAAAAACACTTGTCGGAGGTGCTTTTTCTATCATCTACACACCCTGCCCAGTCTGCATCAGAAAAGCTAACAAGATTAGCATTTGTGTCTAGAGAGAACCAAACACCATATCCTATAGTTCCATTAACATACTTAATGATTCTTTTTATAATATTCAAATGAGACTCTTTAGGACATGATTGAAATCTAGCACAAATACCCACACTAAAAGCAATATCTGGTCGACTAGTTGTCAAGTATAGCAAACTGCCAATCATGCTTCTAAACAAAGTGTGTCCAACTTCCTTACTAGCTTCATCTTTACTCAACTTAGTACTAGTGCTCATGGGAGTTCTAGCATGTTTTGTTGAAGACATTCCAAACTTATTTACCAAATCTTTGGCTTATTTAGATTGTGAAATAAAGATACCAGAATCTAGTTGTTTGATTTGAAGACTGAGAAAATAATTCAACTCTCCAACCATACTCATATCAAATTCAGCACTTATACATGTTGTAAAAGATTTAGACAAGAGGGCACATGTAGTGTAATACCCTGAACCTCTATTATTTGAATTAATGTGAGTTTTTCTAAATTTTATATCATTCTAATTTACCTTTGAGTCAAAATGACCAATTAGAATTCAAGTTGTAACTTAAGCTTCAGGTGTGAGGCACATGGGATTATTTTCCATGTGTATTATCTTATATATACACACACACACTCTGCCGAGAAGAAGAAGAAGAAGAAGAAGAAGAAGAAGAAGAAGAAGAGGAAGGAAGAGAGGGAGAAGAGGAGGAAGAAGGCTAGGGGAGCTCCATCCAAGCTAAAAGAAGCCATTATTGAAGCTTGAAAAACTTGAAAGAAAGGTATGAACCCTAACCTCTTGTACATGTAAATACACATGTGTTATTGTGTTTGGAGACTCTTTTGAGTCCCATTTGGTTAGTTTTTGAGGACTTGTAAACATATGTTGGTGGATTGGGAGTTGGGGTTGAAAATTTTCAAATTTGTACATGTTGGGTTTGAGATTTTAAACCCTAGATCCCTTTAATTGGCTTGTTTATCTTGCCCCATTTTGAGTTATTGTGGTCTCATTGGGTCAATCTTTGTACCCTAGAAGCATTTGAGGAGTATGAAGTTTGGTTTTGGTTTGAGTGAGGTATGGGGATTTGTGGGTTTGAAATTTGGGTTTTTCAGCTCAGGAGTGGACCCCTTTGCCTTAAGAGTTGACCCTTTTGTCCAGAGAGCTCCCAGATTTATTTTTTTTAGCTCAGGAGTCGACCGCTTTGCCTCAGGAGTCGACCCTTTTGTCCAGAGAGCTCCTAGATTCATTTATTCTGCTTAGGAGTCGACCGTTTTGCCTCAAGAGTCGACCATTTTGTCCAAAGAGTTCCCAGTTTCATTTTTTCAGCTTCATCACTGTTTAGTAAAACAAGCATAACTTTCTTTAGAAAACTTGAATTGATGCACCATTTGAAGCGTTAGCAAGTAGACTCATAGATCTTTGTAGTTATATAAATTTGTACTCTAATTCCTTATAGATTAAGAGATATTGAATTTTGAAGCTGACCCAATATTCTGTCAATAACATTATTCTTCCAGAATTTTAGTCCATTTTTCAAGGGACATAACTTCTTCATCCAAAATGTATTTTCAACCTATGACGCATCAAATTAAAGGTCTTTAAGCCTATTTTCAAATTCAATTAACCTAGGATGTGGGCTCATTGTTCTGATGTGAATGAGATGCGATGAATGAACCGGTGTTGAGGGATCAATGTTTAAACCTCAACTTTTATGTTCTTTCTTTATATTGGGGCCTTGTGTTTGATGCTTCTATGTACTCTATGTGTAGGAATACGCTTGTTTAACACCAATTATCAAGGATAGAGGTGAGTAACGATATGCCAGGAGTAAAACCTATTACTTTTCAAATGCTTTCAAGTTCATCTACATATCATGCAATGTCTTCCATATGTTCTCAATGCATCAATGTTTGTTTCCAAGTATAAATGTTGTACTTTGAAATGCATGAAAGTTATACTTACATTATAAAATGAAAACCCATGGACTACAATGCTTTAAATGAAAGAGAAGCAAAGTTTTTCAATGTACGGTGCCAACTCAAGGTCTTTCGTGGCATGACTCTAAACTAGCAATGATGGTCCTACAGTAGGGGACGTGAAATAATTTATCGCAATGATTGGGAGACATCCCTTGGGCTTAAAAAGCTTATGTGTGACTTTTATGGTTACTATAACTAAGCCTACCTCGTGTGATTAGCCTAAAGAGCCCTATGTATACCATGTGGTTGAGACCAAACACCCGAAAGGGGGTAAGCAGGTGCGAGACAGAACGGGCAATCTAATGTTGCCCTAAAGAGCCTTATGTGTACTGTGCAGCTAAGACTAAGTGCCTGAACGGGGGTAAGCAAGTGCGAGCCAAAATGGAGAATCTAATATTGGCCTAAAGAGCCCTATGTGTACCATACGGCTGAGACCAAGCACCCGAATTGGGGTAGGCAGGTGCGAGCTAGAACGGACAATCTAATGTTGGCCTAAAAAGCCCTATATGTACCATGCGGCTGAGACTAAGCGTCCAGAAGGGGGTAGGCAGGTGCGAGCCAGAATGGACAATCTATTATTGGCCTAAAGGGCCTTAAGTGTACTGTGCGGCTACGACCAAGCGCCTGAAAGGGGGTAGGCAGGTGCGAGCCAGAATGGACAATCTATTATTGGCCTAAAGGGCCTTAAGTGTACTGTGCGGCTAAGACCAAGCGCCTGAAAGGGGGTAGGCAGGTGTGAGCCGGAACGGACAGTATTGTGTTGTGTACTCTGATAGTTCAAGCGCTTCCGAGGGAGTAAGCAGGGTGAAGTATTACAGTCGCAATGCGTTTAAAACCATGAGGTAGACACATGCATGACATGAAGTGCCAAAGCGGATAATATTGTACATGGTTAGAATGTTAGTCTAAAAAGCCCTATATATAACCTTTAAGGTTACTAATGCGGAGCCTAGCTATGAGATAAAGACATAACACACTTATGTTCTAGAATGAGAAATATAATTTGTTCAAATACTTCACGACAAGTTATGTATGTTTCTGCAAGTATTAATGTCATGGTGTATCTTTTATTTTCATGATATTATGATATGCCTTACAGTATCATGCCATCGCATGCTTATGACAGCTACGTTATGCCTTACGAAATCATGTTATGTTTTATGTCTCACCGCTATGATACTATGTTCGAAATATTATGACATTTCATTATGAAAGTTTATGATATAATGTTCTAATATGATGCTATGCTGCCTATGTTTCCAAATTTATGCTTTACGCATTTTCGAAAAACATTAATACGAAAGCCTATGCTACATGTACTTTCAAGATACGTTTCTAAGTTCATACCATATATGTATAAATGTACCTCTATTGTCACGTACATTAAATATAAATGTTAGTCCATGGTATTTTATGCTCATGTATTATTGTTATTCACTAAGCATTAGCTTACGTTTTCTAAAAATGTTTTCAGGTGACCAAACTGGGAGGCCTTAGAGGGAGGCTCATTACGTGGATATTTGGACTACAGCCTATGGACCTTATGTTATGTACTAATATTGGGCTGGATGCTTAATTATTTTGTAAACTTATTATGGTATACATTTGTGGTGGCCTTGCATTAGGCCCATATGTGTATTCACGTTTTGGGTTTAGACACAGCTCTACCATATATGATACGTATCATTTTGAATTATAAGTTTTAAATTCCACAACTATGTATCTTTTGAATAATAAGTGCACAAGTGTTTAATCGGCTTATGTAATGCTGCCTAGGGTAGCTGAGTTACTGGTCGGTCATGTACCATAAATCCGCATAGGCCGGGTTTTGGAGCATGACATGTAGAATCAAGCACAATGTCATCCACATAGATTTGAGCAATCAAAATGTGTTTGTCCTGTATTTTGATAAATAATGTTTTAGCCACTTCCCCTTACGAAAAGTCATTGCGTAAGAGAAAATATGTGAGTCTTTCATACGAAGTACGGAGAGCTTGCTTCAAACCATAAAGAGCTTTTTTCAATTTAAAAACATAGTTTGGGAAATGAGGATCTTTGAATCCTTCTTGTTGTTCAACAAAAACTTCCTTTTGTAGGACACTATTTAGAAAGAGACTTTTAACATCCATTTGAAACAATTTGAATTGTAAGTAGCAAGTCATAAATAACATTATTCTAACTGAGTCAAGTCTTACTATTAGAGCAAATGTTTCATCAAAATCGATTCCTTCGACTTGCGAGTATCCTTGTGCCATGAGTCTTGCCTTATTTCTAACCACAATACCATGTTCATCAGTTTTATTTTTTAAAATCCATTCGGTACCAATGTGCTCTTAGGCCTAGGGACAAGAAACCAGACATCATTTGTAAGAAATTGTTCCAATTCTTGTAGCATTGCATACACCTAATGATCATCACATAAAGCATCTTTAACATTTTTTGGCTCATAAGTAGATGTGTAACAAGTAAGATTTCCCGCTTTTCTTTCCTGATGTCTTGTCTTCATCTCACTAGTCACCTCACCGATAACTTGTGTGATTGGATTATTTAACTTGACTCTGGCAAATGGTTCTTTTTCCCTTAGAGTTTCAAAACGAGTAGGTATTGTTTCAATAAATTGGTCTTCCTCAACTTGTTCCAAGTTTGTTTCATTCTCCATTTCTAACTGATCATCAATAGAATGCGTAGGGGCAACCAGCTCATCATTGTTATTTCTAACCTTGTGTGAGCCTGAGTCATCCACCACAACATTAGCAGATTCAGTGATGGTTAAGGTATTTAAATTATACACACGATAAGCACGACTATTAATTGAGTAGCCAAGAAATATCGCTTCATCACTTTGGGAGTCAAACTTTTCTAATTGTTCACGATCCCTTAGGATGTAACATTTACTCCTGAAGACACAGAAGTATTTCACATTTGGCTTTTTATTGATCCATATTTCATATGGAGTTTGTCTTTAACCAGGTCTTAAGTAAACTCTATTGATCACATAGCATGCAGTATTGACAGCTTCTGCTTAAAATTTGATTGGGATAGACTTGCTATGGAGCATTACATAAGCCATTTTCTAAATAACACAATTCTTTCTTTTAATAACTCCATTTTGTTGTGGAGTCTTAGGAGCTGAAAACTGGCGCCTTATCCCCTATGAATCACAAAAATTAGCATAATTAGAGTTCTCAAATTCTTTGCCATGGTCAGTTCTTATTCGAACAATACATCTAATTATTCGGTTCTTTTCGGTCTGTAACCTGTTATATAATGATTTAAACACATCAAACGTGGCAGATTTTTCTCTAATAAAATTAACTCAGGTAAATCTAGAATAATCATCCACGACAACAAAAATGTACTTCTTACCTCCGATACTTTCAGTGCGAATTGGTCCCATAAGGTCCATATGAACAAGTTCTAATGGACTTTTGGTAGCAAGGCGCTTTGACTTTTTGTGAGAAGTTCATATTTGTTTACCCAATTGACATGGACCACACAGAACATTCAAAGGTTTTTTCAATTTGGGAATCCCACTCACGAGTTCAGATTTTGCCAATTTTGACAAGTCATTGAAATTTATGTGACCTAACCTTTCATGCCACAATTCTACTTAATTTGACTTGGCTGAATAACATCTAATATCATTTGAAGACATAATCTCGTAACAGTTGTCTGAGGTATAAAGCCCATACATGATACAAATACATTTTTTTTATTTAGAATAGAACATTTTGATTTTGAAAACAAAACTTGATATTTGTTGTCACAAATTTGACTTATACTTATAAGATTAGCTTTCAAACCGTCTACATACAACACCTGAGTCAATTGAGGTAATCCAGGTGCAAAAATTTTACCTTTTCAAATGAATTTGGCAGTACTCCCATCTCCAAAAGTAACACTATCTCCGTCACATTTTTCAAGTGTGGTAAACATAGACTTGTTGCCACACATATGTCTTGAGCAGCCACAATGAAGGTACCACATATTAGAATCATAAGCTTTTAAGGCTGTGCGTGCAACATAGCAATTAAGGTCATGCTTTCTAACCCATAAAGATGGTTGTCTTGATTTAACATTTTTGTCAAACCCTTTGGGTTGAAAACGTTAGACTTGATGATCAAAATGATTTTGTTTGAGATTTCTGTTTGAAACATACCTTGTTCTTGGCTAGTTATTCTGAAAGGAGATTTGAACATTTGACAAAGATTGATCATACTAATTAGCCAAGTCTTGAAACCGATTGTTGTAAAACCCATTCCAATACACAATTTCAGTTTGAACTCTCATTCTTGGAATAGTGAACCTTTTGAAACAATTTGGTCTAATGTGTCCTTTGACACCACAAT